>VZTZ01032677.1:130722-323057 GCA_013400955.1 Drymodes brunneopygia | reverse complement strand
AGTGACCCACGCCACAGCAGTTTTGGGATCACTGTTTGCCCGTGAGAGGGACACATGGCATAGCAGAGGAAAGACTCCCCTCCCTGAACAAACAGAATATCTCATGTGACAAACTGACCAAAATCCCCATGCTGTCTCCCTGTGCTGTCAGTGGGAAGGAGGGAGGGGCTGGGGGGCAAAAAGGTGTTTTAAGGGCTTATTTTATTTCTCATTATCCTCCTCTGACTCTGTTAATAATAAATGTACTTTATACCTTTAAATTTAAACCTGTTTTCCCCCTAGAGTGTTTTTCTACCAGTCCTTATCTCAACTCATGAACCCTTCATTAATTCTTTCCCCCCCCCTCCTCTGCCCAACTGTAGGAGAAGGTAAAGCGAATGACTCTCGTGGGTGCCTGGCATTTGGCCAGTGTCAAACCACGAAATTCATCTTGGCCTCAAATTCACAGCTCAGTCAGAAAGTTTAGAGAGACCTCTTGGGTGTTTGTAACACTGTGTTAAGTAATAGCACAAATAAAACCACTGTCTTGGGATAATGCACCTTCTTTTATACAAACATTTCATTTCAAAGTCTTAAATAGGCAATAAAACAATATTTAGTCTTGCAAGTCTTGTTTGGTTAGGTTCACAATGTACCTGCCTACCAATTACATTCCCTGCATTCAGAACACCTAGAAACCTCTATTTATTAGCAATCCATCCCAAAATAAATGTACCACTTGAGTAAAAGATAATCTATTCTGAAGGAGACTGCTAGACAATTCCCAGGGATAAAGGAGGGTAAGGTGCTCTTGAATATTTAACATTAAAAAAAAAAAGAAGTGTTTTCCATTTCAGAAGTGAATTTTTCACATCCTCATTAATGTTTTCTTAATTCAGACATAGGCTGTGACCTCAAGTGAATATCCACTGACACCCTTCTTTATGCAGCCTTTGCATAGCAACATCTGGAAGATGACGAGACCCCTCTTCCTTTGCCCATACACACAGCACAGTATCTCAGGCTGTTTCAGTATTTTACCTGCCCTTCAAGTGCCTCATGCAGAAGCAAAATGGTTGTTACATGTATGTAGTACAACTTAAAGGCTGCTTTAATAGGCTGGTTCTCCTCCTCTGTGCCTTATGAGCCACATAATCCTATTTAGTGTTTTAGCTGTATCATACATGAATTGGTGGCTCCGTGCAGTGCCTTGTCCAGTGATGGCAGATAATGATGCCTTTGGTGTGTGCAACACTCAGCTGAGGCAGGCTTGGAAAGTGTTAACTCTGAGGCAGCATAATATCCTATTTGGTTGAAGTAAAAAGTAAACCAATACAGGATTTACAGCAATTTAAGGCTTAAGATGAGATCAGATGCCTGTCATTTCCAAACACCTCTCAATCAGCAAAAAATAATCCTTCATGAAGTGGATTGTTGGGTTTTGGTGCAAGCTTTTCTGGAGAAAATGGACCCATATGTTGTTGTTCTGTAGAGTGGAGGGAGGTGAAGCATAAACTCAGCTGAAAACTTCTGGCAAGTGCAGGCCAGAAGCGTGTGATTTGTGGTGCTTACCAGATCTCTGCATTGCATGAATCCCAGATGATGATTTGCACGGAGATCTCTTTAAAAGGATGCAGGAAGTTAGAACTATCATCAGCTAATGAAGAGGGCAGAGAAATGAAAATGGAGCCAAAGGGAGAAGAAGATGTATTCATTATCCTGGGAATTACTGCATTAGAGCCACCTGCTTACAGGGTTAACTTTCTTCCTCTCTATTTCAAATGAGGGGAGTCAACCTGACCTTTACTTTCAGATCCGAGAGAAGCCTTGAAAATGAGAACAGTGAGGCTGTCCAAATGCAAACACTGGCTGCAGCAGGCCTATTTATAAATAGTTTAGAAGAACACCATGAACTACAGAAGGAGGGGAATTTCCCCCCCCCCCCCAAACTTGNCCCCAAAGTTTGCTGCCTCGCTGAACACAGCGACAAGCTTGAATTTGCTTTCCTACATACCAGGAGGCCTGTAGCAGAAAATGAAGTTAAATCCACAAACACAGGGCCCAATGCAGTCAAGTGGCACCAGCTTCAGTTTTGCTGCAGTGCATGAAGGAGCCATTCTGCAGAAAATGCCCCTGGTCCAACACAGTCCCTCAGGCTTTAGTTAGTGCTCCTGCTTCACGGGAACAGACCCTGAACAGAGCTGCCAATGGGAAAAAGTCCCAAACCAGCTCAAGTGATTCAGAGGACATCTACCTCTGAGAAGAGAGGAGTTGGGTACAGCCTCCCAGGCTGCATTCATCATTCTCTTCCACCCCTCTCCAACCTAAAAAGGTTTTTTTAAAATGAAGAATAAACTACAAACCATTCAACTCCAATAGTAAGTAATGTTAAAAATTCATAAAGTGAGAAACTAACCCAAAATAGCAGCACCCCAGCCTTCATATATTCGCACAAGAATTCAGATTTATCATAGCCCCCAGCTTGCTACAAAATTCCCAGTCACATCTACTGCTACACACTTCTGCTGGGCCGCTACTTTCAGTTTTGAACCTTAGCCCTACAAGGAATTCTCTGAACAGAAGGTTAACTTTTGTTTTAAAGGATGTCATAAGTAAAAACAAACTCTGGCCTTGCAAAATTTCCCTGTTTGTATGTTTTGCCCCAGTTACTCAGAAAAAGTAATCCAGTAGATTAAATTTCCCTTTCTGAGAAGTGTTATCCAACTGCAAACCAATAGTAATGTCACTGGGCAGATGATACAGTCACTGAAGTGCAGTTACTTGGTCAGCAGAGATGGCTTAGATGCTTGAAAAGACATTGCAAAAGGAGCATTTCTCCCTTTTCTGTCTGCCCTCACACACAAAGACTGAGGATCAAGGCTTCCTGGGGCCTGACAGAGTAGATGACAGAGAGAGTTGGCTGGTCACATTCTGTGTAATTTCAGAATAATACCTACCTACCTGTAATTATTGCCATGTTTTGGTTTCTCCTATCTGCAGGCATCACAGGCTCTCTCTCACCACTCTTTGAATCAATTCACATGCCATTGGAGCGTACCAGGACTGGGAACAGAAGTCAATTAAGGGTGAGATGTAGAGAAGAAGAATGCACACCTTTGACACAGCTCTATAACCAAAGGTTAACCCACTGTCCTCTCTTTTGCAGGTTACTCCAAAACTGGGGTGAATTTTACCAATCCAGACATTTTCAGCTACCTGTATCTTCTGTTTCCCATCTCATTTCTCCTGAAGCCTCTCTAACAAACTTCATGGGTGATTTCTGGGGTCAGGGTGATATCTTTCTGTTTGTATTTCATAGCTCTCAGTAGAATTGTTTTCCATGAACTCATCTGGTTACTCCTGAACCCAGGAGGTTTACGGAGAGTCAGCTGTAGAAAGGACTGAAAATGAGAAAATTTTTTTTGCTGTGAACAGTAGTCACAAACATGCTCCTCTTGCCAACCAGCTGCCTGAAACATCCCAGTCCATTTCATAGAAAATGATCTTGTATATGGGTTAGCTTGAAGGGTCATTGAGCAAGTTGCTGGCTACCTCAGTGGCAGAATTGCTCTTCCAGGATAGCTGTGGCCAAGTTTAATTTCTCACAGGTCCACTCTTGGATTGAAGAAAAATAAGAAAAAAATAAAGACAAAGGGTGAGCTCACTCTGTTGGTCAGCCATGTAAGTCCACACCTTAGACAATCTGCTGGTGAAGAGTCAGACTTCTCAGAAGTTCAAGGATGTCTCAGGGCCTCTGAAAATCAGTTCCAACAGAACCCAGTAACACCTGGAGTGGTGAGGAAAGGAGCCCTGACACTCCTTGTGCCTGCACCAAAGTCCCTGACAGAACTGGCAAAGCACTGGATTTATTTTCTTTAGATTGAGCTGATTAGAACAACAGCTGGAAAGGTGAGTGTCTTTAATTTAAAGTCGACAATAATTTATGACTTACATTGGATGCCTCACAGTAAAAAATAAACTGTTTATTAATAATGGTTTTAAATCTCAGTTCCTGTTTTAAGCAAAATAAATTTAAGTAAGCAGTCCCAGCTGAACGTCTGGTAGGAGGGAGTTTACTGGGAAAATTAAGTTAAAAAAGAATAAAGCTACTCAGAATTTCCTAGTGTTCATTTACCATCCTTAAGTTTTGTGAGGAATGTAGTGCAATGTAGCACTTACACTTCAAAGGTTTTCATAAGCCACTGGCAACATCCCCTGGATGAGAATTTGGAATCTCTGAACCTTTCTCTCATTCCTTGTTTTCTTAGTACTGTAAATGTATTTGGTACACACACGTATGCATGCACACACTATGTATATTTATATATATACACTTCTATATACTGATATACATGTATACATATAAATTGTTCTGATGCAAAGCAGTTTGAGAGTTTGCCTCCATAAATAAAGTGTCCAGGTCAAGCTGGCAAGCTCTCCAGAATGCAGGACGTGAGATGGAAAGGACAGCTACTAAACACTGGTTTTGTTATTGGAAAAGGACCAGTTTCCAGTGATATGTCAAATTCCTTCTGTAACCATGGGTAGATGAGTTAGTACCAGATATTCAGAGGGATTTAGGTTAGCAAAGATGTAAATAGAAAACTTATAGGAATTTCTTTAATACTTGATGCTTAGGGGAGCTGGACATCTTTGTGGAATTTTGAAAATTGCTCTGTGTGCCTCTTTCCTCCTAATTTGCTTCAACAGATGAAGTTTCCTCTGTCTTGGCTCTTCCTATTTAGAAAATGTCAAGACCAGTGATTTCCTTCATCACCAGGAAGGATCAGGAGAGTGAAGCACTCCAGCGAACAAGTCATTGGAAAAAGGAGATAGATGAAGGAATATGAAAAGTTTAATGTATTGCTGCTCACCTTTATCAGACGTGAATGACCTACAAAATATTTATCATCAGAACCACTGTCCTCACATCGGCAATGCTACCCAGAGCCTAGACAGCATCACTGCTTTCCTCCTTTTCCACTGAGCAGGAAATGCTGCTGCAGATTTGGAGGACAGGAAAGCTTCACACATGAAAGCAGGGCTCAGCTCCAACACCTTTCCTCAGCAGTGACAGGGTGTGCAGTTGGTCATGAGGGTCTACTAAACACAAAGAGCTGAAAACCAGCCCCACCACACAACAGACCTGAGACCTGTCAGGAACCCACTGTTCTATCAGCGTTCATCACAGGACGACTATGGCCCAAATGTAAATGTCCCAGGCAGAGTTCTGGGATCATGGAGTCATTGCACCACATTGTATGAATCTGGCACATTTATATTTTGATTTTCTACAAGCCATGGTCCCACACAGAGATGTTCTCACGTTACCATCATCTCTAATGCAATAAACCTTTCTGTGCTTTTTGCCCTCAGGTTCAGTTTCCCATCCATGCTCAAGAATTATTACTGAAGTAAGTACTGGAAATGCACCTCCCAGCACAGTTGCACAATATTTAATGGGAAAAACACCTTTGTTTATTTAAAACAAAAGGCCAAAAGTAGACATGCATCTCTGACAGTGAAGTTAGGAAGGAGTTTAACAAGAAGCCAATCTGTGAGCAACAGAAGCTGCAAAACCTTGTTTCCCTTGGCTCCCTGGCTCAGGGCTGGGCCAGTCTCTGGGTAGTAACACACAAATCCCAGGTCAGAATATCTCCTATAGCAGGAATACTTTTCTTATGAGAAGTCTGAGGGATTTGGAGATTTACTTGAGATTACAGGTCAACTTTTGTTCCTGATTGAGTGGCATGGATTTAATCTCTCCTCAGTGGCTTATCTTGCTGACATACCTAGCTGTCTGTCAAATTTGGTTGGAACTTAACAACATATTCAGGTGTAGAGTCTGACTTACAGTGTGATGGTGGAAATCTCTTTAGGGAACCGGGCTTAAAAATCCCCCAACAAAACGAAGTAATTGTAGTTTGACTTGTCTGCTTCAGCTGTGTTAACTCACGGGAAGTCACCGAAGCAAGTTCACGAAGCGTCACTGATGCACAGCATGGGAACCCTGCTGATTGTAATTGCTGGGAGGATTGGTTGGAGCATTAAGTGACGGCCATTTATTGGACTAATAAACACAGAGCTGAGTGTTCCTATAGGAAACACCAGCAACTTTTGAATCAAGGCAAGTGAATATGGAAGATCTTTCCTTGTGGATGTAGTATCTGCAAGGAGCAGCTGAATTTGTTTCATTGGAGTCATAACATCTTTCTGAGTAACGTTTCCAAATGAAGGACTACTGAGAAATCCAGACATTGTCCATTTTCTCCCTAGGATACATCCTGCTGGGACTTTGTACAGGTCATTAATACATTATCTGCTGAGCCATAAGACAACAAGCAAAGCCAAAGAAATGCAGTTTAGTGAAATTTGACAAGAGTAGAGGATGCATGGGTTTGCTACTTAAATAAATAAATGTTTAAATATTTAAACAAAAATTTTGGTTTGAAAGGAAAAACTCCATGCGAGGGAGAGGTCAGATGAAAGCTGATGTTTTCTGGACCAATAACAGATATGACTACTGATCCAAAAAAACTTGAATCCAGGAAGCTCTGCCAGGTTCCATTTGAATGGATAATGAATGGCTGGAGTTGTTAAGTGAAAAGAGATGTTATGTGATGCTAATATATAAAGCTCTAAAAGGAGATAATTGAGTTGCTTTGATCAAGTAAAGAAAGAAATCCCCACCTTGGCTCTTCCCAGCAGAGATGGTTATCTTGGCAAAGCTGAGGAGGAGAGGAGGCCGGGCTTGCTCTGAGTCAGTGTCAGCAGTCTCCTGATGGCTCCCCATGTGACCTTGCTGTACAGGAAGGCCAAGAGACAGAGGAGAGCAGTAGCCTGAGTAGGAGTAATTCCAATTTTTTGCCCAGACAGCGTTATTCCCCTGCACCCTTGGGTACAAGTCACAGTGTTTCACATGGCAATGGCAGTGGGAGCCCATGTTCACCACATGGAGTGTTTCACAGCAGCCCCAGGTATCCCCTCTGAACTTGACTGTCAAAACATGACCATTCTGTTTCCTAGGCTTCAGTAGAAAGGCTTCATCTGCTAGCAAAACACTTGAAATTAGGGTGTAATTCTGCTCTGAACATTAGCAACCAAATCACCAAAATATGCATTGTTTCCCAATCCTCTCACAGGGAGAGTGATGCCCGGAGCTCTGGGAACTCAGTGTCTTTCTTTCCTTCATATTCTCACCAGTAGAACCTCTCACCTACCTCAGTTGTATTTTTACCTCCCACACCCCTTTGACTCCAGCTGTTTACCCAACTCCAGCCACTTTATTGGGCAGAAATGGAAGAATAAGTGATTGTGAGAATATCTTGAGGGAGTGTAATCAGTGACTGAATCCAAATACAGTTATTCAGCTATTGTTCATTCAGCACCATGCCCGAGAGAAAATGAAATTCTGACCTTTGGCTATTTTGTAATCTAAAAACTGCTGATAATATTAAGACTAACATTTTCTTGCATACTTGTGGGAGACATCTGCTGAAATCAAAGGAAAGTTTCCCACTATTTTAGAGTTCAGTGTGTCAGAGCAACTGAGCTTTTCAGAACTCCTTGCAGGTGTCCATCACATCACCATTAAAAGGTGTGCTCCCATTTCATGGAGTTGCATGTACAGTGCTTGTCAAAAATTAGGCTACACAAATTCTGAAAGCTGCTTAAACCTGGAAATATTCCTGAACCAAGCACTTCTCGGGTCTTTGTTCCTTTGCAACAATATGTGCTTTATTAAATAGCATAGGGCTCAAAATCACAGTACATTTTAAAATTATATAAAATGTTTCGCATGTCAAATTAGAAGTTACACAGAAAACTTCATGTGGACCATCTGTGTTTGACCACTGAGATAATATTAATTTCTGGAGTTCTGGGTCACAAAATTCAATTCATTTCAAAAGCTGGCTAAAAGAGCACTTGGATTTTATCCTGTTGGCTTGAATCTTGTGTATCTTGTACAACTTCCTGGCTGTGTAGATGACATGTTGCAGCAATAAGCACAGAATACTTAGAGGAGTAAAACTGAGCAGTGTTTGAACACTGGGACAGTTTTCAAAGGGCATTGCAAATACACTCAATCTATCATTTGTTTTGCATTACTCTAAACCACATATATTCCCTGGGAAATATAAGTAAATTTTGATGGGGAGAGGAATGGAAGAGGGCAAGGGAGGGAAAGCAAGAAAATGTAAATACTTGAAGTGGAAATTAATATTGAAGAAATAGTTATTTGTGCTAAATTACTATTTCCAGGCTGAATATTAAACATTTTCTGTTCAAATATAAACCAAACTATCTGTGTAACGTAAGCATAGCTGCGAAACAGGAGTTTATTTCAAGTAAATATATATTTTTCAATTAAAATAATCACTCAACCAATTTTACAATTTAATCAAGGCTCTGCATGACTGCTGGGATTTTGTGTATATACCAAGCCTTTCGGTACACACTGGAGCTTCAGAGGGTAGGGACTATCCCAGTGCCCAGGGCTGTTCCTAGAAATTCTTGAGTTGCCTTCTGAAGTCCTGCACATGCTTTCTCTGTCACATACTGACAGACTCTACCCCACTGATGCTGGGCCAGGAAACTGGAGCATTCAGTTCACCTGTCTTGGCCTGGGAGAACTCCCTGCCTCCACTTTGCTTCCCATTCCCCAATTCACACACACTGTAATTTATTTTGTATAGCTGCCTTCTTCCTTCCCCTGTTGGGAAAGTTTTTAAGGTTTTGTCTGGCCCTAAAATGAAATCTAATAGAAGAAGTAGGAAGTACCCAACTTTGGGAAATAACCTGGACAAGAGGACAAGCATGGCTGTTCTTCCTGTTGTCCTCTCTACTGCTAGAAATCTCAGTGTCGATGTTGTGTCTGAGACATCATTCAAAAGCCATTCATGAGTCACCTACCATGGGCTTGTGCAGTTCCTTTTGATCCCATTCATGTTTTGGCTTCCTCAGCTTCCAGCAGCAAGAAGCTCCATGAACAAATGGTGCTTTTTCTGGACAAGAGCACAACAAACCAAACAATGCCCACACAGATGGCATTTTGGCTTTTGTCCCTGCTCGCCTCAGTCACTCCCCAGCTGCAGACAGTCATGGAAGAGATGCAGAACAACCTGAGCAGGCATGGAAGACATGCCAAGAGCCTTGACCCAACCATCCTCTCTGTGCTGGTCTGCTCTCAGCTCCTCCTCTTGTATTGCAAACAGAAATAAACCAGAGTGTGGAGAAGGAAAGTTGTCCTGTTCACGCCCATGCTGTGCAGTGGAACCACTGCAGTTCCAGAGCCTACCCCGGTGCCAGTTCTGAGTCTCCCTCAACCCCAACTCTTCCCACAGTGTTTTCTGTAACAATTTCCATTTTCCTTCCCTTCTTCTGGGACAGAGAAGGGTAAAAGGAGAACATACAACATTCTTGGGCAGGGAAGAAACTCTCCCTGGTGGGCTTTCAGAGCAGGCTGGCTATCTTTGGAGCTATGGTTGTGTTCAAGCCTCACTGTGCCTCTCCACACCCACAAACTCCTCCCATCTCTGTTAGTCCTTCAAGGTGGGATGGGAGCAGAGATAAGCTCACTCAGTGCTTTTGAGATGACAATCAGGGCAGGACGGTATTTCACAAGGCTGTTGCTAGTGAAGGTCCAAGGATTCACTCCTTAGTTCTTCTCCAACCCATAACACATTCAGCTCACTTGTCCTGCAAAGCACCCCATGGACCTAATGATGTTATAAAAACGTGATGTAGCATCAAATTTTTGCAAGACAAAACAGCAACAGGGGATGCAAATCAAGTGCTGGCAAGAAAAGCCTTGATAGAACAAAATAATTTCCAGACTGGAGAGCTGAGGGAACATTATCTTCAGAGAAGTGTGTGTCTGAATTGCTTTGATCAAATGAGCTTCAAAGGTGATTGCAGCCCCATAAGTGTTTTCCTAAGCAGTATCCTGTGGGATGGGGAAGGGCAGAATTCAGGCAGAAGCTTTCTCCTGTACAAAAGCCTTGCCACTGACATTGTCAAGGGATCTGTTGCACTCCATTGTGTCCATAATCTTCAAATTAAAGCTCCCTAAATCCACAATAGTCTAATAAACCACAAGCCTGTAACAGCCCCTTCAATTTTCCACGTTAATAATCCATGGATTAAGAGTCCCTCTGCTGCTACAATAGCCAGAACTGATCTTCTCTACTGTGTCAATGACCCATGAATTATAGGGCTGTGTCTCAGATGGTTAGATAATACTTCACTCAAGTCCCAGTGATAGATTTTTCTAACAGGGCAGATTCAGGACTCTGTTTTGAAGTAAAAGCACATCATGGCATTCTCATTTTTGGTAGTGCTCTTCCTATTCCTCTTGACAGTATCCCCACACAAAAGCACGGCCTTCTTTTTATCATATCAATCCATTTGTTGTGCAATAAATGGCCTAGTCGCCTTTCATTTACAACTGTACATTTGATATGTCATATGAAAGTTTAATGAGAGGCACAGTTTCATAACTGGTTAATCAACTGATGCAAAATCCTTCCATTTTCTTGTAATAGGGCCTTATAATAGCCTGGAATATTTTATACTGATTTGTGGATAGCACTTCTTAACACACTTGTATCACTTCATAATCCTTTAT
Source organism: Drymodes brunneopygia (assembly GCA_013400955.1). Taxonomy (NCBI): domain Eukaryota; kingdom Metazoa; phylum Chordata; class Aves; order Passeriformes; family Petroicidae; genus Drymodes; species Drymodes brunneopygia. Next base: position 312,451 of record VZTZ01032677.1, on the reverse strand, counting down.
TGCCCATTTGCTATGACGTACACACAGCATCTCCAGCAGTCAAATCAGAGGGCAAAAGGAAGCAGAGCAGAGTCACTTCAGAAGTGCTGCCCAAACCCATCATCTGTAAAATGCTTATCGACTTTTCCGATCAGGAACGAGCAGGCTTCAGTAACAGCTGCATGATTTCACTTTTGCAAATGCCACTGCAGCCAGCAGCCTGGGTTTTGTGTATGGATTGAAGCCAGCCACTGGCATGGAAAGAGATGTGATGGGTAGGAGCAGACACATTGTCTCCATGGCATTTTCTCTGGGGGGCATGGTCCCAGTGGCACATTGTCTGCTAGAACAGAATGCTGACGCAGTTACTTTTTTTCCCCCTTTACTTTTTAAAGCAGAAACCTTCATATTGAGCTCACAGCCACACCACTCATTGCACTTTGTTGCAGGATTGTTAAGCCAAGGAATGCCTGTTAGGTTAGCCAGCCAATGTCTTCATCAAAGCCTGGCTGTTCCATACCATATCTTTTACAACATTTGGTTCAGACTCCTGTAACTTGGACCATTTAAAACGACACTGTCAGTTCTGCTAGACATGGGAAGAGGCTCTGCACTGCAAGTAATCAACTACTTTTACCTCTGCTACAACATCTTAATGTGCATTGAACAAGAAGTTTGGGTTTATTCTGCCATTCACAGGGCAATAAATCATCTACTCAAAAGTTAGGGCAGTAATGCTTTGGGGCAGGTGAAGCTGTGGCCATGACTCAGGTGCCATGGTGATTCCCAATCAGGAAGCATCCGTTACTTTCTGAAGAAATGTATTTACCGATTTTCTGGTTTTCCAGACAGTCAGTGAAGGTCAGTTTTGTAAATCACCCCTAGAGGCTATGAGAGTTTATTAAATAAGGGTCCCAAGGAAAGACTTGTTAACATCGATTCTGGAGCTTACTCTACTCTTAAATCTTTCAGTGTCAGAAAGATCAGTGCAGGATCTATAGACAATTAAAATTATAGTCAAAGTCACAGTGAGACAATCACTGTGGTGGCTGATAGAGTGAAGACAAATCTCCTCTGATGCAACAAAGAGAGAGTGATAGGAACATGGAACAGTAACAGATGATGAGTTTTTACTGTTTGTGTAGCAATTGTGACAAGCATCAAGCCAAAGTGAGGTAAGTTTTGTGCTGCTGGCTATGACTTGTGATGTGATCCTGCAGCAAAACCCTGCAGTGCCACAAATAATTAGATTCCCCTTAACTGGCTGCCTAGTTTACAACTATCAGAATCTCACCTCTTATTTCACTCTGGTGGAGATTTTAATGACTTACTTTATTGTCTTTTAGAAGATGATAAAACAAGGGTCTGAATTGCCTATATATATCTTGGGTTGCAGGTCAAATTTGAGAGACCAGATGTGCTGCACTAAATGGCAAAAATAAAGAAACCTGACCTGTTTGCCTCATGGAGAGGCACTAAAATTCCGTCATCAATTCAATTCCCTTTGCAAACAGGTGTATGAACAATAACTGTATTGTCATCAGCCAGCATATAGAATCAATGCTAGGAACAAGCCCATACTAGCTGACCCACATGCAATAGAAAGTGCTGTTTTATCTCCTACAACTGGCAGGACCTGAGCAATGACTCTCCCCCGATTTTGACACAAAGTCAGCATTGTCTTCTGAACCCATCTCAGCCTTTAAGGTATCCTTGCAGTATTTTTCTTGGTTGTCATACTGAGCACAATGTTTATCTTGTTATACTATTTATACAGAACAGTCTATTTTTTCCATAAGGAAAATATCAAGTGTCAAGCATCTGAAAGTCCAGAGGACTATGTACTCAGCCAGGGTCCCTGCTCCAGAGATGGGGCAACCAGTGGGAACACAGTGCCAGGGATGAGCTCCCAGTGCCCAGCACGATGGTCTTCAGACCATCCCGTGACACAAACAGCAGCAGCATCAAATTCATTCACTCCTTCAGCCCTCATTAGAAGAGTAATTGCTACTGTGAGACCTGTGGTAGCTTCTCACGTTGGGCAATGCTGTGATTCCTGTTTAATGATAAAACAATAAGCCTTGACAAGTGAGGACAGGGCAGCACATGCAACTGTCACACAAAGAGCAGAGCCTGTCACTCCTCTCATGCCAAGTTCCCAAGCTGAATGGGGTCAGGAGAAGCCCCACTGGTGAGTTCCCCAGCCAGTCCTTGGGAGATGAGAGCAGGAGGGACACTGAAAGGACAGCTCAGGGTATCCCCAGGCCCACTGCATTGCAAGGCACTGTGCAGCCTTTGGATGACGTGAGCTTGCCCACCCCTCTGTCCCCCCTGCCTCCAGCATACCCCTACCTCTCTCAAAATACACACAGCTTGTTAGCAGCTCTGCAGGGTTCCCAGGAGCAGTGAATGAACAGAAACCGGGATTGTATGATCATAACAACCAGCTCAGTTTCTTCTGTCTCCTAAACCCTCCTCCCCAAGCACTGGAGGAGTGGCTCTGGAGGAAAGGCCATGAATTTTTTATTTCCCTGACCAGAGTGATTTTGCCTAGTCGAAGCTATATACATTGTTTCTCGTTACTGGGGCAACAGGTACCTTACAAATGCTGATAATACATAAACTAATACAACTCTGCAGTTTGCTCTTTCTTTCCAGCGCAGCTTAATAACCCGTGTGGATGCTGCGAGCTGCCTCTCTCCCGCTGGGATAAATGAGCACTTCAGGAAGTATTATCTCCCTCCAGCCTGGACTCCATGGTGCCTGCACAAAGAGGAGGCACTGAACTGGGGAGCTGGGCCACTATCAAAAGGCAGAGTGGTTTCAGAAAGCTCCAGGGAGGAGTGGGAACGGCTGTGGAAGCACCACACAAATCTGCTGGGGCACTGCTGCCTTCCTGAATCGGCAAAAGATTCTTAGTGCTCAGCGTCCAGAGAGAGGAAATCTTGGAGCAAACACTCCTTACTTAGTTCCATGTTGTGGCCCCATCAGTAGCATCAAAAACTAACTGGATTAGGGGCTCTTTGTCAAACTCCACCCCGCTCCCCCTCTCATGCCCGAGCCCCTTTGATGCACATGCCCAGTTGTTAAGAGAGCGCTCCAGTTCCCCAGGGCTCTTGCGGTGAGAGCAGGGTTAAAATGCTTCACTGCTCTCCTTAATCCCTCTCACATGATTTAGTCAACACCAGTGGGGGAGAAGGACTCGCAGGTTTTTTCCTCGGTGGCTCCCTCCTCTTCAGAAGTCGGGGAGGAGGGCTGAGTCCGGCACAGCACTCGGGCTGGATGCTGTGGGAGCTGCAGAAACTTTCAGCACTGAGCACACCCAAAGGTGCAGCACCCCGGGCTCAAGAGCTGCTGCTCCTCTAGCCTTGAGGCTTGATTTTTTCCACTACTCAGCACCATGTAAAGCTGGAAACAGAAATGGCAAAGAGAAATTTAAAATACACCTTTCTGCTCCTGTCCAGAGCTGGTGTAGAATTTGTTCTGGGACAGGGAGATGATCACTGTGCAGTAACAGAGGGAAAAGCCACCAGGAAACAGGGACAAGTGCACACTGCTGTGCTGGATGCACTCCTCCTCACTGGACCAAACACCAGTGATCTAGCTGCAGAATTTAATTTTCAAAGTCAAATCTTCTGTTAGAAAAACTGAATAAGTGGCGTTATTTCTGGGGACCAGAGCTAGCTTGAGATGCAGTAGACTAATAGGAGCTCAAAAGGAAAAAATACAGCACATAAACCAAAGCAACTCAAAGCATAACAACTGATCCTCACCTCCCCCCCTCTTCCTTTCCTGTTTTGGGAGTTTGTTTTGTTTAGTTTTTTAGAAAAAGAATCATAGGGGCATATATTTCAAGTATTTTATGCTTGTTACCAGTCAGCCCCTTTGTCCCCATGATCTAACAATAACACAACTTAAATAATGTATGTTTAACTTCCTTCCAAAAGCAAAACACAGGATGGGTAGTGTACTCTCTCTCAAAGAGCTTTACAAGCACAAAACCAGGACAGTTTTACAGACCCCATTCTTGTCCTGGATGACTTGCTGCTGCTTCAGGACAAGGGGCTTTTATTGAAATCCCAGCAGAAAAGTAAACATTTGAAATAAAGCTAAACAAGAGTCTAGTTGTTGAGGAAAAGACAGTCATCTGTCAGCATATGGCAAGCAAGCTCTCATGAGTGGGGTGCTTAGCTGGGACTCCAGCATTTGGGCTTAACCTCTGCAGTCTGAATCCCTTCTACCTAATGAGAGGGCTCCCTGCTGGATTGAAGTGCTGTTGGCTGCTGGAAGCATTATTCGTTTGCCAAATAGACCTGAGGGAAACAAATCTGGGTTCCAAGTCTCAGAAACTCTGGAATACTGGAGAATTCCCCCCTGGAAAACACCGTGAGCTCACCACCTCCCATTGAAAGCCACCAGCCAGAGGTGCCTGTCTTAGCTGTGAATTCACTGCCTTCCTGTTTGATCTCCCCAGACCTTGCCTGCACTGGTCTCCAACCCAAGCCAATGCTTCAGGCTACACCTGGAGACACCAGGAAAGTGGAAGAGATTGCCCTGTATTCCCACAGGAAGGACTGCAGGCAAGAAAGAAATGAAAATGCTGTAACCAAGTCAGGCAAGGACTGGAGCACAGGACAGACCAAGAATGGCCTTTTTTCAGCCTGGAAGGGAACGAGCTGAGGATAGGTGCATCTAATTGCTTTCTCCAGCTACCTCATGGGTGGCTATGATAAAGACAAAGGCAGATGGTCTTGCTTTGTGTAGGGATTGGTCTAAATGACCTGTAAATTTCCTTTCCAACCTCAGTTGTTCTGTGATCCTATGAAACCATTCCAGTAAGAATTGTTTGCAGAACACGACATTTGAAGTAATTGACTCCTGGAGAATGTGTAAAGCTCAGTTTCACCATAAACTCAAAGGAAAAAAAAAATCTGTGAAGTCCTTCCTTTGCCCCTGGATGACTTGCCAACCCAAACACCTGTTTCATATGGGTAGAATGCAACAAATAGCTGACCCATATCTGTAATTAATCTTGAGGGCGTTTTGATTTTTCAGAGGATTAATGCACCCAGCATCTTTAATAAAAACCAAAAAGCCAAAACAATCCAACCCTTCTTGAAATCAAGCAAAACCTAAAGCAGATGGCTAGACAACAGTTGCAAAGCAAACAAATATTCCATGGTTCAGCTCAACTTCAAAAAAGTTCAGCACCGAAAACCTGAGTGAGCACAGAGAGTGTGTTACCTTTGGCAATCAGCAGAGCTTCAGATTTGCAATATCATTTCTGATCTATGCAGACTGCTAATCAAAAATGACTATTCAGATTCAAATCAAAATAAACCTTCAAATTACTTCAGATGTAAACCATGGTTGAGACTGAAACGTCAAGTATTCAAAAAAGTTCTTTGACTGAACTAAGGATATACAGACAATCTTGTGCCGACAGATTATGCTTCAGTTTTTGGTTACACAGAGCATGTGAAAACTGATAGAAGTGGCCTACCAGCCCCATTTCCCACTCTGCTTTATCAGAGTGACACCATCCGACCTTGGCAAAAGCAGGGCACAATCCAACATGCCTGGAAATTGCAAGACCAGGACATTTTCCTGGTCACATTTTTTCTTCATGACAAGATTGGAGCAGATGATCGTTCAAGATCCCTTCCAACCTGGGCTGTGCTACGATTCTGTGCAGCACTTCTTATAAACAACAGCTGAAATTTCCAACATACGGTACCTTACTGAGCCTCCCTCCTCCTCAAGATACACTTTTGACTTGCTTGTTCTAAAATTCCTCATTTAGAAATCACTCATAATGAAATATTTCTTTCCTTCGTCATCAGATTTTCAGGTGTTACCCAGTTTCTCTGGCAGGCAAACAAGAGTGACACCATGCCTTATTTGTGGGATGGAAGTGCTCTGGGAAATCCATTGCTGGGGCATGTGGAACGGGGAGGAGGTGAGAGGAAGAGAGCATGATCACTTTATACCCTAGATGAAGATGGAATCACTGTACAGACCCCTTTACATCACAACTCCTGCAAGTGCTGACAGGCACAGATGATTTTGCCTAGAATGGAGGATGTGGGAGGGAAGGATTAGTTACAGCCCATGTCAGAGCATAGGACCTGCTTCAGACTAAAAAACCTCCTCTGGGGCTGCCATTGAGGTGGCTTTGGTGGAAATCCCTGTCACCAGATATTCCATTTATCTTTTCTCACATTCTCAATATCTGTTCCATCTTTCTCAATATCTACCAACAAATTAATATCTGGCCTGTGCAGAAGTACAAGAAGGCAAAGTTTCTCCTCCCTGAGCCCCAGATGACATGAGAAATCTACAGCATTTCTCAAACATCTATCTTGTTAGATTTTTTTTCTTTTGTATTTTTTTTGTGTTTTAGTACCAGCCTCTGGCAGACACAGCTTAAATTTCAGCATATTAATCAAACTCCTCCACACCCCATCAGCACTGATCTTGGCACACGGCTACTTTTGTCTCAGGGACTCCTTCAGCTGTGTGCCCCGAGTCTACAAAAATTCCCCCCATCCCTCAAACCTCAGGAGACAGACAAGGTTATGGTCCTGGAGAGAATGCTGACAGACTGTCTGAGGAAGAGGAAAGAGCACTGAGGGCTATCAGTTTTTAATATTACTACACTAGAAAGTATTTTAGGACTAGAACAAAGCCTAAACCATGCAATGTGAATTCATAACTCTGGAAAATGTAAGGATGAGACATGCCATAGTTAAGTGTGCTTTTTCCCCCCCCTCATTCTTGGACATGTCTGATATGGAAAAGGAGAAGCAGGGGAGAAAGTACAGCTTTCCTTTCTCTCTAGAAGTCAGGATATTTTTCCATGACAAAATACATCTGACAGTTTCACTGCTCCTCCCAGGTCTCCCCAGCTGACTGGAAACTGAACTTGTAAGAGAAACTGGAAATATGTGGCAGCAATGATGTGTATTTTGCTCCTAACACTGGGTCAGAGTGCCCAAAACCACAGAAGAGAGTCCTAAAGCCCCACCTTCCCATCAATCCATCCCAACCACTCCTGTTTGTGTTACTGATTGTATTTGCTGCTACAAGACACTGCAGACCATTGCTTGTGATCAGATACACACCACAACAGTTCTTTTGATCTTCAAAGGGGTTTCACTTCTTTGATTATGAGTTTATCAGTGGCACATACTCAGGCTGCAGACACACACAATTTAGTCTTAACCCATTTTGCATGCAGGTACACAGCCAGCAAGTGCCCTTTATGCTGTATACAAGTATCTATTGAGATAAACTGCCTTAGCTGTTCCAGGAGACAGCCTTCCTTGGCAGGTGCAGCAGGGTGAGCTCCTCAAGATATCAAGAAGCATCATGGCTAATAAACTGGTTGTACTCTCAAATACACCATATTAACACTCAAATATACCATATTCTATATCAATCCCCATCACAGTGCATTAAACTTGCAGCATCTTTCCATATGGTTTAACTCTCCAGCATTGTCATAGCAAAAGGGTGTCAGGTAAAAAAACCCACAACACACTAGTAACATTTAGAATTAGGGACAGCAAAAGATATTCTTTTCACTACACCAAGTTGCAGACAAAGTTAGACACTACCTTGGGAACTGCCACACAGGCAGGTACAGCCCAAAATTGAAAAGAAATGCAGTATCAGCAAAGAGAGAAAAGTACTGCAGGAGTAATTAATTACTTTGCATCCATATTTGGTAGCTGATTTAGTTTCTGACCCATATGGAGATGCTGACAGGGCAGCCCAGAACACCTGCTGCTGTTTAGGCAAAAAAAGCATTAAACAAGGATTAAAAAGAAATAGCAGTTGGCTATTTTGTGTTTGCCACCCTACAGCTAATTCCATGAAATCTGGTTGATTTTAATAGCAATCTGCTCAGCTCCTCACTATTTACAAGGAGATCAAATTCTGTTTGAGGTGCATGTGATGAAGTTGTCTTACCCAGCTGTGTGTGGGGAAGAGGGACTTGCCACAGAAGCTCCTCTGGCCATGCCCTTCTGTCTGCTCCTATTCCCTCTGTTTCATCACCTCTTTCTCCAGCCTTTAGCTGCTGGTTCAGGCTCATGAGCTCTTTGCAGCTCTTTCCTGTGGGCATCATCAAGCCAAATACAAAGATCCTGCCAGAAAATTAGAATATTTCTATAGAAATCTAGAATATTTCTAAAAATATTCAGAATCAGAAAGAACAGGTCAGATTTATTTTTTGAAAGGGTTAAAATCCCTTCCAAAAGATGACCAGTTTTTTCAGGAAAGCTCAACATGCTGTTTAACTTATTCAAATATCTCAAAAAACCCTGGCCCCCATTACAGCACTGAACACCTGGAACTGGACATGCTTTGGATGACAGGGTTTGGATGTCTGCTCCTAAAAGCAACAATAGCTTGTGCTGTTGTGGATAATTCGGTTTTGGAAGCAGAAGTCTTGATTTATATGAACTCCAAGCTAATGGAGAATTACTTCCAGTTTGTTACAGATTTCAGCACTGAAATTAGGTGGTTTTCTTGCCAAAATTGGGTCCAATGTGATTCCAATCGAATGACTTTTGAAGAGCTTCAGTCCTTTTTATAATACTGCAGCATGGCTTGCAAACCAGCTTTTACATGTTTGGGGTTACCCAGCACTACAAAGTGTTGTTTTATCAGATGCAGCTGACTGAAAAATGAAAAAAACACTCCCTCTTTCCTCCCACTCTAAAAGCATTTAAAATGCAGTGTTTCCGGCAACCTGCCTGGGTGGAGGCAGTTGGCAAAGTGGTTTGTAATGTATAAAATACAGAGGGACAGATGTTCAGCTGATGGCTTTAACAGATATAGCAGCAGCACGAGGATGACAGCTCTATTAGATTTCAGGAGGTGATGTGTCACTTGTGCAGTAGGCTACTCCACATCTTTATAAAATCCACTTTTTATGGGGTGAGACGAGAGAGATCCAGATAAAAGTGACATAAGAAGGCTGCTCATGAGCTCGATAAAAGATTTGCTGGAAATCACATTTAATAGGAGCTCACATCTGCAGATGAGCTCTGTGGCATTCCCAGTTGGAAGCAGAGCCTCTCCCTGTAGCCTGCTGCTCCCTGGTGCATCCTTCACCTCTCCTCCACCCAGGTGTAGCTGACACCCTTTTCAGAGGAAGAGAACTGCCCATTGCCCAGAGAATTGCCTCATGATGGACATTTAGAGAAGATCCACTCTCAAACCAGTAATATCACAACAGCATGGTATTGCCAGGGACAAAACCAAGGCTGGAAATCCATATGATCCATGAAGCAGGAACAGTCTCATCTCCAGCAATGTCCATACCATTAGTTTTAGCTGCTCCAGTCTTTGCTCTTTGCCTGTGACCTTCTTCCACTTCATCTTGCATTTCCTTTTTAAATGTCTTTTTCAGCTCTTGAATCCCAGGTGTTTCTCTTTCTTCAGCTGACACTCAGGCTGTGCATCAGGCAACCATCATGACTTGGCAGAGATTTGCTGGGTCAGTGAAGGAAGACCCTCAGATCCAGATTTTTGCTATTAGAGTTGTCAGTCATGCAAGTCCTGAAACTAAAAAAACTGCAAGAGCATGAAAATTAGATCTTCAGATTGAATTATCCCATCCTTTTATTTTTTCTGCCTTAAGTGCACATATGGTCTTGTCATCTTGTCATTTTTATCGCTGTTAGTGATAGTCCTCAAAAAATAGTGGGCTAAACCATCCAATTTCTTATTCTTGCTACAAGCTGAATACCAAATATGAACTCTGCAAATTGCAGTTACTTATTCTACCTCATCTATCACATTCTTACATTCTATCATACATAATGCTTATGTAGAATTTGCAGTCATGCACGTGAGGAGAATTTGCCTCAGGCAATAAACTACAAACTGATGTCCTGATATCAACAAGTAGGAGAACCTGAAAACATCTGTGTCCTTCCTGGCAATCAGTCAGAGGAGAAGGTAAAACTGCTGTGGTGATTCTGACCTGTCGATCTCAGTCCTTGGTCAGTCAGAATCTGTGACTGGGAATCAAAACACAAGAGCACCTGGAGATCCAGGACAAAGAGAATACAGACAACACCTATAGAAAAAGTGATACTGTTTATTTTAAAGGTAAAGCTGACTTCTACCAAGCTTTCAGTCCAAAGCCTCTAGCCAACTAAGATAAAACCCAAACCAATGAAAACTTTTGCTTCACATCCACATTCTACAGCAACCTCCTTCCTGCTAACACTAACATGAAACAGGCAGAGAAACTTGTACAGTTTTTACTTAGGAAAGAGAGAGCAGATGACAACCAAGAGCTGTGCAAACCCCACAGAGTGAGGACCCAGAGGAATGGCTATGCAGGAGTATAAGCAGAATTTCTGTCCCTCTGCTGTAGTCATGCACAGCTTGAACAGAAACAAGAATCTGGTGACAATTCATAGAACTAAACAACAGCCCAGAGTTTCAGGTGAGATGATTAAATTGCTTACATGATTTTTGGTTGTCAAGGCTTCTTAAAAGACCTAACCAGCTGGAGCCCTTCACTGTTGCTGGAAATCTGCTTCAAGCTGGGCAATCTTGAACAGTGTAAATAATAAAACTGGGTCTGTTGCAAAGCTGCATTTCCTGGGAAACTTAGTAGGAAAGGACAAGATTTTGGAGGATGAAGTCAGAAAAATCAAGGGGCTGGGGACTATTCTTCCTGGGTCACCCATCTTCTGTTGAAAGTCAAAACTTGTTGAGTTTGTCTGATTAAAAAAAAAACCCAAAACAACATGAAGCAGGCCCACAGCTCAAAGGAAGAGATTTGAGCACCCTGCCACCAGTTTTGACCCTCTGTGATTAGAAATTTCTTTTCAAATTCCTAAAGCACAGACCAGCACTTGGTATCAACGCGAACAAAGCAGGAAAGATTTCTGCGTAGTTGCTAATCTGTTCTGTCTTCTGGCACATGTCCAATATGTACACTTATTTAAATTGTGATTTTTATCCATGAGTGGTATAACCATAAACTTGCATTTTATTTGCAGTTTTGTACATTACCCCAGTGATTTCCTGAAAAACCCAAGAGGAGGAGTATATGGAGGATAGGAAGTGTTGTGCAAAGTGTCAAGGCCGTTTCAGTGGTAAGTTTCTTTTCCAGGTTGGATTGCAGGAGAAAGGTAGTCTCAAGGGGGAAAAACAAAATGAACATATGTACTCAGTAAATTCTTGATGCTTCATGAAAAATCTTGGCCCAGATACAGCTATGGCTAATAGTCCAAAGTAAAGCTAGTGGGAAAAAATTCCTCATACACAAACTAAACAGTTTAAAAGTTGAACTTAAAGCCTTCTCCTGAATAGACGTCCAAACCACATGAATTATTTCACGCACAAAGTAGCTGGACAAAGAGCTAAGAAACAACAGCTGAAAATCCTGAAAAAAACCCCACAGACCTCTGTATGAAAATGATAACATTATAAAGGTATCTCACGAGTCTCACATTGAGATCCACTTAGCATGGGACATCAGCAATGGGGTACGTAAAGGGATGTGTACCCACTCTGCCTGCATGCCCCTGTTTCCATAAAAACCTTCTTCAACATGCAATAAAGGACACTGGAGAAGCTTTGGGGAGATGTTTTGGGAGGTCGTACTTAAACCTCTCTCAAGGGCAAAATGATTACTGAGCAAAGAAAGCTTGCTGTGGAATTTGTTTAAAAACACATCAAAGCTAGAGATATTAAAAAGAAAATATTTTCTTACTAAAAGACCACAAGCAAAAAGCCCACAAACCCAACAACACGAAACTCCAAAACACCCTCAAAAGGTCTCCCAAGCCCCAAATCTCTGTCACTGGAAACCAACCAGAGGAAGAGTTTATGTTCCTCCCCATAATGGATGTCAGTTTAGCTGGGGAACCTGGCCCACGGTGAAGGATGAAAGGATGAGGTTTCATACTTTTGACTAGGAGAAGTGGCACCATTTTGAATGAAAATATTTAGGCTGTTGATGACATATTATTGCACCCATAGGAAATAAAAACTGGAGCAAAACAAAAGAATAACTTTTACTAGAACAGTCCATTTTTTTTTCTTTAATTAAGGAAATTATTTAAATTAGGCTTTTTACCAGACGCAGGAAAACAACATTTCTGCAAGTATTCTACTTGTAGTTTGACTCTATCTCAACAAGGAAAAAACCCCAAAACCCACCAAAAAATGAACTTATCCAAAGTCATCCCCTCACAAAAAACTAAAACAAAACAACTTTCCCACAGCTTGATATCTCCAGCAGAATTTTCCATAACAAAAACAGGGAGAACAGCTTTACCCATTTAGAGCAACTGAGATTTGGCCCCCAGACGTTCAGAAATCAAAAACACACAGCAGATGCAATTATGTCTCACAGCAGAAATAAATATTCAACTTACTGTAGGAATGTCCCAACGGACAACTTTTCTAGAAATAAATTTCAACTAGAATTCATTTAGTTTTGCAACAGATGCTTTGAATTTGAGTCTGCTGGTTCTCAAAAGCCATGAGACAACAGCTGACCTTAAGCCATATCTTCCTATCGCCCTCATTCTCATATCAACTCATAAACTGCTGGATGAGGTTAAGAGCAGAATCCATCTTGTATTTAGGATTTACAAACCATTAGGAAGAGCTCAGCTCACTCTGACTTTATTTTGTTCTCATCACTAAAGCACATTCGTTAACTACTGGTAAAGGATCCCTGAGCAGTTTCTAGGGATTGTAGCACAGTTATTAAATGCCTCTTGGGTCCAAACAGTAGTTATCCAGCACCAATCTGTCTTTCCAGCTCTTGACAAATGTCACATAGGCAGACATCAAAAAGGGCTGAGTATTTGATGAAAATTTTACCAGATGATCTGGGAGCAGCAGAAAGGTTACAGACTTTGGTGCCTGCACAGGATTCAGCTTGCAGGGCACAAGCTGGAAGTGCCTCTGTTGTACCATCACAAGATTAATGCTCAGTATCTTTCATCATTCCCTACAGTATTTAAAATAGGAATAAATCTAAAGCCTCTCAAATGAACATTGTTTATAATGTTGGACAGAAAACAATGTGGGAGTTAATGTGCATGTAGAATACAATATTAAAACTCCCTTCCTATTTTCCTGTTTCCTTGAAAGGGTCCAAGTGAAAATAGCACTGTTCCCTGTTCTCTGAGTTATCTGTCAAAGGGAAATGTTTCTGTGAATGCCACCAGCTGTTCTATATCATAATTAAAGGATTGGTTTGTTATTGGTACTTACAGAAAAATATATTTTACTGATAACTACAGCATAAATATTTATGTCAATTAGTTACAGCAAAACAGAATTAGTTCAGAAACAGCTTTTATCAGTTATTACACTACCTGCTAGCAGGGGAACTAGTGAAAGTATAATGGATGGTAAATAGAAAAAGAAATGTTGAGAGTAAGGGAATCTTCATACTTGCTCTTTTCTTGAAGACAAGGAGAGACCCTCACCCAGCTCTTTCTGTGCCCCTGTGATGGCTTTTTTTAATCACAAATGCATTGAAATGCAAATGCTATCACTGAAAACTGAGTGGCTGCTGTCTGTAGTACCTCATGTACCTTTATTTTCTTGTCCTGCAAATGAGTTTGCTTCAGTTTTGCTGCTCTCCAACCATAAATTGTTAGCAAACCTCTCTGGTAGGAAATTCACACAAAAAACATTGTAAGCAAATATTGGAGCATACTGATGAGAGACAATATTTACATTTACAAAATGTATTCTTGAAACCCAAGTCCAGATGCCACAACCACTTATCCAATGTTAGCTTTACGTGCACTGGGGGTTTTACAGACCTCAGGACCACTGCAGTGCTCAAATAAAGTGACTCAGACACGACCCTACAGAAAACAACAGCAGCGTGAACTTCCAGTTGTTTACATCTGAGAGAAACATTTGCATACACCCTTAGTTTTAAGCACCTATTTAGGTCTAATTAAACTGATTTTACATTCTTAACCGCACAGAGGTGAAACCTAATTCAGAGACGCTGTTAGAAAAGAAAAACATAATGAGAAATAATTAATAATTAAGAAAGTTGTTTAAAACCAGCGATAGACAAAATTGCTGAGTGCAAGCACGCCCTGTTGATCTTACCCTATCTCTTACTTAAAAAGAGAAAGAAAAATTCAAACAAAATTTGGTTACAAGTATGGTTTATTCAAAGCATGAGTTAAAACATACTTGGGGGATTTCTGAAAGTAGAAATCCTGTGTGGGGAGAAATAAGAGATCTTTAAAGTAACTGAAGATTTTTTTTTTTGTATGTTGCTGCTCTTCAGAGATTTTTGCACACTGAGGACATGTTTGTCTTCCCGTTTTTGACTGACTTAAAATGCAGAGAAATAAAGAAAATGAATAGGACTGAGTTCTTTTCAAGGGTGATAGCATGCTTTCAGTGTTCCCCATCAACCAAAGTACAGGTCAGCCTGATGAACCCGCAAACCAGATTGATCACAGAAGACAAGACCACTGCAGTATCCATGTTCTGATAAAGCTTCTGCAGTTATATTATTCATTATATATTGGTGCCCATGGAATGCACACTTTTAAGTACCCTAAAGAATCAATACCATTGGAAAATCAGCTTATACACCTCAGATGTGCATTTTTTGAGCACAAAAAGTTAATGTAAGGATGAGCTATTCTGTGCTGGAGATTTTTGAAAATTTGCTATTTTTTTAGATTTTTGAAAACATCCCTTCACTATCCCCCCCCCAAAAGATGTATGCTGCTTTGAGAGCTGTAAGTTTTGCTCTGATTTTGACAAACACATGGAGGAAGATTTCCCATTTATTCCAACAATGGCAGTGGAAATTGGACTTGAGTAGGAAATTGCAAAACTGAGTAGGAAGCTGATCTCAAAATTCCCATGCAGGAAAAGCACTTTGGTAGCAAATTAACTTGCAATTGCACCATGTGCTTAAACCAGGGAGGTCAGATCAGAGTCATGGCTGAGCATGAGTAACTAATGAGAACAGATGTGATGTCCACAGCTGCAACCTCAGGCCTGACTCAGAGAGCAAACAGAAGACCTGCTCGGAAGTTCAAAAGCTTCAAAAAGAAGTATTTTTAGCCAAAACAATTACATTGTCATTGAGAACTTCCTTGTATGGAGTCTGATGGTTGTGGTAACCTCACCTGGGGCCAGGCTGAGTGGTACCTTGTGCCCTGAGCACTCTAAGCTGGTCCAGCTGTTTCACCAGTGCTGCTGTACCCACACCAAGTCAGACAACTTCTGTGGGACAGGAATATCTGCACTCAGGTAGCCCAGGCAAAAGCAGTGGCTCTGCATTCCCAGTGAGGGCAGCTGCTGGGAGCTTGTCCCAGGGAGAGCAGGCTGGTAGCAGACATGCTTCAAGGATGTTCTGGCTCCAGGAGTTATCAGCTGCTGGGGTGATGGACACAAATCCCCTGATCAGGTTTTAATTTTCTTCCAGGTATTACAACTACATGAAATCCTACCATTCTTTTTGCCCATCTCAAATTCTTCATGTCTCCAAAGAGCATGACCCTGGTGACTAAAGAAGTGATTTCCTTGCACTGCTGGAAAAAATCAAGAAGTTCTAAAGAGAAAAAAAACCAAACAAAAAAACCCCTGAAGGGGGGGGGGGGGGAAAGGTGCAGCCTCTTGTCTGGTATTGAGCAATAATCCCCACCCAAAAGTTTTTTCCAAGCATATTTCCATCCCCATGAAACAAAATCGAGGCTTTCTAATGACACCTCTGGACAAGCCTTTATTTTTCTTGGAAGATTCCATTAGAAAATCTAGACTAATAGATTTGGGCCATGAAACAGTCCAAGCTTTTGGATTCTGAAAGGAAAGGATTTCCAACCAACTCTCAGTGAGCTGATATCTACTCCCTGTCATCACTTCCCTGCTCTGTGCACCTATTGGAGAGGGTTCCCTCTTTTATTCTCCCCAAGAACTTGGTTGTGTCTGGTATGAGAAAATATCCAGCAAGGCTGTGCTGGGTATCTCCAGCCCCCCGTGTTCAGGCTCTCAGCCTTTCCTCACAGATAAGGAAAACGTGCTCTGCGTGAGGCCATGGCACAGCCACAGCATTAACTCCCTCTCCTCCAGGCTCCTCTCCACACCTTCCCTCTGCTGTTGCTGCATTTCCTTCCCCAGCACACTAAAGTGACAATGCTGAATCCTGACACTGACCCCCAGCCTCTGCAGGGCTTCTGCAGAACCAAACCTCCAAATCAGGGTTTCATGTTTGCTTCCACAGAGTGCTTTGGGGATGCTGAACACAGTCAGGGAGAGGGATATGCTCACATAATCCTGGTGTTCTGTGCTGCCACTGAGCTGCATTTCACAAGAAAAATTATCTGTTTATCTGTCCTATCCATAAGAAATGCCTGACCAAGATTTTCTATTCTAGTTTATGTCAGTTTTCATTAAGCCTTTTGTTTCTACTATCTGAAGCAGCAAGCTTTGAATGGGTATTGTAAATGAAGATCATTTACCCCTCATAGAATAGACTCCTGACTTAATCTAAAAAAAAAAATGAAAGAATGAAATCAGACAATGATGCTATTAGAGAGTTCCATATCATTGTAATTTGATGTCATTTTCTAAATGGATCAAGAAATCATAACAGACAAATGGCTGAATAATGCCACAGATGACTGTCTTAACAAGAAATATTTTTCCTATTTTCATCTGTGATGTAAACACAGACAGTAATAACGATAGCATGGAAATAATTTCTTTAATTACTGTGAGATAGAGTATAACGGAATAAAATGGCTATTGTTGGCAGGGATTAGGATCAGATGGATGCCTCAGAAGGAAATACCCAAGATGTGGCTGGACAAACACCAGGCACAAATACATGCACAAATTCCACAAAGCACTTTATTAGCAAGGGCATTCACTGAATGGCAGCTGATAAGGTTTTCAATAACAAGGAGACTGTTAGTTGTATAAAGCTCTGTAATCTAAACATAATTTAAAGTGTTAACAATTTTGTAGCCTTTATCTGCACACATTTTTCCCACATGCTTTAGGTGACCAGGTCATAATCCAAAGACAAGCAACTCTCTTGTTTTACACTATTAGTCTAGCAAGTGGCAATTTTTTTCCTGCACACAAAGGTCATTGTACCCCAGACAACATCTCATTTCAGTGTCTTCCACAAATCCAGGATGCACCAAAACAAACACAGATGGATTACATGTTGCCTGTTAACTCAGCATTCCTCTTTCTTTCCTTGGATGCCAAAAAATAATTAAAGAGCACTTGTGTGCGAGTGGTGGCAATGCTTTCATATAATTTGGCAATTATCTTGTCAGCTACCTTTATTAGATTCTCAGTACTTTAAATTGCTTTAAAGTATGTTTTATATGGCTCTACCATGCTTACAACATCAAATCCTGCAATTGCAAGCTTAGAGATAAGTTTTAATGGTAAACAAGTTTAAGTGAAGTTCAGGATGTATTTATATAAAACTTTTTTTCTGCTTAAAGTCAAGGAGCTAAATCTTTTCTAGGAGGTTAACTGGGATTTTGTTTTGCTCTGCTTTTTTGAGAGGAACTTGGTTTGCTTCCAGTCACACATGCAAATAAACCAATTTTGAATGATGCAGTGTGTCCCAAAAGCTCTCTTTTAGGCATCATTAAGCACACTTGTGAATTTTCAAATCTAGCCACAAGAATATTATCCCAATCTAGGGGAGCAGGAGATGAGGTACCTATGTCTGACTCTGTGGGAGCCCATCTTAAGAGAAACCTTCACCCCAAAGCAGAAGCCTGTGATAGCAGACCTGGGCCATTGGCAGGAGGTGTAAGGGGCACAAAAGTAAGGATCCCCCTTGGTAAAGTGACAAAACTAGAGACAGAAAAAGAGTAAAAAGAGTGTGATTTTGTGAAGAACAACATTACTTGATAGATCAGAACTAGCTGATGGATCACAACATAACCATGATCTTCATGTACCCCAAAACACCTTTTCTCTTTTCCATCCTCTTACTCAGTGAATATATAAAGTTACAATAACAGCTTACAAATAACTTGTCCAGCTCCATTTCTCTCATGCTTGGTATGCATTTTAAGGAAAGATTTATCTGTCTCCAGTTTCCAGTGCTTACTGACACATGGAGATGAACCAGAATAACAGCAAAGCCCAGCTCCTGGTGTCACATTGAGAGGCACAGGCTGTGTAGGAGCCAGCAAGGCTTATTCCAGTGCTACCTGGAGCACTGGGGGATGCTTGGAGGATAATTACCTGCTCACTTTAATTTGCAACAATTTCTGATGAGCCAGGATAGTTGAATGCACAACAAAACTACAGGAATTTTCCAAACATTGCACTCTCACTGAAATGTGTACCCAACAAATACAGGTGTTTTTAGGGTGTATACTCCCCTGCTCTCTCCCTGACATCTAGAAACATGCAAAATTTTTCTGCTCTGTAGCAGGTTTTTTGGGGGTTCTTTTTTATTTTAAATATAGGTAAGGCTGAATGTACTACCTCTCCCCATGGAAATTTTTCCTTCCTGGATTACATGCAACTGCAAGAACAATACAGATGTGCAAAGGTAAAGAAAATATCAAAAAATGAGCATATACAGCTGGTGTTTCAAGTGTCCTGGATCCTTTGGAAGAATCTCACTAGGACCACACCAGATTTAGATAGATAAACATCTATTTAGATACATAAATGTACCAAAGTACTTGGTTACCTTGATATCACAAGAGGATCTAACTTATAGCCTAAACTCCATATTTATTCCGTATTTAAACAATACCAGTAATTTCCACTGGCCTGGATCCTAGTATCATCACTTCCAGGTGAGCATTCTAACC
The DNA here is from genome assembly GCA_013400955.1 of Drymodes brunneopygia. Classification (NCBI taxonomy): domain Eukaryota; kingdom Metazoa; phylum Chordata; class Aves; order Passeriformes; family Petroicidae; genus Drymodes; species Drymodes brunneopygia. The sequence goes on along the minus strand of VZTZ01032677.1, from coordinate 293,633 downwards.
AGTACACTCCAGGATTCCTTTAATCCTTTTTTAAATTATTCAGTGAAATTCAGAACAATTTCAGCCAAAGAGACCTTCATAGCCAAATAGATCAGGAACATGGGATGGGAACATGAGCCTGATGGGCAGAGGTGGGAACTGCTCAGCGGGGTCCCAGAGCCAGAGGGAGGACTTCTCCAGTCCTGGAGCTGGTGGGTTCAACAAGACCTGGCTCAAGGTTGCCTTCTCTGCCAATTTCACAGGGAGCAATAAATTATTTTCCCAGCCAAAAATGTAGGCAGCATTGTTGTTGCACTGAGTTTTTAATTCCAAAGCCACTGCTTCCTCTGTTTGTAAAGGGAGGAAGTATTGCAAACAAAACAGTTCAGCTTTTGCCTTGGTGCTACCTCCTTTGTGTAAGCAACCATCACTTAGCATTGCAGAGTTTTATGATACTCCAACAGTTGCAGATATTTTACAACCAGAACAAATCTCTGCCACTTGCTCCTAGATTTCAAGTTCAAATTTGACTGATGTTGTGTCTAATTCTTGAAATGTCATTAGTAATTATGGGTCTATTAATACAGCTCTTAAGCCACTGTATTTTGGCTACAGCCTTGTGACTCCCCTCACAATGTCACTGTCACTTAAACAAACTGCCTGAAATATCCTTCCCCAGGATAAATTTCCCCCCAGCACAACTGTCCTCTGTCCTGCTGAGGTAGATCAGGTGGTAAACTTTGCCTTAACAATACCACAGTTTGGGAATGGGATTAAGGAGTAAGAAACAACAATTGCAGGGCCTCTGCTGGAGATCAGCTCACAAATGCTTCCCTGGATGTGTCTGGCAGCCTCAGAGAGACAAATCCAGGATCAGAGCAATATGAAATCCAAATGGTGAGTTCAGACCAGATACAACTACACCATCAAAAAGCAAATAATCATCACTCTCATGCAAAAAGCTGCATGAGGAGGGGACAGTCCTATACCTCCCCAATGATTTATAATATGATTTATAAGCTATGATTGTAATTACCCCTTTGAAGCAACAAAGAGAATGCCCTCCCACCAACTGTGCATACAACACCCAGACAACTACTCTCTTCTTGGAAGACAGAGGAAACCTAGACAAAGTTGTTTATTTCATTCCAGCAACAAAGATCTTGCATAGAGGGAAAATGATTCACTTTAAATAATTTCCAAGTGGGGAGTAGCTCTGGAGGTAACATCCCTGCCTTTGAACCCAAGGGTGAAAATCTAGAATCCTGGCCAGCAGACAAAAATGTGTTCCTTGGTGCCAAAAGCATCTCAAGGTAAGCATGACCAGCAGCTCCTTGTCCAGACATCTAAAGCCTTTGAAGATGAAGTAAAGGCATTAACTGAGCTCTGACCTGGAGTTGTACCACTTTTCCACTGTTTATTTCTGTTTGTACATGAAGAATAGATGAACAGTAGCCAGGAGACTGAAGAAGAGAAGGCGGCAGAATCAATTAAAATGGACTTGGGAAAATGTCAAAGAGAACAAAACAAGCTCACGGAGCAAAGCTGGGGCAGAGGTGAAGGTCAGGGTGGTGCAAACCTCGGGTGGAGGAAGCAAAGGTGCCTCTTCACCACCTTCGTGTCAAACAGGGCAGCAGGGGGGTGGGATCTGTTCACCGCCAGCTGATCCTGCCACACACGTGGCATCTCCTAAAAGTGCCCTTTCCCTTGAAGGGAGGAGGCGACTGGAGCAGAGGCAGCTGCAGGAGGCCAGCCCAGCACCTTCTGATCGTTGTGCCCCAGGTAACTGCCCCGGAGGGCAGCTCGCCCTAAGGGTGGTGACTGCCTCCTCAGAGCAATTCTGTTCACCAATTTGTTCAAGGTACTCCACTGGGGAACACTTTGTTGTACAATTCCCAAGAGAAACAATGAAATACCAACAGTTTTCAAGTATTGGATTCAATGGTTGAGAGCATGTTGCAGGGTGTTCCTTGGTTGTACAACACATTTTCATTGGATTTGTGTTATTCACCAACACTTAAAAGAATAGCAAGGACAGCAATTATACCTAGGATCTCAAACATTTACTACTACTATTTCCCCACATCCCTGGCTTGAGACTAGACAGGCATTGCTTTCTGAAGCCACCCACACTGAACTTTACAGTGGTGTAACAGGAGCTTTTCAGGCAGAAAACAATATGGGAGCTGGAACTAATGAACAAAAACTGGGGAAAGAAAAGGCTCAACTACAAGTAATTTCACATCCTCATCCTGAGGGCTCTGCATGTTTAAAGTCAGACCCACCTTCAATAAATAGAGATAAGAAAGGATATCTCTCCTGCCTGAGGGACCAGCTTCCCTCTTCTGCCATGCCACTTCCCAGATCAGCCACTTAACAGCTCAAATCCTGAATAATCCTACGTGCTACAAGACTCAACTGCATCATGAAATCTACAAGGATGTCCCCAGAATTCATGTATTCTCAATCCATGGAAAAGGGACTGACATAAGGATTCTAGCATAGAATTAGGACATAGTATATCAATCATATTCCAAACAATGCCTGGTAAGAAATGTTCCTTTTTTTCTCCAAAAGAATTTTGGAAATAATTTTCTTTCAAACAAGAAAAATATATTTTTGATCTAAAACAACTCTTGCAAACCAAAATTTTACCCTGGACAGAGATAATTCAAGCTCTTTCCAGCCATGAATTCACAGTGGGAGAGAGAAAACTGTTGAGTGTAAAATAGCAAGCTCAGTTTAGCTGAGACCTCAAGCTTCTCAGATAACTAAGAAGTGAGTCACAGAGGCAACACAACTAAGCTGGTCATTCATCAAAACCAATCTAGCCACAGACACCACAAGTCCTGTTATCTTGCTGCCAGACACTACATTTTCCCATATCAGTCTGCCTTGCAGCCTGGTCTCCTCATGGTCTCACAGTCTTCATTTTGGTCTTCTGTTAATTTCTTTCCTTCTTGCAAGCATTTTCACTTGATCCACCAGGTAACAGGGAGAAGAGAATGTTCAAATAGACCAAGCCCACTTTTTTTAAAACTAACTTGCTGGCTCTTGGAAAAACAAATAGTTTTTTCCCAGCTCTCTTCAGGGGGTAAAGAAAGAAATAATTTGCATAAAAACATTGACAAATGTATTTTACTGACTTTCCTACTTATTCTTTGAAAAGAAGTTTCTCGGGGAAAATTAAGGCATTTTTAAGCAGATCTCTTTCCTGCAAGAGACAGAGGAACAAATTTCAGAGGGAAAAAAACCCCCCACCTCTCTAAAACCAAAACAGTAGAGATTTGCCCTTGGATAAGCACACAGGGTCTGTATTAGCCACGTCACTTAGTGCATGATTAGTGAGCTGTTAAGTATTACAGCAACAAGACAACTGCAACAGCATATGCAGAGCAAACAAGAAGCAAGGTTTCTCCTAACACAGACCTAAATTATACGAGTGGCTCTAGAAAGAGGGTTCTCACCACCATCACAGATGGCTCAACCTGCACATCTCTGATGAGCCCCTTGGTGACCAAGATTTTCTTTGCAAGAGGCTCTGGGCAAACAGCAGACAATGTGCTGTTCGTGTTCAAGCCTCTCATGTTCCACCCAGAACAGCTTCCAAACATTGCTTTTGCTGACTGAAAGGGAAGTAAAATAACTCCTTAAACATTCTCACCCATGCTCCTGTTTGGTTTGTCCCGAGCACAGGAGAAACTGCAACACAAAACGCCACCTTCATCTGGGGAAAATGGATATGGCTCCAGTGACCTGCCCTGTGCTTAAACCCTCTTACACCCACTGAGCCTGGACCCTACGTATTTTCCATTATGCTACAGCAACTGATAGAACTTCCATTCCCCTTTATAGCATCTGTGCATATCTGATTAATTCTTCTTTCCTGCAGGAAGTCCAGCCGCCATAGACTACGTTTTATTAGGTAGAGTATAGCCAGATGATTTCAATAAATCACTTAAAAAAAGAGAGACTAGTTTCCTGGTATTACAATAAAAAACTATTTGAAGAGAATAATTTCAGATGATAAATCTGCTGCCATTCACCAACACTTGCATAGCTGATTAGAAACAGTGCATTGTCCCAAGCACGTCCCCTCCAGCTCCCCACTGGGAACACTCCCAGCAGTACAGATATAAAACATTCTCCCATACAGGGAGACTAATATTGGTGATAAACTGGTAACATTTAACAGCTATTGTGCTACATTTCGTGACAGATTGCACAGATCTTTTCATACACATTTTCGTAATATTTAGGTCCAAATACATTGGGCATTCTCCTGCTATCTTGAACTGTAAATAAAAAGTCTAGAGAAATCAGAACAATCCACTGTCAACACCAAACCCATCAAAAGCTAAAGAACCAGAATCAGGACAATGACAGGAGTGTTATGGATACTCTCAATAGAACCCTACTACATCCATCATATAGAGCAACTTCTCCTTGCATGACTCCAACACTGGATTTTCTTTATGCATCTCATCACAGCAGTACACAGGGAAACAAAGAAGCAATGGAGAGAACAGGAGAAAAGTAAAAATCACCTGTGAGCATTATTATTGCATTTGAAATGAATTTGTTCCAGCCAGGCTTTTCCACGGGTGTTCGCTGCATCAGCGAGTGCAACAAAGAATTTTAAGCTTGTAAGCTCAGGCATTGCCCCCAGAAGCCACTCAGAGGATGGATCACTGCTGCTAACATGGTATAAGCTGCTGCTCCCAAAGCCACTTGGGATTCAAAAGGGGAATTAAATGAACTACATGAAGGTGAAACATATTTTCATGTGATGACTGTGCAAACACATGCAGTCATTTTGCAGCAAGAGAAAAACCAAGCTCTACTAGCCCATAAAGGAATAGTGTTGGGTATTGTTGGTTTGCCAGCTCTTTTTCGTGCATTTTACTCAATATAGTCATTCACAGTTGCTTTTATTTCTCATACAATGCTGCCCTTTAAACTTCTATGTCGTTTCCTACTTTGACCCCTTTACAATGCAGCTGATTCTATAACACTGCACATTCAAATCCCAGACCCAAAACATGAATGCAAATGATCAGAACTAACCAAACGGATTTAAACTTCATGTTAAGACCGAGCAAAAAATATGTGGAGTCAGAAGTCTGTGACTAAGTTTAAATATCCTTTAAAATAATTTTTGCAAGAGTTTATTTGTGTGACAAGAGGAAGACATCCTCCCTGCTCACTGATACTCCAGGAACGGAAGCATAATAATTTATGAACTAGGAGTATCTGTCTAGCTGATAAAATATGGTTTAATCCATGGGCAAACAACTGTAATAAGTTAACTCTTTGATTATCCAAAAATCTGTTACTCTTCAACAAATATCCAGATATCACAGCTTACTGCAGACAGACTGCAATAAATGCATCTCTCTTTTGGCAGGTACCTACACATTGACTGCTGTTCCCAAACCTTTCTTTAGTGTCGATAACCACAGCTGAAAATCAGAATCCCAAGTACAGCACCAACTTTGTGCTGTACCTTGGGAAGCACTGCTTTAATTAACAATGGAGTTAGACTGTTGTGTTTGTGTAGGTTGCTGCTCCAGGCCATCCCTGTAGCGTTGGATGTTTGTGGTCTCCACAACTTCCTGCCGTTCCGTCACTTCTTGCTTGGTGCCTGCCATGAGAGATGTCAGCGACAACATCTGTGCATGTAACATCAAAGATCCACTTTAGTTTACATTCTGGTGAGATGATGTAAAAGCAAGTTGTTTGGGTCTTTTTAAAATTTATTTTTCCTCCTCTTCTTTCTTCAGAAAAGGACATGCCACTGGATGAGCCTCAGTTCAATGCTGGATTAGCACAGTGAAGAGTGATGGTTGTCTACGAAGGTTGTTGCACGTTCTCTCCATGGGGGGTGGAAGGAAAAAATATTTAAAAAATTTCCCATCCTCAAGTGTAGAGGGTCTTCCCAGGTGGAGTTTAGTCTATTCAAACTCAGAAATTAAAATTAGCCTAGCAATGCCACTTTTTTCTTCCTTTCACTTTCATGACTTCAGATGACACGGGTTTACCAGGGTCAAACAAATTTATTTAGAAAAATTTCTGCATTGAGGAGGAAGAACCTCACTGCAACACTCATATGGTGAAACAATCACTTATAAACTGGTTTAGAGAAAGAAATCTGTTCTGGCAGGTAGGATGCTAGTCTCATAATTAAACTGCGGTATTCATTGTCCTACAGGTTGCCTCAGAAGCTGCAGATCCCATCCCTGGAAGTGTCCAAGGTCAAGCTGTACAGGATTTGGAGAGACCTGGTCCAGTGGAAGATGTCCCTGTCCACTGCCATGGAGTTGAAACTAGATAATCTTTAAGATCCCTTCCAACCCAAAACATGTTATTTTTCTGTCCTTAATTAGGCATTGAAATATTTTGATGAAACTGGATGCAACTCCCACACTTGAAAGCCACACTGTTAGAATGAGGACAGGGACACTTCTCCACCTTCTGTATTGGGACAATAACTCTACTGAACCCACAGATGCTCAGATCTCATGGTGACAGGAGACACAATGGCATCAGACAGCTGTATGTGGTAGAGTACTTGAACTTGCAAGCCTTAAGAGAAGCTCATATCAAAGCTGCCTGTTTTCAGTCTCTCTCCAGGAGTTATTACCAGTACATGGCTCTTTGGGATATTAATGATCAGTAAGAAGAAAGATGAACAGAATTGAGCCATTTAAGGCTTTAACACACGACGTCCACACAGAGGTTCTGGGCAGCAGGGAAGCTCCTGCTGACACAGAGCTGCTGTGGGCAGTCCCAGGCATCCTGCAGAGCAGTGTGAATTCTGCCAGCAGCACTTCACAGGTACAGATGCTCCCAAACACACCATTAATGTCTATCCTCTGCAAAACCAGCCTGGATTAAGAGAGTTCTGCATTTCTCCTTTCATCCATAGCCACATACACATAGCAAAAATGCTGGTGTCAGGTCAGGGGGCACAAGGGCAACTTCTGGCTATTTTCATCTTACCAGGTACTGTAAATAAGAATTGCAGTTGCTCAGCTGTGCAAGGCCCATATCCATCTGGGCAAAGACATTGTGGCTTTTTTGGTGTGCTTTGGGTATTTTATTTTTTTTTTAATGAAACAATGATCCTAATGGCTAGTTTTCCTCTTCAGGGAAAAGTTTTCAATGTATATACTGTATTTTTTCCTTGTTGTTATATATATTTATATATATTTATATTTATTTTAATATATTTATATTTATATATATTTATTTGTGCATACACACACTCACCCGTGAATTTATTTCTATGGCCAGTTATAACCAATTTGTCTCTGAAATGCTCTTTTGAAACATAGCAGAAAAAAGCCACCGATTCAATAGAGAATATTGACTTTTTCCCTACTGGTCTGGATATCTGCCCAAACAAAGAGCTGGTTAGACAAAATACAAAGAACCCTATTGTGTAGGGCTAAGTTCACCTGAGAGAAGTATTAATGAAGTCCCAAGGGGGTGGGGACTCAAACTCCCCTGCTTTCAGTGATAAAAGAAGACAGGCTCAGAACACCAAATACCCTGCCTTCCTCACCCCTTTCTCTTTTAGCCACGAGAAGGAGTGCCAATGTAATTGAGATTTTGGGACCTTTCTGCCATTGGTCTATAGGGTCTGTGAAGAAAGCAGGTAGAATTTCACATGGCACAGCAGTTGCTGCATGGCAGCTGAGAATCTAAACCAAAGATTTTAAGTAGGTCAATACTAGAGGACTGTTAACTCTCACTAAAAGACCTTCAAAAAAGTCAATACCATAAGCAATAATTACATGTGATAGCTGTACAAATGCCTGAACTTGAAATACGGTTGTTTAGTGTATATGAAGCCATTTGTTCAATTTTATTTCTACTGCAGAAGACAAGAAACAAAACCATTGTTCTGCCAGGAGATTTATGTCCACTCCAGTGAAAAACTGTCCCTGGCACTACCGTGTAAATTATAACACTCCTAACTGATAATTATTCACCAGCTCTGCTGAGGAACATTTTTCTCTCACCTCATGTATTGCTAAACTATATGTAGTTTACAGCCTAAAGTTGGAATGGCCAAATGTCTTTATTTGGTTTTGTTAACTTTTGGCTTTTCTTTGTCTCCTGCCAAGCCCATTGCCTTACCTGTCACACCATTACAAACTCCTGCCCTGAGCTGTGCATCACAGAACCTACACCTGATTTCAGCACTTCTCACACACTGAAAAATAAGACAGTAGAGTGCACTCTCTAAAAAGAGCTTCAAAGGATGGAAATGCATGAGCAAGGGGAAGCTGACATGATCCAAGTGGCACTTCCAGGCCCTCTGCCTGGGCAGGGCAGACAGCTGCAGGAGCAGAACAGCAGCACAGGGAAGAGCATCACCCAAGGGATGGGACCTGTCTGTCCCCAGCCTTGGTGAGTGAGGTGCTCAGCTGCTTCCCTACTCACAGGATGAAACAGTCACTTCCAAAGAGAAGGAAAGGGCTACCCCTGCACCCACACTATTGTCACCCCAGTAACTGCAAGAGAGGAGACCCCAAGCAGGCAGGGTAATAACTTTTCCCTTACAACTGAGAAACTGTGTAATTCCTGAAATACCTTCACACATTTTTGGGACAACTGTGCTACAGTTGTGGTACAAACATAGCCCTGCTATCCTGTTCTAGAGGGCTTTTTGTAGCACAAGTTCTGCTGCTTCTCTAGTGGAACCATCAGAGCATCTCCCTGCAGTGCATTTCCCGTGTAAAGCACAAAAACAACCACACAAGTTATTGGGATTCAATTGCTTTTGCAACAGTCACAGTTTTAATGAGAAGTGCATACTTCCAGATCATCTAATTTAGTTTGAAGACCACCTCTGGAAACTGTTCCATAAACTTCTTTCTCCATTTCCAGGGCACACTCAACTTCCAGTAACACAGTGCACGAGCACATTGCTTGGGTGGGCTGTGAAACAGCCCTGGGTTTGTGCATTGTGGCTACCACCAAAGTAATACATGTGGACACCTCTGCTGAGCACAGGCTGCTGACACAACTGCACACCTCTCTCTTTTCAGGGCTAAAAATTGTAACTGAATGTTATTATGAGCACATATTTTGAATGAACAGCTCAGAGCTAGGAACAATTAAGACAGGTTGCCAAAGCAGAAAGATTTATGGCCTTCAGGAAAGCACTGTTTTGAAGGAGTCATTCTTCAGACTTGTAATGTAAAATAGTTTTGATGAGCCAATTTCCTTTTCCCCTTTCATACATCCCCAACATACACACACTGCCTAGGTTTTCTATTACTTTATTTCCCCAAAAGATTAGAAATGCTGAGAGCATACCAGCACTTGACATAGATGCACTGTCATTTCAAATAATGCTCATCATTCAAGAAATACTGCAACAATCACCCTGTAATATGCATTTAAACAGGGGTCTCACAGAACAAATGCTTTAAAGGCATTTTGAGCTGGACTTTGAAAAGTAAAAATCTCATAGGTGGTCAAATGCTTTAGCTCTGGGTAGCTCAGTTCTTTCTGATAGTAGCGCAGAATCAAAATGAAACTGGTTGGTGTTCTTAGGTAAATTATTCTGTCATCTGAAAAACAAGTCTCTGTAGACACAATTGAAGGTTACTACTTTAATAGAGGGTGTAATGACTCCATTCAAGCTGCACTTAACAGGCAGTCTGGAATGGTAAGTCAATACAACATTAAACAGGATATATTACACTGCCTTTGTTATGAAAAGCCAACAGCAAAAAGACAGAAACACAGTTTTTTTCCAGAAAATAAAGCCCAAGACTTTCTGCAAAGACTCCTTAGAAAATCAAATTAAGGTTGAGTATTCCAATTCCATCTACATTTTAGGTTAAAACAGACACACAAATTAATTATCTAGGGTGAACACACACATGCAGAATCTTCTGTCTTCATGCATTAAAAAGTGCATGAGGTTGTCTAGGAGCTGAACTTTCTCCTGGGAACATAGGAGTATCTCTTTCACCCCAGCCTCGTGTGCCACAGGGCACCTTCCAACCAAAAAGAGCCACCACACTCATCAGCTGCTTTCCTAAATCTCTCCTCTCAGAGGAAACCGCTGGACTCATGTTAATCAGGGTGAAAGCACCTTTATCTGCTTTTCAGTCTTGCTTGTCAGAGTTGCTCAGCAAAGGGCACTGAGGGGCTACAGGTGGGTGGCATTGTCTGCTGGCCCTGATGCCCCTCCCCAGCACTTCTCTATGAGCAGGGGCAGTCCCAGTTCGAGTTACAGATTTACTGAGTCAGTATATAAATATAAATATATTAAAAGTCTGAATCTCGAGTGACTGTAAGCAACAGCTTCAGCCTGTACAAGGTACAAAAGCACAGCAGTGAACTCAAGCACAACATGGTGTCACTTTGGCTGAAATGTTTAAGTGAATAATCATCACCTTATCTGCCAGACAGAATGCTACTTTATAACCCTTAAGAATCACACCCGTGTAGGTGTGCATACATAGGTAAAACACCTAAACTCATCCCCTTTTTGGCCAGATTGAAGACATGCTCTGTACAGCCCAAGTTAAATGGGAATCTTGCTTATATCATCTAACATGATTTGTCTTGTGACCACTTTATTAAAATTTCAGTGCCTATCTGTTAAAATGATAAAGCATCAGCACAAGCCTAGCTTTTTAGGTTTAACATGAAGACTGATGGATATTCTCCCAACACTTGCTGAAAGATTTTATTTTATTAGGTCACATTACAGAACTGTCCTCCTGAAGAGTGAAATCATCTCCTTGGTGATAGCATGCTTGACTGACACGATGCACTCACCAACATCTTGTAGACAGCTGTGAACATTTGCAGTGGTGCCAATTAATCCACGATAGCATCAATGGAGACAGAGAAACAAAGAAGCCGACACAAAAACCTCTATTGAATAACATAATAAATGAGTGATGCAGGTGTTCTGTGACTGGGTTCGATTTTTTCAGCCTTGCAGAAAGTTAACACTTGAGACACCTTGGTCTCCCAGTCATTGTCTCTTGGCTGCCTCCTCTCCAATGGCAACACACAGACCATGCTCTGAGTTCCACTCTCAAGTATAAAGCTTGTACATACAAATACTAGAAATAAATTTTCATGTTACAGCTGGAGGGACCTTGGTTTCTAAAATAGTCTACAGCATTCTGATGATATTTTAAGGATTTTTTTTTGTGTCATCGGAAAAGGTATAATTTCAGATAACCACTAGGAGCAGTTGCAATGTCCAATAAACAGAATGGCAAAAGTCAAAATGATGAGCCTAAAACTCACTGAATTTAATGGTATGTGAGCACATGGTGGTTGTTTTGCTGAATGGGGGCCTTGCAATCTTAGCTTAATGAGTTGCTTTGCAAGCTCTGAGCTAAATGGAGCTTGGAATCTTTAATGACCAATCTGTGTAAACAGCCGCTACTAAGTAACACTTTAATGCCTTGATGATCTTTTAATTTAATAGACAAATGATGAAGCAATTCTAACCAGCATCATGGCATTAATGCAGCAGGGAATGCACGCTGGAAAGAGCAAACAGAATAAGTAAGCAAGGATACAAAGCATGAACAGTATCTGGTACAACTCAGATGCTCAGATGCGCTTTCCAGAAGTGAGATCTCCAACATTTGTCCCAGATCAGAATGAATCTATTTTAGAAGAATAGTGATAAGGTGGTCCTTTAATCCTGATGTGTGCTGGGCCAGGGTTTTAAAGCCATGGTTCCACTCATGCTAAAGGACACAATGTCATTAAAGCACAGTATTGAAAAACCATCTTGGCATGCTCACAGTGAAAATTGAGATTGTGAAGTCCCAGCCTGGTAATATCCCAGCTGCAACAGGAAGGGCTGTGCAAATGAGGGGTAATGGAGCAAGGTCATTATGGTCAGCACAGTCATTTACAACCTGCACCCCTTCTGTCACAAGGATTGTGTTAGACGTCAGTCAAGTAGTGAAATAAACTCTTTATGAGAAAGATGTGGTTGAAGGCATGATGAAAGCAAGGCTGTGTACTTACAACACATTGCAATGCCTTTAAAGGAGTGCCGAGCATTTGCCTGGCAGTGCACGAGCCAAGGGCACACCTGAGGTCTGCATTTAATCTGCTGATGTGCTTGCAGGAGCAGTGTGTGTAACAGAGCAGGCTGCAGGTGCAGGCACTCTGAGAACCCACGCTCTGAAACTTGGCCACTGCTCTTTTCTTTTCAAACATCATTACCATTGGATCCTACCAAAGATGCCAGCTGCCTTACAGGGTCACCCAGTCTGTGACAACACTTCCAGTATGTGTTGAGCTCTCCCCAAAGCTCTCCTGTTACTCACTGTACACTGGAGCCTCTCAGTTCAATCTGCTCCTTTCCTTCCTACCAGACCTGTATATTCATTACTTGCCTACTTTTCCCCCTTGCCAAATTCTTTCTTCACTGTCAGACTCCCTGGTGCCTGGCAGTGCTGTTCCATGGGGTTATGCCACACTTGGCTGTCTCCAAAGGTCTGGTCTTTTTCCTTCTGTGTTGTTTCCAAGGCTCACAATCTCTAGGGCTTCTCTGAATTAACTGTGTCTCAAATATATCCCCTTTCCCTGGGCTGAGAGAAACTGATGAACTTGGGAGGTTCAAAGACAACATCCTCATTCTGAATTAAATGGAGTTCAGGAGAAGGGTGAACTCTCTGCTGGGTTGCATTGGCAATTTTGGGTATGGTCCTGTGTGAACCCTGGGAGTCACTTCCCATTTCCTTTCTGATCAGTTTCTCTCTTTGCCAGGGCACATACATACAGTTTTCTTTAAAAACATAAGTCACATCTCTAACATTTCTTCCTTTGAAAATGAGCTGCAACTCATGCATGTTTTTGTGGGTCTCCACCATAAAGACATCAGCTTTTGGACTGGCTAATATCTGAGATGTACTGCACCATCACAGAGTGGATAAAAATTGTTCCTTACATATTGGAGGGCAGAAGAAGAACTTTGTTTCTTCAGTTACATTTGAAGGCAGCATGAGAGAAAAAGAGGTTTGTCCCTAGTGTAAACATCATGTGTCATTCTTGAGGAGGCAGGAACAGAGAGGCCTGAAGAGACACATTTCATATTCCTCAGAGGGGCTTCTTGAGTGGCTGTTGAAGCAAATTGCTTAAGGAGAATATGTGGGATGTGCCAGGACCTTCAATGGACTTGAGGGAGAGACCTGGATGTCAGAGGGAAGCCAAGAGACACAGGAGTGGCCAGGGACAGGGCAAGTGTAGGGCTGAATCAGAGCAGAACTGATCTTTGAGTTTGCAGTGCAGTAGTCTGTGTTATACCCAGAAGCTTCCTGCTTTGATCCATTTTGATTTGTTATAGTCTTAATCCTCTAAGATACTTTCTGTATCTTTCAGCCTCTCTTCACCTGAAGCTGGTTCATCCATCCATCCATCCCAAAAACTAAAGCAGGAAGCTGATAGAGGGTTCTGAATCCGTGGAAAATTTGTCTTCAAGCTTTTGGGCAGAGCTCTTCCCTTTCAGGTCATCTTTCAGAAAGCCAGCTCCCCTGGAATGGTTGGTGATGCTGCTCCTGCCTGGCTGAGAGTGCCAGCAGCTGCTCTTGGTCTCCCAGCTGCAGAGTGCTTTGCTCAGGACAGATGAACTGGCCTGTCCTGAAGCACTGATAGTGGTGAAAAGCTTTGGCTAAGTGGTTCCTCCACTGAGATAAGCTGCTCTTTACTTTTCCTCGAGGTTTTTCTTTCCTTTATGTGACTAGTGATCCAGACTATGTTGGCTTTTATGGGTGCATTAATGAGTCTGCTGAGAAAGTTTGCCAGTTCATTATTTAATGGCTCCATCAAGACTAAACAGAATTCTCTCTGAATCCATCCATCTCTGTAGAGCAAGTCCTGAGAAAGCCTTGTGCCCCAAATAAGCTGCACAGGGATGCTGTCCTGTGCTTAAGCTGGGGGTATCACAGTGTTGTGCTGCAGCCACATCCACGCCTCCTCCTGCATGGCTGGAAGTGACACTGCCCTGTGCCAGCAGCTCTCATGCACCCAAAAGGTAACATCCCTGCTCTGGAGGTTTCTTTTCACTAGCCTGCATTTCCCCACTGTGGTCAGAATGATTTTATTATATTTCTGCAGCCTAATTTTTTCTGCTTATCAGGTGACAGTTGGCAGGGAAGAGGTTGTTGATTGAATAATGCACATGTGAATGGAGCCAAGTGGTTGGCAATCCTCTCCTGTCTCATGGATTTATTGAGTCTGGATCTGAAAAATTCACACCGCAAGTCTCTTCCTTTTAACTTCTTTTCTTTTTCTTCTTCTTGTTTTAGTTCTTGCAGTCACTGTAGATTTGTAAAAAGCAAAACTCCTCTCTCAACCTTTGCCCCATAGCTCAGAGAAGGACCAGGACATACTGAGACCCAGGATGCTCATGACCCCAGACAGCTTCTGTTTGCCTTTTGGTTCCTCTGTTTAACTCATGTTCTTCCTTTCTTGGGATCTCTCTCTGCTTATCTCCCAGGCTGCTGGCTCCCAGGAGGCATTTCTCTAGGATTAGAGCTGCATGTCTCACCACTGGCTCCTGCAAGATGCAGTCCCACACTTCATAAATAACCTGATCTGTAATTAGCAAGATTTTCTGTCTCCAGACTTGCAGTTCTAGTCCTGTACACTCCAATGAATCCCTCCACATTTCTCCTTTACTGAAGCTGAAAGCATCATTCACCTCCTCTTTGAGGTTGATGTGCCCGTGTGACCCCTGAGAAGCAGATCCAGAGAACGGGGCTCTCCTTTTGAAAACAGCAGCTTGCTCACCTTGTCTTTATCTCCTCACTATGAGATAGAAAGAAATGATGTTTCATCTTTATCTCCCCCAACCCTGTTGCCAGTTCTGAACCCAGACTGGTCTCTTACTACAAAGTTTGTGTAAGGCTTTTTATCCAGGTGTCCTGGGAGGCTGAATCTCTGCAGGCTGCTCCTCTTTCCATCCTGCTTTTTCCTTTTTCCAGTCCTTCAGATGCTGGTCTGTGCTTTCCACCACAGCCCATGCACTGTGGGGGGTGTCAGGTCTGTTAACCCAGGAAAACATCCACAGATTTGCTTCAGCCACCCTTCAGCACTCAGCTGGGCCATCCATGGGCTGAATCCTGCAGCCACAGTGTCCTGGCCACCTTCCCCACCTTCCCTACAGCTTCGTTCACCCCTCACATTTTGGAAGCACAATCTGAAGGATGCCATAGTTGTGCAAACACTTTGGATAGCTGTGCTCTCCAAAGCAGAGGGCAGAGTTGCATGAAAGGAGCATCAGTTCACCCAAAGTCTCCAACTCTGATGACCAACATCAGCAACTTTGTGTGACCTTTGTTTTTTTAATCTCTGCCACATTAATCCACATGTGTATGAATGTGTTACTACTTACATGCTTGTCTATGGAAAAATTTGCTTCCTAAACTTATTCAGTCTGCCAAAACTCCTTCCCAAATTTAAGTGCTGCAGCTTAAATTGTTTTCTTATTCTTCAAAGGCTATTTATGAAATTGTATGATAGGAGAAAATTGTGCTCTGAGTTCAAAATTCTTTTATAAAACCCTCAGTAAAACATCATTTGGATGTTTTTAAAATTGCTGACAGATTTCAAAGGAACAGCTGTTTATAGACAAATTCCCCACCAGAAAGCAATGACTGGAGTGTACCACATCACATGTGCTTTGTGAGCCCTAGTACTGTCAGGAAAGGTGACTTCAAACCTGAAATTTCAGATGAAAACAGCATAGGAAGGTTAGAAATGCTCAAAATCCAAACTAAACTTGGATGAGAATTTTTCAGGTGGTTTTTCCAGCCTCCACAGATGAATGAGACAGCTGTGGATTCAGACAAGTATTTCCACATTACCTCTCCATTCTATCTGAAAAATCAATGACACTGGAATACCACCCCTGTAAGTGTCCCTGAGTCCATGACTTGTGTCTGAACAGAATCCAGCACAACAGAAGGAGAATTTTACCAGCCCATGGCAGAGTTATATGTACACTTATAAATATATACTAAATAAAGAGGACTTAAATTACTTTTACCTGGCCACAAGTGCATATAACCAGTATGCACAGGCAGAACCAACTCCTGGCAGTGGTGACAGGCCAATGCCACAGTTTTATTTTGTCAGAGACTGTCTAGTCTGTTGATTGTAAGAGAGACAACTGGGTGCTTTCCAGGACTTTTCATGTAATGGAATTCTTAAAAAGCAGACAAGGACTGCAAGTTAAATACTTGAGGAGACTGGCCAAACCAAAGGCAAAATTAGCAGCTATCTCTTCCTCTGCCATCAGTAGCTGAACTGAAGATTTAATTACGGGGCGTTTTAAATCTTTTCAAACAAATTAGCAATACTTCATATATCTTCATTTCACAGATGTATGCAAGATTTGTAAAGTAAAGTAATATTTTTCTGGCTTGGTAAATCATCTGTAGTCAGAAACCTTAGGGTATAATCTGAAATGAGTATGAGGTCAAACTGTGCTGATAAGGATGGTAGAGAAGGTCAGCTTTTTATAAAGAACTTAGATTTTTTCATGCAAACCCCAGAGATCTTTCAATTCCTACTGAAACCTGTGGCAGGTAGGGATGCAGGACCTGGACTTACATGAATATCACAGTGATAGTGAGCACCACTCTGAGACTACTGAGACTACTGAGCAGTTTTCTGCTGCTCCTCTGCAGAGTCTCCTGAGATCAGAAGCAGCAGTTTCTCCCACTCCTACTCTCCCCAGGTGGGTTCATCTCTGGTAATACAGTAGCTAGATAGAGAAAAAGCACACTTTTATTTTTAATGGTGGTACATGGCCAGGGATTTTTTAGTTTGGAACTTGGTTCCCATTTTCCAGAAGGCCATATGGAGTTTTTTTTGCACTCTAAGCAGCTTTATTTAATATGGAAAGTAGAATATCTTTTAAAACAGAAACCAGCTGTGTAGTTTATGGGTATCATCATATGGCTCTGCTTTTTGTTTCCTTACTTAACTGGAGTTTGGGGTTTCCAAGTTGCCAAGCTGCTAACACTAGTAAATGGAGTTTATTAGAGACAGTGTTTGCTGAACAATAACATTTTATATAGTCTGTCACTGTCTAGTACCTTAGATGAGTTACACATTTCTGTTCTCTATTTTTGCCCTGATTTTTTTGGCACTTAAAATCCCATTTTCAGCTGTGGACACCAAAGACCAAAATCGAAGACATGATCTTGTGCTTGCTTGTGCCTAAAATCTGCAAAGCCATCCCTGACCAAAGTCACAGAATCAGACCTCCAAGGGTTAATCCCACGGTGCCTTTTGCCTGAGCTTAGCCAGCAGGAAGGGATTGGATGGCAGATGAAATACCTCCCCAGGAGATCCCTTGCAGGAGAGGGGCCCCTGTGCTCAGTTGTAAAAGATAATGTGTCCATTCAAAGGCTGTCCCACAGCAGGAACACAGACTGGGGTGGGTGAGAGGACTGGGAGAGGCACAGACCCTCCCAAAGGCTCAGCCTCTTCCTAGAGCTGAGGCATTAGGAGCAAACAACACTTGCAGTCTAAGATGTCTTTGGAAGTTGCTCTCAGAGGGCTGCTTTCATTTGGCTCCTACAGGCATCAAATTCAACCCCAGCTGGATGCACAGAGGTGAGCACAGCCTCTGCTTGGCCCTTTGGTGGCTAAATGGCGCATGCAAAGCTGGGGCATCACTCAGTAGAAATGTCAGGGGGCAGATGAAATGAGGGTTTTTCACAGCAGCACCCTTCCTCATTTTTCTTCTGTGCTGTGCAAACATTCTGAGCCAGCTCTGTAGATATCTCTATCTTGTTATCTGCTGCTCTTGCTCTAATCAGAAAAGATTCATGCACTGCCAGCTTTAAACTGCAGGCTTGCTTTTAATAGCAGTTAGAAACCTCAGGTATCTTTAGAGCTCCCTTTCACCAGGATTCCCCTGGGTTTTGGAGGAACTGGGCTTTTAAACCAGCGCTCTGTGGGTGCAGCACACAGAGAACTGGGGTTACACCGAGTTCCTTCCCTGCTCAAGAATTATGGCTTCTTTGACTACTGCTAACTCAGCTCTGAAAAAGGTGATTTATCTTCATGGTTCATAAAAATACTTCTGGAGAAATTTCCCTTTTCCTGCCCCCCTTTGGAATAACTACACTGCAACATGTCTTGGATTTAGAAACAAATACAGCCTGGAAAATAATATCTTTGGATTTCCCCACTCATACCTTCTGCTGTACACAATGGCTTCACTCCCAGCTTTAAATTAGATGAGTGTGCTATGCTAGCAATATATTCCCCATACAGGCTGAGAGCAAGGCATAAAAAGTTCCAGCAAATGGGCTCAGTAGACATTTGCTTGCCAAGTATTAGCTCTTGCTAGAAGGTGATTTTGATTCCCAGAGTTAAGAGGCCCTTGCCAATAGAAAAGGTTTTGGTGCTTGATTTTCTTTGAATTACTTCGAAAAATTAGAAAAATTGCTCACACCTTGAAGAACTTGTGAAACTTATTAATGGTTGGGAAATTTTCCAGTGTATTCATTTAGGTGTAAGTGATGTTCAGTTTCTGTGCAGTGAGCAATGTCAGCTGTCTAAAAGGGCTCTTAGTCCATATCTGTGTGCAGAGGGATAGAGTGTGTCCCTGGCTGCTCCATTGCCTTGGCACACAGCTCTTTTGTAGGTGTTCCTTAAATATTTGCAGTGCACAGGTACAGGATTTGTGGCTGAGGAATCCACAGCTAGGCACTGTAGGAACACAGAACAATAGAACTGTAGCTGTCTCAAAGTCAACAACTTGCTTGTTTTTTTTAAAAAGAGGTCAGAATAAGATTCTGATCCTTCCAAAAAACATGTATGTCTAATGCAATGCTGTGATCAGGCCAATAAAGTCAATAAAGACAGTAACCAAGCAAAAATTGGAACATATGAATGTACTTTTGCAAGTCAGAGGAATGAGGAAAAGCAAATGTATTCCCCTGGGTTTTAGCAATCAGAGAGCACATGTATTAATAATGTGCAATACCCAGTGTAGTGCATGGAAAGCCATAAAAACGTGAGCCACTGGAGACAGACTCCTATATACAGAATTCCATTGCTCTTAGAGGTATAGCCATTGATATCTACACACAAATCAACTGTAACAATAAGAATTGGTTTGGCACAAGCTCCCAGACACTAATGGATAACACAGACCAAAAATGCTTCTCTTGCCTTTTGTTAGCAATTGAATGCTGTTCCTCACTGGAGACATCCACAGCAGAAACCTACCCTGGGGCTAAACTGGGAGGGTTGCTAGAGCTAACCCATCTTTGTCTACAGAAACCTTCTAGACACATAAATGTGTTTTACAGATGTCCAGTGGTAATTTACTCAGCCCAGAAGAATACACTTAACAGCACAAAGAGGGGTGCTGGGTTTAATGCACAGCCTTGTCACCACCACCTGCAGCTAGAGCAGACACTGGAGAGCCTTTTACAGCTGAGCAGCCTAATCCTCTCCTGCTGACATGAAGTGGTGCAAGGCCCAGGGCTGATGCTGCCTTTGGTCCTGGGATGCAAGGACTGCTGCCAGAGCTTCAGCCCTTTGTGTTCCACTTTTGGAGCAAAAGGAGCCTGGACGAACATTCTCTAGGCAGAGAAAAGGGCAAAGTTTTAGCTAGAACTCCACCAGGAAGCAGGGACACAGAAAATGTCCTGTCCCACTCATCTCTCTCACATTGCAGCTCTAGATGATAGACAAGTTTGAGCCTTGCTCTCCTTCCAGCACAGGCATTTGTGTCCTGTCAGAATCTGGCACTAGGTTTGGGAAGGGAAATTACTACTCCTTTCCTGAAAGTCAATTTCTGCTGTTTCAATCCCAGATAAAGTGGAGAAGGGCTGCCAAGAAGTTCCAAATACATTCAAGGCCAAGTTCCTACAGGTGTCCACGCAGTTCCAGTCAACTCTGAGCTGCTACACCACGTACAGAGGGGAGGAACACATGCACCAGTGTGAGGGAGTAAAACAAAGTAGTATTAAGGAAGCTATTAAATCCATGTCCATTTTCTGAAAACATGGAATGCAATTTGCGAAAACGTCCTTGATATTGGTTATGCAAAAGAAGTATTTCAGATACATGCTGAGCAGTTGGATGAGTGTCTTTACTTCCTTCCCCTCTGGAGTGATTTAAAACATCCTTCTAGTAAAGGACCCAGAGTCCTTGGAGCGGGAAAAAGTACTTATTGGAAGATTAAAGGAATTTAAGCTTGCCAAAGCTAACAAATGGACTCAAAGCTCAGTTACTCCTTGCTGGAAGGAGAGATCAGACTTTGATTAGCAGGAGAGTTGGTTGCAGTTTGTGCAGGACTTTATGACAGCAACATCAAAAAGGCCCCAGGTTCTGCTTAGTAAAGAAATTGATGTACAAAGCCACCCTTTGCCAGCTGAGCCAAAGTCCAGGGGCCTCTGCAGGAAGGAGATTAACAACCAATAATCCAGAAAGGAAAAAGGAACAGTTTAATTGCCAAAACTTGTTCTGGCAGAGTATGACTCTGCTCTCGCCCACAGAGAGACCTGCCATTGTCCCCAGTGGGGCAGGGCCCCTGCTCACAGTCCCAGGGTGACACACCAATGATGTGTCCCCTAAATGGCTCCTAAGAATATCCCAGCACTGGCAATTTCTGTTTCCTCCGCCCACGTCTATTCAAAGCATCAATGGGTGAGGTTTTCCATTCTTAGGTTCTCTTACATTGTCTCAGAAGAATATGCTCGAAACTATTAACTGCTTTCTAGCCTGAAGTTGGTGGGGTATTTTTGCATCCCATGCTCTGCACTTTCTCTTATCTCTGTATTAATCATTCTATTATCAACCTGTGCAGCAATATGATGGGAGACTTCAAATGTTAGGGATTGCTCCTGGTGAATTTTATTTGCAATAATGCATCCCTTTCTATTTTCCATGGTAACAATATTTTCATTTTAAACACTGTGGTTTTTAATGTAGTACATGTTTTATTTTGATAGAAGGGTGATACAAGCAATGCAACCTTGGTCACTATTAGTCTTTCATAGGAGTCTGGCATTTAGGATCAACCTATTTTCCTCAAGAAAAAAATAAATCAAGAGAATGAACAAAATGTATCAGGGATTTTTCTATTTAACTTTTTGGATTTAGAGCCTTGAAGGTCATGTTTAAACCCAGGATTAAGCCAGCCATGAAGATTAAAAATTGTATATTGAAAAAGATGCAGCGGTTTCTAAGCAAGCGTGAACGCTTTAAGAAGCTTGAAGTTATGAGCAGAACAGCAATAAAGTGCCATGTTAAGAACACTGTTCCAATAACACTGCAAGAATCATTAATTTATAATGGAGTTTATTTCATACTTACTTGAAAAGGTTCAGTGACAGAGCACCTATAGCTATGCATTTCTGAAAGGGCTGAAGTTTCTCTAAGAAACTTTTCTACAGGGGTTTCTTCCGTATAGATGTTACCAGGCTAAATAAAAGTATCTGTTGCACTGTCCGTGGAACAGGGACGTGAGGCTGAGGTGAATAAAGGTATTTGAGCAATTAGGGGGTTTCTGTCTGAATGCACCTCTCAATTAGCTACAAAACTCAGTGCTCCAGGCAGTAGCTGTAGGTGCTGGAAAGCTTGAGCAGTCTAGCAGGAAACTGCTGTATTGCCTTACAAGATGATGCCATGAAAGTACCATTAAGAGAGAGACAATTAGAATATTTGTTTACCCTGCTGCTAAGCCTGTTGGAGTGCTGTATTTAGGAGAGGCTGGGACTCTGCCAGTGGATCCTCTACGCTGCAAGATGTCAGCTCATCAAAAGACTGTGAGAATGTATTGATGCTGATGAGACTTTCACCAGGAAAGGTTTCCTCAGCAAAGGCCAGGAGAACTATGGTGTTAGGGATTGCTTACTTACTGGGCACCCTCTCAGGAACGTGAGAAAATCAAATTCAAGAGCCTGTGTGGTGACTCAGAGCAAGAGGCACCTCCCAAAGCCCACGCAACTGGCCTTGCCCTCAGGCTCTCTATTATTCCTGAATAGGCTCTTTAAATCTTTTTTCCTGCAGAAAATTTTGTGAGGCCTGGAGTTTGTGTTGATGCAGAACAGAAAAAAATCTCTGAAATCTAAAAAATCTTCGGGCATGAGAAGCCTATTTCTCCCCCAGCTCTTTTTCCTGTAGTCATTGATTCAACAGGAATTGGAGATTTCTGAGGGAGACACTGCAAAGAACATCATTGATGAATCCTCCTCTTCGCAGTTTGTTTGAGAACACCAACCAATGCCAGTATCCCAAGCAGATCAAAGCACTGGAGATATTGCTCTGTTCTCAGCTGCACAATATCAGATTATTTTGTCTTCCAGTTTAGTCTGCCTAAAGGATGGGCTCAAAATTCCTCAGAAAATGCTGCTTGTTGCCCTCAGCCATCTCATTAACAAGGGAGCCCTCAGTCTGCACATTTGCAGCCCCTCACAGGGTGCTCTCAGTAGTTCATAGCTTGGCACAGGGACCAGGATCCTCCCCTGTACAAACACTCCTGACATGCCTGGCTTCTTCTCCATGGATCAGGGTGTTGGAAAACATACCAGTTTAAAAATTGTTATATAACTTTAGCCAGGTCTGTTCACCTTTGCCTCAAGGGAGGTGAACTGAAGCTTTTCTCTAGGACAATGTATCATGGAGTGATTCTCTCTGCACACCTGGGCTGTGTGGGGATGAGGTGATTTCTGTGGTACACCCTGGCCAGAACAACATCCTGGCCAGAATAAAGTAATGCCTTGATTCTCTGACATTAAAAATGTTCTCAGCGTTTTTGTTTTTCCCGCAGTTTCGGTGACAAGGGCATGACCAGACCTCACAGACATAGAAAGAGACAGGCATGGGGAAGGCAGGAAAGGTCTTGTTCCACAACAGAGGGGGAAAAAGCCCAACTTTGTAACGCACCAAAATCTCTTTGGAAGGCTGTACTCAGATTCAGGTGATTTCCCTTGGCACAAAACCAGCATCAGACCCTGTCATTTGTCACCAGCTGAAGAAATTTTGGGAGAATAAGGTGTAGCCCAGAAATGGATTCAGATGCTTGCAGCTTTGCCATTTTTCACTTGATTTTCCACTTGAAGCTCAATCATAAAGCTGTGTTCACAAGAAGTGTGCCTTTCCAGCTGCAGTGTCTGGAGGTGTGTGATGACTGGGCCTGTAAAGACATCGTGGGCCTGAAGGTTGCCATGGCAGCTGAAGGTACAGGGTATCCATGGCTTTCCCTTGGTTTTCATGAAGGGCCATGGTTGTTTTAGAAAGCTCAGTCCTGGGACAAAAAATACTTTCACTTTGTTGATTGATTTTCCCTGGGCAGGATGCTCTCAAGTGGATTCGGAGCTCTAGAAGGGTTTATCCATTTTCAGAGGGTGTTTGAGCTCAAGTCCTTGGCTGCATTCATGCTTCATCAGCATGTGCAATCTCAGCACTCACAGACATGACTGACTGAGCTTTCCACTGGCTGACTCCCACACAGAGAGCACGTATCAGTCTCTGAGCAGGCATTAGCTCAGATACTCAAATCTTGTGCTTACCACCCAAACCTGGTGTTTTGTTACCATTTGAGCACTATTTCTGGGTGATATTTGGCTTTACACTGCTGTACTTGCTCCAGTTCAACCCCTACCCCCAACTCTTAGATCTGCTGACATTTTCTCCAGCCTGGCTCTTGGTCCAGAAGGTCAGCAGCACCAAACCAGCCCTGGTGGGACACAGCCTCCTTCCACCTCTCTCACCCCGTGCCTGCTTCCACGTGATGGGGAGGGAATCACATGCTTTGTGTCTTCTGCACAGAATGATTTACACAGATTGATAAAACCCAGCCTCAGCTGAGAGGGCTGCCTGATGTCTGACCACAGCGTGGGCAGGGCACCCATGGCTCCATCCATGCACAGAGCATTTCACTGCAAAGGCAAATCCAAGCACCTTGTGGCCACTGTGCTGATGGATACGACCCTGCTTTGCCCAGCTCACCTTACACGCAGTCATGAAAGCTCCCTTAATAAGCAAGTTTTTATTTCTGGAAATGCCACAAGAATGTCTGTTGTTTTTTTTCCCCCCACAATCAAAAGAGGCTTCTCCTCTAGAAACCACAAAAACTTCCTTGGTAACTCCCTGCGTCCTACATCAATTTTATTTCATTCTTCCTGGCATGGGGAAGGAATGAAAGTGGGTGATGGCAAGATAACTGCATGTTTTCTCCTCACTGCTTTTGCTGACTCAGAAATTTGAAAAGATCAACAAGGAGCAGCAGACAGCATAACCTGACCAATCATGCTGGAATCCAATTGTATGGCTTGCACAGAACATTTCCAAGGCAGGCTATCACTCTTACTGTTTATGTTGCATCACAGAACAGCTGGAAAATCTGTAAACTCCTTAATTTTGCTACGGGTATGGAAAGTTAGTTGTCCCATTAAAGAACATTACACAGAGTCACAGACTTTCTTTTTTTACAGTTCCAAAAAAACAGAAAAAAAAGAAAGCAGGGGAGGAAACCCTCTTTTTTTTTTTTTTTGTGGTTGAGGCTGCTGCAAAGGTACAGACTTGTTTAAAGGAAAAAAAATAGAAATGCTGATGACTGCTAAATCTAATTGCCAAAAATGTGCTTTCTGTTAATAAAGTCCTAATGAGGTAAGTAGGGAAAAGGACAGTTTCTTATTTCTTGCTCATGAAAAAAAGAGAGAGGAAGAAAAGCAATAAACAATGCAGCTGATTCTGTGGGGTGCAGATAATGGAATGACCTCCTGGTCAAAGCTTTAGAGCCATCAGTACTGCACTATGAGCCTTCCCATTTTTGCTAAGGAAATAAATTTACTTGCTAATAACAATAGTGAGGTATTACCCAGACTCCAGCGAGAGCACAGCACATACACAAATGGTTTCCCAAAACTGCTGAGTGCCTCCTGATGTGTTAGGAGAGACTGGAGCATGAAGAGAGGAAAGCAATGAAAACGCAGGTGAGGGATGGCCACATTTTCTCATTTCCTGGCCACAGTCTATTCCCAGCGGCTCCAGTGAAATATGTTACCTCCTCTCCTGTGAGACTAACACAGCCACAACAGAAATCAAAAGGCACCTGGACTAGACAGCAAATCCTAAATCTTTACAGAGCCAGGGAATTCCCACGGGGAAGTAGGTTGGAGCCTTCCACTCAGCATTTACAGTACTCGTGTCACATCCCTGGACCAGGGGGGAGAAGTTCTGCTGAAGGTGTTTGTAGGTAAATTCCATGGCTTTGAAGGCCCAGTTAATTTTTAAGAGCCCACAAAGGGCAAAGTGTTTTGGAGAGGTGGGAGCAGAGGTTGCTTAAGGCAAGTGGAGATAAGAGAGCAGAAAGCAGTAGGGCTACTTTGTTGGTTGCTAGAAGCCATGCTAGATGGAAAATGCTGCAATAAATATCACATTGTGCCTCAACTCCAACAGCTCAGAGACTGCCCTGGGCTCAATAGCCATTGCTGGTTTGTGCACTGCAAGGGTGACCTTCTGCTTGCAGGCACTTTTACCCCTGAGTGGCCCAAAACACACCTGCAGAGCCAGGAGGCAAGGAGAGTCCTCCCTGCAGACCCACCCTGCTTTCACCAGCACTTGGGCACTTTAAACAGCTTTTAAGTGGCATGTTGTTGTCTCTGGATATGGCTGGAGAGAAAAAGGCCAAGTTCTAGTCCCCCCAACCCACACAGTCTAACCATCCACATCCCTTCCTCACCAAACTGCCCTCACTTTGTCCATGCCTAGTAAACTGGAGCTCAGTATTTTGTTTCAAGGCCATTCCTAGAATTAGGAACTGAAACTAGCCCAGAGCTTTAAACATTTTTTTACAATTGCTGAAATAAATGCTTTTAAAACAGTTTACTAGGTTGGCTTTAGATTTCGTTACTTATTCCTACTTTTGTTTTGGCACTCAGCAACATTCGTGGGAGTGTGCGTGTGTCTGAGCTCCTGCTTGGGGGTTTGACCCCATAAAACAGGGCAGAAGGACAGATCTGCCACATGTTTTTGTAACAGGCAAGAAGAAGAATTGCCAACAACAGAGCAGACAACCTCTGGAGCCAGTGCAGAGTCTGAGCCTGGCAGATCCTGGAGGCAGAGTGGGAGGAAGAGGAGATGGGAGGCAGGTTTCCCCCAGGGCAGCCACTCGCCCTCTTGTCCTGCTGCCTGTAGGGAATACAGGGCACAGGCAGAGGAAATGCTGACAAGAGAATAAGCAGCTGGATATAAATGAATCCTGGGGCCATCCCAAGTCCCATGCTGTTCATAATTACCTATCATTTTCCTGGGCCAGGCATTGGCTCCTCTGAAAGTCCCCAATCCATTACCTGCCATGTAATGCCCTGCTGTAATTTCCTCATCTGTGCTGCAGCGTTCCGCCACGCTTTGATGTTCTAGCAAGACCAGGAAGGCGCTGAAATTTGGGATTAGCAAACATCCCCAGGCATGATGTAGGCTCTCCAGCACCAGCACATGTTCCAGCATCTGAATCTAATAAGGGCAAGCCAAAATTTGGGAAAGGTAGTGAGGTGATTCCTTGCTCTTCCAGGTGTCAATGCCTGGGTCAGGAGAGCTGTTTGAAGCCAGGGCAGGCTGGAAACACTTGTCATGTCAGCTGCAGCTGCTCTGCTAAGGGAATGTCACATATCCTGCTGTCCAGGCATCCCTATCCTAAGGACAGGCGTCTTCCTTAATACAGAAATCCAGTCTGGGGAGAAAGCCATTGCCCCTGAGCAATGCTGCCCCAAAGAGGCCTCATTGTGGGTGTGTGTCTGCAGGCCTTTTGTGTTTTGGGGCCTCTTCTTGCCAACACTGCACATGAAATACATAATGAAATAGATAAAATTTCCAAACAGTGATTTACATGCCCCATTTAGGGGCTGAGGAGCAGTGCCTGCAGCACAAGGAGCTTTAGAATGCTGCTGCTCCCCATTGATGTGTTTGCAACCCTGTCTGTCAATGCCCAGGCACACATGCAATAATTACAGCGGGAGTAGAGTCCTGTTTGCCTAAATATAGTTTGAACAACAGTATCTAAGATATGAAAAAAGACAAATTGCACAAATCCTTTAACCAGAGAGTTCAGCATCTCCTGCATTAAAAGAGAAACCTCAAGATCCACCCTATTAATCATAAATGTGAGTATTTCTGTCTGAGCAGAGATAGTGCCTTTGCTGAGCTCTGGCTGACATTGAATATGTGTTGCCTCAGACCAGGGTAATGTCTGTTTATAAGGTTCAGATGGAGGGGAGGTAAGCAGCTCTCCAATTTTTGGATAAACAGCTGCAATGAAAACACAAGAAAAACCAGTTTTGTTTTGCTTTTGACTAATTTTGTATTTGCTGAGACCATGGGGTTTGTTCCTGTTGTTGCAGCTGGAAATTTCAAGGCGGTTGCAAGGTAAAAACTGAAACTGTACAAGCAATTAGCCCATGGTAATGTCTAATCACTGCTGGCATCTAAAAAAAAAGCGAAACAGCAGGGATGTTTAACTTTGAAAATCAACTACTGCACAGATGCAAGAACTATGTTTATTGAGGAAGTTTTCCTTGGCATATCGATGTGAATTAAAAAAAAAATTGGCTCTAAATATGCCAACATAAAGACCACAGAACTATGGAAAGAAGTGTTATTTTTCATCACACCAACATTTGAGTGTAATTCCTAGGAAACTCTTTCACACAAATCAAATAGTTTCTAAGGGCTGGTCTCCACCAGGTCAGTTAAAAATCATTTGTTTTCAGCTGTCCTTAGTATACCTCGAGTTCATGCTCTTCTCAACCACGATGGGTGCTGGTGTGATCCTGCATCCTCTGCACAGGCTCTGTGTGTGAGCAGGGCCACCCCAGCCAGGGAGGTCACAATCCAGCAATCTGTGCTGGGCTGAGCAGCACACAGGAGCCTGGAGGAGGTGTGTGTGCCAAAACCTACAGTGAGAAGCTGAAATGCATTAAAAATAACCCTAAGAGTCCTGTCTGCAGTTGGGGTTCAGCGTGCTGGGAGGCCCCCAGCCAGGGGGCTGCAGTCTGTCTTGCCTGCCCAGCCCTGATGAGCAGGGTAGGAAAAAGCACCCATTTCTTTTCATACATTTGGTGGTTCTTAACTGATGTGCCATCTCCTGTTGAGCACTGGGGTTGGTGCCAACCTCACCACATGGGAGAGCTCTCCCTGATGCTTGAGTAGGTCCTACTGCTATTCCTTGCAAAATTATGGCTGTGGTACATTGTTCTCTCCAGAAGTGCATCCCAGAGATGTGTTCTGGATCCAGAGGTGCAGCAGTTGACTCCACATTTCCCAAAATTTGCTGGCAGCTTTATTGGTGGAAAGCACCAAAAGAAATGGTGATTTTGTAATTACATACCCAGAAAACCATGCATTAGTATTCAGAGGGTACATAACACACAAGCAGAGCACAAGGGACATCTCTGTCCCCATGGTGGTGGCACATAAACCAGCTTTAAAAAGAGGGTCCTGACAGTCCTTTCTGCTCCTGATCCAACCCGATACCAGCACTGATGTGTGTCACAGCACATTACTTTCCACAGCCTGCTAAGTCTATTCTGGCCTTTTTTCTTTTTTAAGCCCTTCCTGTATTGATTTAAATCAGTGCAGGCTAATGAAATTGGTGGGGATATAACAACACGTGTCTTCACCAACTGCCAGACCCGTATTTTCAGATGAAGCAAGAAAGAATGGCAAAGACAGCCAACTAAAACTATGTTAGGAAATAGAGGAACACCTAAATACATTGTAATAATAGTGTAATAATTAATGTAGTGTAATATTAATTAACAACAGGCAACCCTCCTGCCTGCTTTATGTTTGCCCTGAGCAGTGCCAGTAGGAGAGCACAGTATTGCATGTCCAGGAGCAGTTAAAAGAGCCAGCTTTGCTCTGAGAGGGTGACAAACCATCCACACCAAGGACAGCCAGGACAAACCCACACTGACAGCAGGGAAACAATCACTACAGCTTGCCCAAAGTTTTCTTCTTTCCTTCCTCTCCCTGCCCCTGAGTGACCATGCTGGTGCTCAGAGGGTGCCCACTTACCTGCTGGGCTCCCTGTGGAACACCACAGGCAGGATGGCACCTCTGGTTTGCTCAGCCAGCAAACAGCAGAGGCTGAGCTATGGGGGTTTTAAAGGAGCTTCATGTAGCCAGGTTGTACCCCTAATGCTCCACCCCACACGGGTGAGCTGTGGGGTTCTCCCCTGCAGTAATTTATACTCTTTGGGCAGGTGAGACATCTCAGTAATTGGGCTCCACTTTGATGGGGATCTTTAGGGAGCAGCCTAGACCCAGCTGGTCTTTCCTAGAGGATAAACAAGGTCCTGTCTCAGTGTCACTCTGTGATCCCAGGGAGGAGGTGTTTCCAAATGTGCCTTTGGAGCCCTTCCAGCTCCCCCGGGTGCAGGAGATGCACAGGGGCAAGGAGCTGCCCCTCCCTTCTGTGCCCCAGGGGAGAAGTGTCAGTCACACTCACACTTCCCAGCTTCTGCAGCAGAGATTATTGGTTTGTACATCCACTCATGCACCCAATGCACATCCCAGGGCAGAAGGATGATCTGTGCAAAATATTCCCAGGTGGGAACTGGCCAGGGATTGGGACATAATCTGCTCCTGGAGCAAGTAAGTGCTCAAGCAAGTGGATGGGTGAGATCCATCCTCAGTCACTAGCAGTCTGGGGTAAAAAAAAAAAGTGCCTGGGTTGTCAAAGATTGCTTCCTCACAGTCAAAATGAATCATTTCTTGAGCTTATTACAAAATTTAATTAAAATAGTTTTAAACTTTTTTTTTTCATTTTACAGCTCCCATTTCTGCCATCCGGGATTTTATTGGCTCAGCTCTCTTTTTTTTATTATTTTCATTACATATTTCTGTCCTTCTCCATCAACTATCACTTTTTTTTATGACCCAGTAAAGCTGAAAGTGGGCTTTGACCCAGGTATGTCATGCCTTTGTTAGCAAAATACAACTGGAAAAGCATCTTTCAAAAAGATTGTATAAAGGGCCACTATGTATATAGTAATAACTTTCTTTAATCCACAGCTGAGCACTTTTTCAAAGCCAAGAAAAGGAGATGCAGACCTCAGTACTTTTAGCATGATTCTCCAGCATCACAAAAATCACAGAAGGAAATGCCAGCCCCTGCAAACACCACAAAGGCAAATCTGATGGTTCAACAAATCTGATGGGGTTTTGCTGAGCAAGTCAAATGTGCAGGTTCAAGGTTGGCTGAGCATCAGTATTATGTTCCAGCCTACCTCTACTGTCATATATTTAATCTCCAGTAATTAAACTTCTAAATGAATTCATTTCACAGGAGCCATGGTGCGTGGAGTGAATCGGTGAGTAAATTTTCATAACCTCGGAACCACCTCTGGATCAGGGTGGAGCTGCTCCCTGTGCAGCAGCCTGTGGAGCAGATAGAGATGTAACTGTCAAAATAAGGGCAAAACTACAAGAAAGAATACAAAGAACTCCCTTGGCTCAAGGTTTTCAAGTCCTTTCCTGTTACTAAAAAAATATTTTTAGAACACATACTCACAAGAGCATATTGTTTTGCTGCAGCCCCTGGTTAAAAAAAGTAAAAAATGTAAGGAAGCTGATTAGAAACTTCTGATTAGAGGTAAAACATATCACTGATAACATCTGGGTACAGAGTGAGAATTCACAGCGTGGTAGGCATGGAACTCCTGGCACATGGATTGTTTGCTTTGGTGAGATGAAATGAGTTATTCCCTGGTTACACCCAATGCAGACAGGTAGGGGCAGGGAGTGCGTGTCATGCACCTCCAGAAGGATGCTGCAGAAAAGAGGGGCCTTGCATGGCTTGTCATTTTGAAGAGTCAGATCTGAAGGCAGGCTCTGGAGCAGAAAGGGTAATGCTTCCACCGGTGGTGCAGAATGGCAAACCCAAAAATTTCCCCTCCAGGAAATCAGCATCATGTGACAAGCAAGGCCACATAGTGCTAATGCCTTGTGTTTCAATTTTTATCCATCCCATGTGTTCCTTTCTTGAAACTTAGAAACTCAGTTATCATTCATCAACGTTTTCATATTTCATTTCTGGACACTGCTACCCATGAATTATCCATCCTTTTCATCTTGCTGAAGAGTTGAACTCTTTGAACTGTGTTCTGCAGCTCTGGTTCAGTTTTACCTTTCATTCATCAGCGTGAAGTTAAACAATTACTAAACATTTGGGTAGCTGGCAAGCAGTGAGGAAGCAGGATCCATTTCTGCCCAGGGGGAAGAAAGACTCCATACAATAGCATGGCCTTTGTCTTGCATCTCATAGGTGATGCTATTGATGTGAAGGTTCCATCACATTGTGTGCCAAACCACTTAGCTAGTTTCAGGTTGCAGCTCCCCTCGGGGTGTTTCCACTCAGATCTGCTCTGTGTCCACTCCCAGCCCGGACAGTGCTTACTCAGCTCCCCAGTCTTGGCAAGCTGAAGCGAGAAAGTGGAGTTGCACTCCCTGCCCAGTTATTACCATTTTATCAATGATCACTCCTCTTAATGCTGTGGAGCACATAGCAAAACAATGAGCAAATTGCATGTTTTCCTGAGGTGAGCAGAAAGCAGTGAGGTGAGCAGAAAGCAGTGAGGTGACTGTAAACCACAGACATGTCAATACATTGTGCTTACATCTGCAGTAGTGCTTTAATTCATGACCACAGAACTGCTGATTACCTTGCTGCAAAGAAAAGGACTCTGGGGTGCATGGCAGAGATGCAGTTTTATTTCCCACACATCAGGAACATCAGGGTTCTGGGATCTGATCAGGGTCATGTGGTACTATTTTGTTTTTAGAATTATCTCAACGTTTCCCACTACAAATAATAGTGATCTTAGCTTTGCTTTGTAGACATCTATGTTTCCCCCATCCCCTCCCCCTTTATTTTACATTGTTTTTTTGCATTATAATTCATATTTCTGGCTTTCTTGCACTGTACTGACATGAAATATCAAGGAGGGGTTTTTTTTTTTAAGAGTTTGATATCTAGTGGAAAGACCATAGTGAACTACAGCATTAAGAGTTACGGTTGAACTCAGTGATCTGTTTCAACCTTAATGATTCTATGACTCTATTCTATGGCTACTGCTGGATGACTTGGACTGAGCCAGAGCACCAGAAATTGAGCGTGAAAAGGGGCCAGTCTGCCAACAGCCCCTCCACAGGCATGGCTGAGGAGCCAGGGCTCAGAAATCAGGATTTAAGATCTGGCCTGGGGATGCTGTCCAGACCTCGTGCTTTTGAGGAGATGAGAACGGGGTCTGCTGGGAAGAGTTTAGGATTTTGTTGATTTAACCCTCTCAAACTGTTTAAAAATAACATTTCCTGTGCTTAAAACATATCTCTGCTATTCCTGTGTCCCATGGTTTTTTATCACTCTTTTTTCTTTTTTTTTCCCCCTGGTTAATGAGCTCTCACAAAATGCCTGGAGGCATGTAACTACTCTAGCATGAAGTTTTGGGTTTAAGGAACAGGACCTTGGGGCCCTTCTGCCCAGGAAAGATGCCAAATACAGGATTTTAGCTTAAAGGGTACCCAGGGGATGCAGAGATGGTAACAGCATCCAGACTGGGTTTCTCCAGCATGAGCTGTTGGAGAAGCTGGGCAATGCTGGAGAAACTCAGATGGGAAACTGCTCTTGGGGTATTCATGTCAAATAAGTGTCAGATGGAATAGGGCAACAGATTCTGCAAAGATTTTATTGTAGCATGCTGAGTCTGGAAATTTAAAAGATTGTAAGGAAAATGCCTAAATTTTTCAGACCATTACAAAATGACTTAATCAAAATTCTCTGCAAAGAGCCTGAAAGCACCAAGAAACCTATCACCTGAACTCTTTGAGCTGGGCTTATTAATCACCAAAATCAAAACAGTCTTTTCAATTAAAAAAAATACACATGCAAGTACTCATCTCAGTGCAAGAGGTTCAGGTTCAAGTCCTTTTCCTGCTCATTACAGGGTTGGTTTTTTTTTGTTTTTTTGTTTTTTTTTTTTTTTTTGACTCCCTCCTGCTGGAATTGCTTAATTTGTATGAAAAAGTGAAGCATTCATCAGATTAGAGCTCCTGCCAGTATAACCTGGTTGTTGGGGTGGCAGCTGCGAGGTGGGACCGCCCCTGCAGGTCTCCGAGCCGGGCTCATTCCAGGGGAGTGTCGCAGCTCCGAGCGCTCCTCTGCCGTGGCACCCCCGCCGCTCGCTGCGTCTCGGAGCCAAAAATCTGTCCCCGGGAATCCCTTCCCGTCCCGGCGCTGCCGAGCCCGGCACGTTCCTGTCGGGCTGCATTGAGCAATGAGGAGCTGAGGCTTCTCACCAGCTAAATCAGCACAAAAGGGATGGTAATTTCATCCCATTTTACATGCAAGCTCAAAGGCATCTTGGGCTTGGAGTATCTGCTAAGAGTCGATGTGTCTATTATTTATTAGCAGTTAGATAGTATTGTGTATCAGAAAATGCAACAAAATGGGCTTATTGTGTTTTCTTGCCCCATCCAATATATTTTTATTGTTTATCTTGATTTTGGAAAAGAAACGCTAGAGGAAAATTCAGCAAATTAAATGTTTGCCAGTGTTTTCTCAGGAATATTTGCCACTGGAGGTCAGCTCCACATTTCCAAGAGTAATTTAATAACCCATATCTATTATATCAAAAATCCCTCTGGAATCCTTACAGACTAGAGAGACATTCATAGGTCATTCTAAGAACATCAACATATACTTTGAAGATGACTCCAGCATCCCCTCTGTGCTATAGATTATTGTTGGACAAATTGTCCCTGAATCTATTTATTTGTATATATTTTTTTTGCAGTGGTATGAGAAAGCATTCGCTTATCTAGCTAAAAGTGTCTTGCTATAGTTACACAACTGCACTGATGTTTGGCAGAGCATAGCAATACTGACTGAGAAAGCAATGGAACAGATTAAAAGTTACCTAGGAAAGATTTATTTACTCAAAATTGTTTAGTGAAACTCTACAATTTAAAACCACTCAAATATCAAAACAGATGCTATAAATGATTTCACTCAATCCCGCTGCTCAGAATGTCTGAAATGATGATCTGTGCATTTCTTGAATTCCTTTCGCATCTTTCAATGTGCACATTTTTCTTTTCTTTCAGATGGAAAAAGGAAATTTCACTGAGGTAGTCTCAAAAAATTGACAAACTTTAAAGGAAAAGCCATTCAAGTCAATGTAGACTGGATACATCAACCTTCAGGTTACACTGGCCAGCAGGCAGGCAGAAACTCAGTGTGTGCACAGATTCCTCCCTGGAAATGCTCAAAGCCAGGTGGTTTTTTGGCCAGCCCAGGTTGTCCTGGCTGGGTGAGGCCGATGTTGGGGCTGGCACAGCACGGAGCCTTTGCTGCACCTGCCCTGCAGCCCCAGAGCAGCACCCCTGGCCTGGCACTCAGGGAGACTTCACCCTCCCATCTGCTTCAGCAGAGCCACACTCACAACCCAGCCAGCAGTGGAGACCAGGGGTTTCCGGCCAGGCTGGGAGTGCAGCATCGATTCAGTGCCACACACAAGTGAACGTGCTGCATGTGCAGAAAACCTGGGATTTGGGCAGTCAGAGGCACATCCTTCCTTCCAGGCATCTCCTCATGCCTTCAGGCACAGTCTGTCTGTCTGACACAACACAGAGAGCAAATTTAAGCAGGCAAATAAATAATATCTTATAAGCTTTTTGCTTCATGATGAAGTTTTCTGCAGGCAGCCCTATGCCACGGAAGGTTTCCTGTCCTGCTGGCCAGGCAGAACATCCCCAGCTTGCTGAGCCTCACTGGGCAGCAAAACCTCCCCTTCCATCCTGGATGCTGCAGGGGAGAGAGCAGGGCAGCAGGCCAGCTCTGACCGAGTGACCCACAAAGAGCGTGAGTGAGGAAAACCCTGACCTAACTCATTTTGCTGTTCAGTCAGAGCATCCAGGCAGGAGCCAGCTGCTCCCCATCCTTCCTCATACCTACAACATGAGTTAAGAGTCACAGCTCATTTTCTTGCCTGATCCTAGACCAGCACACATGCTTAAGCACATCTAATAAATATTTCTCCTAGCTCAGAGAAGACTAACATTTACTCTTGCTTTAAGAGAAGATTATACCCTCTAAGTCTACCCTTGCATTGCTCTGGCTGTATGCAGCTGCTTTGGGATGAGCTGCCTGCAGATTCTGGCTGGAATAACACTAATAAAACAGGAATCCAGAAATCTTTCTGTTGCATCAGGAAGTATATTCTGCAGCCAGAGGAAAACCCAGCACCTCAGATGCTCCCTGACAGATGCACAGGGATCTGTTCCTCCCACCCCAGCCATGCTGGGTGATCTGGGCAGAGCTGTCTTTGCTGCTGAGCTTGAGCTTCTTCAGCAAGGCGAGGGCAAGGCGAGTTTTTCTGGGGGAAGATTGGAAAGTGTCTGTGTCCCTGGATGGTCTGTGGAAGTGTGTGGGTGTTTCTGCTTGCTTTGAGGGCTCGGTTCCACAGAATACTTAGGCACATGTGTAACCAGAAGGGACGTCCAGAAGGAGTCCTGCAGAGACAGACACTTCCAGCTTCCCAGCTGCAGCAGGATCCAAGCAGTTTTCCACGAAATCTCAATTGCTTTTCTTTTGTTCAAGCCACAAAAATAGCTTTCGTTCTGGCAAGTCACTGCCCATGTAGCAGCTGAATTAAACTCACTTTGAAGTACAGCATGTCCTCCCCCTCACAATGAAAAATGTCTCTAATACAGGTGAGAGATCTTGCACTGCTGAATATTACCTGGCTACTAATGTGAAAAACAGAATTACTTCAATGTCAAAAAGTTGTGAGAAAGTTTGTGCAAAAGCAACATCAATTATAGGGACTGTCTCATACCACAACTAATTTACAGCAATTTCACTTTACATTCCTTGGCCAGCACTGCCTATTGAATAATTAAGTGGCCAGATGACACACAATCAGACTCAGAAGCCTTGAATGTGAATGAATATCAGTTTCCCAATTCTGAAAAGAATTTAGTCATGAACTTCCACCTACTGTCCAGTTTACCATATTCTGGAGAAAGTTGAAAAGCTGTGATATCCATGAGATCATCTTTGTGGTATTTTTTCCAGAACAGAAGGAAACCTGAGCTATTTCCTCATAGGGGAGCAGGATTTGGGATGAAAACCCCCCTTCTTCTCATCTTCACATAATGAAGCTTTCTGAGTGGGATTCCTATGTCATTAAAACAGACACATCATTAAACCAGACACTTCATTAAATTTGGAAACACATTTAAAACAGAGAGTGTGGAATAACTTCCTAGAACTATAAAGAAAACAATTACAATTGTAGCAAAAGAAACATTTTCCACCCAATATTATTCAATATATATTGAATATATAGTATTTAATATGCATTGTACACAGTGCCTTGTATTGTATTGTATAAAGACACTGTGTTTCTCAGCATATTAAAATTTAATTGCAGTAATGTCTCACATTTCAGCTGCAAAGCTAGACACACATTTTCTGAATGTGTCAAATAAGACACCAACTAGCCTTGGTGTATTGAGAAGAATGTGTTTAAAACACATGCCAAAGTAAACAGGAAAGCTAAACTATTGGTTGGGGTATGCTTTTGTTTGTTGTGGGGTTCTGTTGGTAATTTTTAAGCATCCCAATGTTTTAGTGGAGCCCTAATATGTATTAAAATGAAAATACATGAAAAAAGTGTTGATTCATCTACAGAATAAAATCACACACCCACCTGAAAAGATACTTGAAATTTTGAAGAGTGTCAAAGTGCCACTTTGCTCACATATATTTTCCTTGTCCTGCTTATAAATCCAGAATATGCCTAAATAAGTGACAGATTTAGTTAGACTAAGTTTTAAAGTGAAACTGCAGCAGAGACCCTGTTTTGCACAGAAAGCCATCCTACAGAGAAGCAGGGCTAAGGCAGCTGCAGGAACTCAAACTTTGTGTAAAGGGGCTCCATGAAGATGAACAGTCAGGACAAAATATGGAGGAACTCCTCACCCAAGACAACAATCACCATCTGCAAAATTATTGAACAAAGTAAACTCAAAGTTTCCTTGATAAATTTGCATTTCACAAGCAGAGGACCATTCACTTTATTCACTCAGCTATATCATGTCTGATAAACATACTTTTCCATCATACTTTCTGGGGCTTCTTTAAAGTACCTACAGAATTAAATCCCAAACCCATGAATTGTAGAGCCAGTGTGAGGGAGATGGTGAGAAAATCATCACCCCCATAGAGCAGCCCAGGCTTGTGCCAGATCAGTGTCTGCATCACCATGGCTTGATGTAAACAGAAAAGATATTTCCTGTCTTGGATCATGGGACAGGGGATTTGACATGTAAATGAGGGGAGGATGAAAGGGTAAAGCCCCTAAGTACACACAACAGCAGGCTGTGAGTAATGAGCCCAAGTTAGAAATGCCACTGGAGACTCACACTTCCAATGAATTCCTTCAAAAAGCCTGGTTTGCATTTTTGTCCTTAAGTACAGCCTGGGAGTGCCCTATGCAAGAGAAATACCTTGTCTTCCAGCCATTCCAAGGAATAAACAGACTGGGATTTAATTCAGGCAGGTGTTGGCTGGTGATGGAGCTGTGTTCACCTACCAGCTGTGTGTGTTTACAGGGCATCTGCTCTGCTCAGACACAGCAGGGCAATGCTGCAGTTGGTGCTGTGGGCCAGCAAAACTGATGGGAGGCTTTCCTGTCTGCCCATCATCCAACCTTGGAAGATCAGTCTGCTTTAGAGGATGAATTAGCCCAGTTGGTGGCTATCAAGCTACTGCCTCAGACACTGAGGCAGGGCAATCCTGGTGAGGGACCTCAATTCACTTTGGGTAATGCTGTTATGATGGGCACCACCCAGAACACCTGGCAGGAGAGAACATCCAGACTTTTGGCTGAAAGATGGACTCACAGAGAGGGCCCAAGGGAGAGAAGAGAGGCCTGGACCTCTCCACCAGCATTCCAACACAGGGAGGCAGAAGTGCAACACAACCTGTTTGTACTAGTATGTTAACTGCACTGGGATAGTTGGGAAATGTTGCTGCAGAGAAAACCAACATCCACTGGTCTGAACTGTGCAATACCATGAATATCTCCATTGCTGGGATTGTCTGAAGCCTTCTCTTAGGCTTCTTGCTGTCAGATCCCACTTGAAAACTGTGTTTCTCACTTTGTGGATGCAGCATCTGTCTCGGGGAGAGAGGAGGGATATGCATAATTAAGTGCAAATATTGTTCTCATGATGCAGTGCAGACTCATCTAATATTTCCCAGGTACCATCTCTCATTCCTTGGCAGGAATTTACCAGTTGCAAGGCTGGGATTTAAGAATAGCAGTAAACTTGTGTGGTCCTGCAGAAGTGCTCCTGACACACAGTGCTCCCATCCTGCCCTCGGGAGCAGCTGTACAAGTCCACACTTATGGCTGGGCTGGCATTTTGAAGGGACGCTTGGTTTAGTTTAGCTTTTCCCCTAAGACAGCCTTCACTTTAAACCCAAGATCTCTACTTTTAGCACAGGGGGACAGTGCTGCCAAGCCACTGCAAGCGG
This sequence comes from Drymodes brunneopygia, assembly GCA_013400955.1. NCBI lineage: Eukaryota > Metazoa > Chordata > Aves > Passeriformes > Petroicidae > Drymodes > Drymodes brunneopygia. The sequence continues at coordinate 255,064 of VZTZ01032677.1, read as the reverse complement.
CTGCTTTGTGTAATGTTCAAGAGACTCATCGTAGGAGACTAAAAAACCCCCTTAAGTAATCCCTACACAGAGTGTGGAGGAGTGCAGTAAATTATGTCAAAATGCAGGAGGGCCATTTGAGAGCAGCTGACTGGTTTGCTGGTTGTAGTTGTGCTGGAATGAAGAGAGAATGGACTGCCACCAGGGCTGTGAGACCAGGGATGTGGCTCCTGGGTATGCAAACAGATCAAGAACAGACAGTTCTGTGATTTGCATCTCTCACAACCCTGGCATTTCCCCTCTGCCACAACCACATTGGGTAGGATAAGCTCACTTTTTTAGCAAATGCTCAGTTGATGAATGTCAGCTGTTTATCACAATTTTTTTGCCTTTTAGCTGGACTCCCAAAGCGTATTTGGCTTTTGGCAAAGGAAACTGAGATAGGTAGTTATTTATTTATCTATTTATTTAAATAAGTAAAAGTACAAGCCAGAAATTTCCCTCATGACTACTCATCCCTGACTAAGTTCTTGCTATCATTGCTCCTGGCTCAGCCTTGGCAGGTGGCTCAATAAATTGATAATATGCTGCACAATCCAACAAGGAGCTTTATCAATCAAAACAAGCCCTCAACAGGAATGTTCAATCACTCCTCTCTAGCAGAATCATCCTAAACTTAATGCTTTCATCCCAAGATAATGTTAGCCTGCAGATTTGAATCTGTTCTCACTGCTCCAGGGCTATTTGTATCTTCATACCTTGAGGGTTTACTAATTAGCAGCCTTCTTCCACACCCTTTGATATCACTAAAGTAATCTCAGTGTGACTTCTTTCTCATGGTATCTCTGAGGGAGTGGAGCACAGCTGGAATCATTCACAGTGTGAGAGTCTGAGCAGCTCCCCAAGAGCAGTGATTGAAGGATGGCAATAGCACTGCTTACGCAAGTGAAGCACCCTGACTGTTCCAGGGTGGCTGTGCCTGACAGGATGTGAAAGATATTTACTCTCAGCTCAGTCCAGAATCAGCAGACAGCTGAGTGACAGTCTGCTATACCTCTCAATCATTTTTTTCATTCCCCCCCACTTGCCCACCTTCCCATTTGCCTTTTCCTGTTCAGCACGTGGGGTCTTGCATAGGCAGAAGAATCTCAGCACACTGGGGGCAAAGTAACAACAAAACCAGGACCTGAATATGAGAGTTTCATGAAGAGTCTGGGAAAGCAGCTGAGAGCTTGGTACTGCCTGCCTGGAATTACTCAGTGATTCCCACACTTCACAAACCCTCTGGTTCACAGTTTCTCACACAGGACAGCTGGGACAATGTGTTTGAAAGATGGATTTTACACTGCTGAAGTATCTTTTCAGGTAGTTTCTAATAGCACGGTGGGTGTTTATTTAAAACATAATTGCTTGCATCTTTTTTCCACATTACTAGCTTTGCTGCTCCAAAGCATGAGCTACTTTAGAAGCCTGTCATTAACTTCGCAAACTCATCCTGCAAAGTTCAAAATTAGAGATGGGAAAAAGTTTTCTTCCTCTTAAAAATGCATTTCAGACCAGCTTGACCCCGATGAGATCCAATGGCAGCTCCTACACAAAAGATGAGCCCTCATAGGAACACTGGTGCTTTCCAACAGCTCCTTTGATACCTGCCATTAATTGCCTGCTCTCTCTTTCCTGCTCTCATGGCAGCCTCCTGCCCTTTGTTCCTTTGTGTTCCTGTTCCAGCTCTTCCTTTTTTTGCTCCCATTCAGCACCATTTTAGAGAGGTAATAAAACCCTTGTGCTGATAGAAAGAACCAGATACAAATGGCTGTGTGAGTCTATTTGTGTCTATAACATGAAGCCAGAGAAAAGACTGTCCTGGGTTCTGGTTTAAAACCATCAGTGAGTGTGCTATAACCCCAGGGAAGAAAGCAGAAAGGTACCAGCAGACACTGCAGGACATCCTCCAGCACTCTGTCTCTAAATTCCCCAGAAGTGTGAGAGATGGAGGCTTTCACCCCAAACTAGATGAGCTGTCACTGCATTTCTTGGTGGGGACTCCCTGCAGAAAGGCAGCAGGGGGGATGGTGTCAGATCAGGAGCATTAAATGGCTGGTTAGAGGTTTGAGCTCCTCCTCAGCTGAGGAGACACCTCAGAGCAGTGTCCTGGGCCACATGGTGTTCTTGCTGCCCCTCACCTGGCTGCACAGCCAGCACCACTGGGACATCACCCTACTGGGTCTCCTTTCCTTAAAACAGCTGTTAATTGAATAATCTCATCCATTATAGTAATATTTGATAGGGCTTTGACCCTATCTTTAGGTTCCTTCCAATGCAAGTCATTCTATGAACCTCTTTCAGCCACTCAGGGAGAAGCATTTAATTAATGAATACAGAATAAACTTTCCTTTTCTAAGCTTGATGCGTGTAGCATTTACCAAACTCAGCCCTATCTCAGGATGATAGCAATTTCCTTCACCAGATAGCAGTTTTCAAAGGGAAAGCTGGCACAGGTGGCTTCTCAGAACAAAGGGAAAGACACAACAAGAATAATTTTTTCTTTTTTGCTTTGAATGTTTTGCATGCAAGGCTGTGTTAAGCACAAAGCAGATGACAAGCTAAGAAGACTGTTTTGGCTGACACAGGAGTCCATCTCTGTTCTGGTGGAAAGAGATGACAGCAACATGTGCAAGACAGCCTGGCTGAACTGCAGCCTTAATGTGAGATGTTCACATCTCAGTAGACTTTGAGATAAATGGCCTCTTTCTTTCTTCCATATGGTTTTGCTTTCCATGTAGTAAGTGAATCATAACATTGGCTGAAAGAGAGCAACTATCTGACTGCATCAAGCTGGGAAAGGAGGGAAGAGGAGAGAAAAATTTGGAGGGTAGAGAGAAACCCTCCATGGAGAATCCTGATGGAGTAAGACAAGATGAAGATGTTGCAAAAATGATGCAGTTCAGGAGGCTGGAGAGAGCCTGCCCAGCAGCTGGGGTGAAAGGCAGTTAATCTGGATGAGAAGGGATCATCTCCTTGGCATTGGTCACTCTCTCATCTGGGTTTGGACCAGACCACTCATTGGTCAGTTTGCTTCAGGCCAAGCACATGTTTAAGCCTGAAGGTGGTTCAGAGTCTTGGACCAGAGCCTCTCACATCTGACATCAGTGGGAGTTTTGCTGAGGCTGTCACTGGGACCATGCACTCTGTGATACTCCAGAGAAGAGGCAGGAGCAGCATGAGAACAGGCTCTACTTCAGCAGGGTGCTTACACTACTAATACTCACGGAGTAAGTTAGGAGCTGCAAACACAGTCCTTCATCCTAGCAATATTTTAGGCCTTAACATATTAGTTGTCAAGGTTAAAGAGATTTGAAATGCATATTAAAAGCCAAAGCAAATGCACTCAATGAGAGGGCAGATCCATGCTTCTGTAACTCTTTGGTTTTATAAGCCAATTTAGCCCAGGTCTATTAAGAGCTCTTCCTGGTGAAAGAGTGAGGGTATTTTCTCTGCTACAATCATATCAGCCTGTACTCTGGGTTAATGGAGATAAGTACTACTGCCAGATTTTGTTCTTTCCCTGCATGTAATCTAATGCCAGATGGTTCTGAATGGGTATTAAATCCCCCATGTGCATGACCTCCCCAAGGTTTTTATCATTAGAACCTTAAAATAATTCAAGGAAAGCTTTCCCTAAGCCTGATCATAAACCTACTAATGAGGAGCTGAAGTCACAAAGAAAATCCTTTATTTAATTCCCATTTGATGTCTTTTTTCCCCCTCCTTTATGACAAACAAGCAAGAATTCAGAGATGCTTTAAAACTGTTTTAGCAGAAAACACATAAAAAATGAGTGTTCAGGTGAACAGTTCAGGTTCCCAGCAGGGTTCAGAGATGTAGAAACTGAACAGTCATCTTCAGCCTCTAATGCACAGGCCAGTAACATCACCATCCCTCAAGGCACATAGAAGTTACTCTGTCAGTAACTGACTGTTTTATTCACACTGCAGCATGACACCCTGTGTCAGAATAAATACAATCCAATCTCAAACGAGAAGTTCAAATGGGACCTTACCTGCACAGAAGTCCAAGGACTTAGATGAACATCATCTTCTCTCTAACTGGAGTTAAACAAGTGAATCTAAACTCCCAGAGATTTTCCTAGGAGTTTTCTGCCCCTCATTTGCACAGCGTGGAGGATACATTTTAATGATTTTACTTTTGGTTTTCTACTGGCTGTTTACTGCATTGCACCAAGCCTTACTTGCTGCCTGTTGCTTGAGCACATAAGAGAAAATCATTCATATCCTCATGGGTTTCCTGTACTTCTCATTAGTGGATCATCCAAAACCAACATTAAGTATTCCTGCAGCTAAATCACATGTTGTGAGAACAGGATGGGGTGAGAAATAATAAAAATAAAATTTAAAAGTTTCAGAAATTTTGGGCTGTCCAAATTGTCCAAAAAAACTTTACAAGGGCATTTACACTGTACCTGTAAGACTCAGCTCTCATTAATATCTATTTCAACTGCAAATATGCAACATCTGCAAAAAACCCCAGTCCTTGGCCAAAACCACAGAAGCAATCATCCTGAAAGAGTTTAGTTTGGGTAACTGAGGAAACCGAACCCAGTTCATTGGGAGGGTATTCAAATGCATGAGACCTTAATCATGGGACCATCTTGCCTTGCCCTGAAGTCCCACACTCACCTCCCATCACCTAGGAAGAGGAATTTGAAAGATAATAGGCTCCTTCCAAGATCTGGCACTAGAGCAAAGCCACCCAGCATGGCAGGAGACCATTTATTTAGAAATAAATAAACAAAACAAAAATAAAAATACAAAACATGCCTCAACACCCAGAAGTACCCTGTCATGTCACCAAGGATGGCATCACTGTGCAGCACATGATTTCCCCAAACCAGAGTCACTCTCACCCACTTCTCATGCAGCCACACAGACAGTGCCTGTGCAGGCACCTGCTCCATATTCTGTCAGAGATGCAGGTGGCCTCTGGAATGGGAGAGGCAGGGAGAGCTCAGAGCTGAACCAGGAGCACTGAGCTCTGCACAGACACTGAAAAAAACGATGTTCTGATAGGTAACACCAGTTAATTAAACATTTGAATGTAAGTCTGCACCTTCTTACCTGCAGCCCAAGATGCCCTGCCTTCAGTGCACCTCACCTCTTAATCTTAGGTAAGCTTGTCCTCTTCACCCCAGTTGCATTCCTGTTTTATATTCACTGTCCTTGTGGATCCCCACACCCAGTCTCCAACCATCTCTCCTGCTTAATTCTCATTGTATTTATCTCCACACTTTCCTTATCAGCCTTGTCAGCAGCTCATTAGCTCCCAGCATCTCCCTGACTCTCATATTCTAAAGCCCCTCTCACCTGGTCCTGGTCCCTGTCCACTCACCCTCTCCTCACAACCCTTGTGCACACTGCCTTCCTTGGGCATCTCCTCTGAGGCCAGCTTGATGTCAGTCATCCCCATCCCACACTGTCACCTGACCTGGAAGGGGTATTTGGACAAGAAAATGTGGTGAAACACTGGCAAAGACTTGAGGTCAAAGCCCTGCCTGAAATCAGAGCGCATCAGAACTGGGAATGGAGCACAACCAAACTCAGAGTCGTGTAGTTGCCCCCATCACCACTTGGTATAATTTTCCTCCCTGGCACCCTGGCCATGCCCCAGCAGCACCACCATGGGCTGTGGAGGAGCAGCAAGGAAAAGACAAAACCGGGTATGGAAGGAACTAATGAAGCTGTGCAGAGCCCTTCACCCTGCAGGCAGTGAAACCCTGCCCAAGTGCAGTGTTTTACAGCTGCACGCAAGCTATTTGTTATCCCAGGCCAAAAAAAAAAACCAAGAAAAAAAGAAAGAAAAAAAAGTTGTTGGTTTCTGTCCATTCCTTAGATGCCATGTTTTAAAAGGAGCAATGCTGCCACCAGGCCTCACCAGAGAGGGACCTGCTGGGGCTGCAGGACAGGCCACTTGTCCTGGGAAAACCCAACACTGAAGTGGGGAATGGGATACAGGCTGCAGGACCCCGGGAAGTTCCACCTCTGGGGATGAGGAGTGTTTCTGGCACATTATCCTGGCACCTCCAGCAGGCTGAGAGCAAGGAGGGAGGCACGGGGTGAGCACTTTTGAGACAAAGCAATTTTACTAAAAAAGGAACTTGGAGCACTTCAGTCTGTCAAGCATCGAGGCCGTGCCAGCTCTGTCTCCATCCCGCTGCAGTCCCCAGTGACCAGGAGGAGGAGGAGGAGGAGGAGGAGGAGGAGGAGGAGGAGGCAGCGGGAGAAAAATGGCAATAGACACTCTGCTCTGCACTGGCAGCTCAGGGCCAGCCACAAGTGAGCCCGAGGGTCTCAGCCAGCCAACAGAAGGGTGGGGAGAAGCAAACAGGGGTCTGGTGGCTGGTCTGGCCAAGGAGCAGCAGGACACTGGTGGGGAATCTCTCTCCCCGTTTTCCCCTTCCCGTTCCTGCTCCCCAGTGACACTCGCACGTTCTCCAGGGCATGAACCCACCCCTGCAGGGTGTCTGTGCCTCACCTATGCCCTGGGACACCACACTCAACAGGGACCCCCTGCCCCAGGGGTACTGCTGTGGGTAATGGCACTTTCAGAAACACAGTCCTGGCTACATGGATAATNTGCCTGAAATCAGAGCGCATCAGAACTGGGAATGGAGCACAACCAAACTCAGAGTCGTGTAGTTGCCCCCATCACCACTTGGTATAATTTTCCTCCCTGGCACCCTGGCCATGCCCCAGCAGCACCACCATGGGCTGTGGAGGAGCAGCAAGGAAAAGACAAAACCGGGTATGGAAGGAACTAATGAAGCTGTGCAGAGCCCTTCACCCTGCAGGCAGTGAAACCCTGCCCAAGTGCAGTGTTTTACAGCTGCACGCAAGCTATTTGTTATCCCAGGCCAAAAAAAAAAACCAAGAAAAAAAGAAAGAAAAAAAAGTTGTTGGTTTCTGTCCATTCCTTAGATGCCATGTTTTAAAAGGAGCAATGCTGCCACCAGGCCTCACCAGAGAGGGACCTGCTGGGGCTGCAGGACAGGCCACTTGTCCTGGGAAAACCCAACACTGAAGTGGGGAATGGGATACAGGCTGCAGGACCCCGGGAAGTTCCACCTCTGGGGATGAGGAGTGTTTCTGGCACATTATCCTGGCACCTCCAGCAGGCTGAGAGCAAGGAGGGAGGCACGGGGTGAGCACTTTTGAGACAAAGCAATTTTACTAAAAAAGGAACTTGGAGCACTTCAGTCTGTCAAGCATCGAGGCCGTGCCAGCTCTGTCTCCATCCCGCTGCAGTCCCCAGTGACCAGGAGGAGGAGGAGGAGGAGGAGGAGGAGGAGGAGGAGGAGGCAGCGGGAGAAAAATGGCAATAGACACTCTGCTCTGCACTGGCAGCTCAGGGCCAGCCACAAGTGAGCCCGAGGGTCTCAGCCAGCCAACAGAAGGGTGGGGAGAAGCAAACAGGGGTCTGGTGGCTGGTCTGGCCAAGGAGCAGCAGGACACTGGTGGGGAATCTCTCTCCCTGTTTTCCCCTTCCCGTTCCTGCTGCCCAGTGACACTCGCACGTTCTCCAGGGCATGAACCCACCCCTGCAGGGTGTCTGTGCCTCACCTATGCCCTGGGACACCACACTCAACAGGGACCCCCTGCCCCAGGGGTACTGCTGTGGGTAATGGCACTTTCAGAAACACAGTCCTGGCTACATGGATAATATCAACTTATTATAGCATTTCCCTTTATAGCTGCGCTGCAGACGGCGCTTTCAAATCTCTGTAAAGCATTCTTGCTTTTTCTTTCCATCCCTCAGTGCAACTCGACAAGTTTTGTGGTTCTTTTCTTAATATGTGGGTTTATTTTATGTCACTGAGCACTGGCAAGGACAGAGAGGCTTTTAAGTCACAGTAATCTGAATTTTAGAAATAACAAGCTACAAAGAACCGTGATTAAATGTGGGGCACGCAAGAGAAGCAAAAACAAGTACTCTGTGTTCTTTAAAAGATCGTTTGGGTAACAGTGACATAACCTAAGTACCCGATTGCAGTCAAATTTAATCAGCAAATATGCCTCTGGAGCAGAACCATCTAACTTGGGAAAAGAAACAGAAGTACAGACACCACCAGTAAGAGAAATTAATGCATTCCACTTAGACAAAGATTAATTATTATGAATTACTCAAAAAATACAGTTGCCCCAAGTGGGAGTACATGGTCTTCTATTCATCAAGTTGCTTTCAAATAATCATTAAACATCTAAAGACAGGAGACAATTTTGTTCACCCAAAACAAGCACTACAAAATGAGGACCACCTTCTTTAGTCTGGAGCATTGTGATCACCAGTAGTTGCCCAAAAGTAGGACAGGCAGAATATCTGCTAGAAGAAAGGTGTATAGGTGCAGAGGACTCTGCTAATTCCAAATATAATTTTTCATTTAAGAGTTTTCCTGTCAGTGCTGATTTTTCTATATCCCTTTTATCATAAGTTCACCAAATTAAATTTATATTTGCTACTAATTTTGTCCAGTTTAAGGGCCTCAACTATAACCTCGATGGCATCTCAAAGGGTCATAAATCAGATTTAAAGCCAAAAGTTACCACAGTTGAATGTTTTGAAGAAAAATGGACATGGTGGTTTCAGGAAGGGCAGGAGTAGGCTTCTTAGTAAGGTCTCCCTTTGCACAGGGGTTCTATTAAAAATACTTCAGAAGGATGATGGTGGGACAAGTATGTCTGAGACAGACTGGGTTATTAGCAGCAGGCTTGGCTCCCCTGCATCACTTACATTTCATTTTCCATTTGTCGCTGGGCAGTCCTTGGCATGTCCTTGTGACAGTGCATTGCTCTGGGTAAGACAATGTGCAAGAGCAAGAGCACAGTCAAGACAAAATTACTTTGTCATTTACAAGGAAAAAGAAAAAGTGCAAAATTAAAGGACAGCAGGAAGCAACTATGTTACCAACTGGAGAATATTAATATTTTAATAAATTTATGTGCATGGAAAGCTTCTTCTGTGAAACAATCCCCAAACCATCACTCCATATTCGTGGCTTAGCATTCCTGGTGGGATGGGAATGAGAAACTTGTTTCCTTTTACTTTGCAGGGCCAGGGTGAGGCACAAAGCAAATATCAGATGATCCTGATGGGACCCTTCCAACTCAGAATATTTCATGATTTCTATAATAATTTAATCAGCAGAACCCCAGATGCTGAGGTTGACTTCACAGCCAGCTTTATCTGGGAGACTGAGAGGTGGCCTTCTAGGTGAAGTATTCTTCCTTTTTTAAATAGTCTTTTTCTCCAGTGTTAGAGACAGTTTAAGGCTCAGTCCTCACCCAGCCCAAGCAGAGCTGATGGGCAGTCCTTCCACTGACATTTTCCATTACAAAATAGTGTTCTACCCAAACATACTTTGTGTGACACCAATAAATCAGAGCAGCTCTTTTAATCATACCCGAGACTGAACTAGGCCAATTTTTTAAAGGTTAAAAAATTTGGTGACTTTTCAAAAAAACCTTTTTTTTTTCTTTTTTAGTGGCACAGTCCAGCACTCCATGTTCCTGGCGGCAGCTCAGAAGGGCTCTGAGACATGCATCTTTTTGTGTCAGTTCTGACCCAAATGAAATCAAGAAACCTTGGAAATCTCACAGGAGATGGATTTTTGTGAGTTTTCCAATTTAAAGAGGTGGAGATAAACCAAGATAAGTGTGTGAGAAAAGATCTGCAGCATATGGAAGGTTCATCTATAACTAGATATGTCTGCCTTTATTTTTATGGCCTTACACTTTTCTAGAGATATGCCTACAGGCACTTGATTAACACAGGGGTAGTTATGTAAATGAATGAATGGGACAATAGATGTAGTAGAAGAAAGCCTTCATTCTTAACTCTGACAAATGCTTGCTTTCCAAAGGAGGGATTGTTTTAATTGGCCAGCTAGCTCCTCAGAATGGGTTAGAAAGGACAGGGAGAGGACTTTCAAAAGCCAAGCAGTTCTGAGGAATTTCCCAAGCAGCAGCAATGATGAAAGAAAAATGTTGTGCTTGTTTCTGTTACTAATAATTTAAAATGCTAATAATTTAAAAATGCTGTACTTAGTCATTAATCTCAATTTGCCTTAACGAGCCTTGCAGGAAGTTCAAAAGTTGCAGGGGGACAAAAATGGGCTTAAGGCATGTTGGACAATTAGAAACATGATTCCAATTGCACCAGATAATGTCTGTGTTACCCTAAATAATATTTTACAATTATGCCTGTTCTAAAGTGGAGGCTGTATGCATATATAAGCACGTATATATTTATAAATACACATTAATATAGGGAGTCCATGTGTCTACATGAATGCTCATATTAACAAATGTCAAGGGGAAGACTCCTTCAACAGCTATAAAGGTTTAATTTCTTATCTAGTGCATTCCATGTTTTACTTGGTTGAAGGCCTAATATTTACATGTTTAATTATCTAAGATTTCCTCTCTCCCAAGGAACACACTGGTTTGCCATGTTCAGTAAAGTAATGAAACGTAAAATAAATCTTTCTAGTGGAATAACTACATGATACTAAACCAATGTTTTATCTTATCCTCACCATGTACTTCAGTTTCTTTAAGTGTATCTTTGTTGCAACCAAACTTGCCATAAATTAGTCATGATGATATTACAGCTGAATTTAATTTCAAAGTCTCTCAGCAAGTTGTTAAGCATTTGTTGCCTAGGTCACTGCTGAGGAAATCTGAAAACTCTGATATGATTTATGAATATTACTATATTAGTACTGTATAAAAGGCTATGGGGAACACAAGCACATAAACCTTTGTTTAATTTCGTTCCAATAAAAATTTCATTTCTTATAGCAAAATAAACAAGTAAATCAATGTTGAATGATTCTGGTGTTTTATTACGTAACTTATAATTTGCCTTTAGACATCCAAGCCAAGTAAAATCTGAGACCCTGCTCATTTTTGTTGAAACATAATTAGTTAACGCTTAGAATTATTCTGCAGAGATTTTTCTGCCTCCTTGAATGGCATCCATAATGTGAGGTAAGAGAAGAAAGTCCAGGAACAAAAGGCTTGTCTTTTTTCCCCCCAATGTACAATTACATTATCCCTATTATTAGCCAATTTCTCAATGTAAACCTTTTTCTTCTGAAGTTTACTCAACTGTTTATGGGATAATTAGTTTCCTAAAACTCCTACAACATCAGTGTTCAATTTAAGAGACGCTGTTACCTTGAGGCTTGATGTTGTACGAGTTGCATGGACATGCAACTTCTGTTCCTCATCATGTAGCCCGTTCCCATAACTGGGAAAAAGTCCCAGCTGTACAAGTCCCTCTTAGCTCATGGAATGGGAAATGCTGAATAGTGAGAGGACAAGGTTAAAGGAGTCAAAACTTTGGCTGTTTTTGCCAAATCACAAGCTAATCACAGTTTACATTAATCACCAGCTGAAGATTCAGCTCTCCTTTAAGAAAGTGAAGTTTATGGGACTTGCACCTGCAGGAACACATTCTGGAGGATCTGGCTGTTGCTGTCTAAAGCACCAAGTCTGTTGGCTTTTGCAACGCCATGCAATGAAAATGTCCCTCTCACTAGTGACTGACTAACCTTAGGGAGTATAATTTCTAATTTATTGTAGGTGTATATATGTTAGCTTCTCAGAAATATTGCAGACACTTCTCGATCACTGGGAGGCAGTAATCCCCAAGTTTAACTAGGTTTTCTCTTGGACAGACTGCTTGACCTTAGGTGGGTCACTTAATCTTTCTTTCTCTCTGTGTTTTGCTGTCTATAAAAGTATGATAAATATTGGCTCACATCACCTGCTGAATAAGCCAATATTCAACACAAATAGCTGATGTGAGATTAATATTTCTAAAGTACTCTGTTGCTGAGAAACGCTGTCAGTCCAAAGTGTACGCTACTATAATTATGGTATACAATAGAAATCAGTGGGTATTCTTGAGCCAGCCTCTATATCTGCTACCTGACTTTACATGTACATGTCCAATGGAAAAGAGATTTAAAAATAAAAGTGTCCTTGAAACTAGATAAGAAACTTCCAGCCAATGGAGACTGTCCATCAACACCTATCTGGGGCTGCGGGTTTTTTCCCCGCCAGTTCCATCTGATTTTGTTTCTTCGTGTACTCAAATCCACCATTCTGGCTGGTAAAGGAGAAAGGGAGGCACTGAAGGAAGGATTGTGGTAGGTCAGGGTACAGTAGGGTTTGAAAAGACCCCTCAGGGTTTTTATTCATGATGTCTGCCTAAGCCACACCCCTGATGATGGCAGAGCATGAGGTGACAGCAGTCCTGCCATCTCCACGCTCTCACTCCAAGCCCAACAAGAGGATCCAACAATCCACGCTGCTGCCCACTCAGCAATGAATTGAAATACATAACTGTTCCCTTTGGCTGGAAATTCCCAGAGACAGGGTGACTGGCCCATCTTTTTTCCATCCTCAGAGAAAATATTAGTTTGATTTTCAGAGGTGAGCATTACCTCTTGTCAAAGCCTTGTCCAAATCCTAGTGCAGCATCTTCTGCCACAGAGCAGGAGGAGCAAGGAGCTTTTCAGCACGCCTAAGAGAGCTCAAAAATATTTCTTTCTTTAAAACTGTGAAGTCGTCAGAAAGGGCTGAAATTTTAGAATGAATGAGATTCCACTTATGCTAAACAACTGCTGAGTTGAATCTTCTCCTTCTTTCTTCTGTGTCTCTTTAGCTATAACTTTCTTCCACCTGGAAAATGCCCTGAACATTTTGGGCACTATCAGGAGCAAGAAACAACCACTCAGTCACAGCTGGCCCAAGGCATTTCTGAAAAAATAAGTCACTCTGTTCTCACTCTTGTGCAGTGAATGTTCCAGCAAAGTGGAACAGTGGGTGAAGCAGGCTTTTTTTCCCCCCAACTCCACATTTCCCCAGGGAATTTGTTTAGATTTCTCAGCATCCACCCAAGCAATGTTATGGTGCAGCTGTACTGTGTTATACCAACCAAACATGTGTCCCCACTGCCCTTCAGATTTGTACACCTTTGAGGGGAGAACAGCATTACACAGCTGCTTTGGCCAAAGCGTGGGTTGGTTTGTTTGCATGCTGTTTCATTATGAAAAGACATGGGCTGTTAGCTTCCTATAAAATGAAGAAAAAACCCAAAGAAAACAACAGCCTGGAGATAAAAAGTCCCAAAGTTCTAGAAATCGTCAACTCCAAGAAATGTGGTGGGTGTGAAAACCACAAATTAAGCTTTACATCCATGTACAGCATCTATGTTTGTCCTGAACAATGCTCAATGTTGAGAGTGGGGAACCCCGTGAGCGCTGCCTCCCACTGCAGACATGCCTCCCATTCCTGGGGCTGGCAAACACCCCTTCCCACAGACACCCCCAAAAAGCCTCTGTCTGCTCTTCACAGCACAGGCAGGGCTTTGCTTCCTCTTTGCAAAGCCCTTTCCAGTGGGATGGAAGTGGACTTTGCTCCAGAAGCTGAGGGTACATCCCCAGCAGAGTGTGAGCAGGTACCAGAGCAGGTCACTGGATACAGCACTGCCTTTTGCACTGCTGGAATTGATGGAGAGCTTAGAAGCCACTGCCTCACTCCAGGTCCAGTCCAGGACTGGGTTTGGCTCTTTAGTCTTAGCCCAGATCACACAGTGTTCACCCTCCACAAAGGGTGAGACAATAATTCATCCTTGTTAATCTACAATAAGTCAAGAGAGCCTGACATCAAAATATTAGCTACGTGGCTAATATTTACATATTGCCATTCATTAAAAACCTACTGAAATGTGACTCAAAAGGAACTAAACCAGAGATTTTTCGACCAACCCTTCTACAAAATTTGAATAACAACGATTTTCTTTTTTTGAAAATAAATCTTTTGGCAAATGTACAAAATGAAATGAACATTAGAAAATACCAAATCTATTTATTATGAACATCCTTAACTGTGAGATCTCTGTAGTTTTGAAGGTATTACAGAGACTATAATGCACAGAGCACTTTAGGGTGAGAAAGTGCTTTTGAATAGGTTATAATTCATTTAAAACACACAAAATGAGTTTTAATGCATGCAGTCAAAGCATTAGAAACTCTTTTAACAGGAAGGCTTTATAAATATTGGGTTATTCAATAGATATAAGACCTCACTGATTCAGTGAGTGGAAATGAAAATGACTATATAAAACTACTTTTACTGTGTCCTTTGCTGCTTTGGAAGTTAATCTACACGCTATTACATCTTGCAGAGAAGACAACTATGTATTAGGACTTAAAATATTCAGTCTTTCCAGAAGATACTACACAACTGACTTCCACCATGATATTTGGGAACCCTAAATGCTTGCCCAACTTCATGGCTGTCTCAGAGAGTCTGCATGGCAAGTGCACATAAATCTTTCAACTGAGACTCAAGCACTGAGAAGGAGCTACTGAATTGCTGGCAACGTGAGTTAATATTGAACTTATATGAACTTCATGCAAACTTTTGCTTTGGCCGGAATTGCCGGTTGGAGTGAACTTGTAGTAACAAGCTCGTCGGAGACCTGCCAGGGGAGTCTCTCTGGCAGGCTGTGAGCTGCAGCTGGAGCTGCCTTTCCTTCAGCTTCCTCTGAATCTAGGACATGCTTGTGCAGCTCTGCTATAAACTTATAGCTGGAGAGGAGACAGAGAGGAACCCAACAGACCTGAAGCAGAGGAATGTCAGGATAATCCCAGTGCGAAGTCAAGCCTTGGGTGAAACTGCAAAAGTGAAAAGTTTATTGAGGCCCAGACTGGGTCTAAGGCCATCTCCTCTGGGCTGAGGAAGCTGTGGACTCAGGAGAGATGAAAGCACGCAGTTTGCTTGTTTTAATGACTGTCTGGGATGCCTGTAGACAGGAAGGCATCCCCACCCCTGGATGAGAAGACCCACCACCCCCATGGAGCCACACAGGGAGCTCAATTCCCGATGGACAGAAGCTCAGTCCATCCCTCCATCACTGCCTACTTGGCCACTGGAACAGCAATGAGGCAAGATTCACAGGGAGAAATAACACCCCAAATCTTTTAAAAAACCAAAGAAAATCCCAACAAAACAAGATGCATCAGTTGCAGCACTGAGTTCAACAAAACACATCACTGTCCTCACAAACTTTGTCCCAGCAAAGACAGAATTTGGGCTTGACTTGTTTTCTGCTCTCCCAAGTAAAGAAACCATTGTTGCTCCCTTAAGAAAGCTCTTCCCAGTTCAGTCAGGAAGATTTCCTTGATATTTTGCCAAGAGTTGTATAACAAATGGCTGATGAAACAAATAACAAGAACAGGCCAGAGAGAAGAGAGGAAATATCTAAAAAGAGGAAAAGGACAAATGAGTCTTCAGAGAATATGAGCTATAGAGGATGCTCTGAGTTTATGTCTGGTAGATTTTGCTTCATTTCCAGTAATTCATGAGCTGTATGCTTCTAGAAACAGAGAGATGAAATAGTTACAAAACCCACACCAGTGGATCCAAGACAAGTTATGAGAAAAAGTTTTCTAAGTTTTGACAGTCAAAATAGATTTGTCACTAGGCCAACACACAGAATTTTCCTCTTCTTACTTGGGCTGAAAAAGGCAAATAGGATGATTTCTTATGTGCCTGATTTCTCTGTCCAGTGGATTTGCTCCACCACTGCTACCCCTGCACTGGATGGTCCATGGACCTCAGCCAGCACCTTTCTGTCACAGTCCTCATTTTCCTTCAGGAGCTGAGTAGTGGTTAGTGCATGGACAGGCCTATCCAAACCTCCAAAGACAAAGGCACCCAGCAGATAGTCTGAAGGCATTTTTTTTGGTCAGGGGTCTGCCAACAAGGTGCCATCACTGGGAGAGGCACAGCCAGTGTACTGCTGGCACACACCACACAGCCCAGCCTTGGCACTGGGGACAGCTTTGGAGGGGTTCAGAGGCAGAAAATCTAGGAGGAGTAAGGGGAAAAAACACAAATAGGAGACAGAAAATCAGAGAATGAAGAAAACCCTATGCTGTGTAAAATTTGCATATGAATAATATTAAAATAATGCTCATTTATAGGAACATTATGAACAAGCAGTGCTTGTAATTAACAGCATCATCCCAGGACCATTTTGCACATCTGTGTTTTCCATTAACACCAAGCAGCAACCTCTGGAGCACACATTGTTCTGTGTGCATCTACCCTGTGACTGTGAACACCAAAACTGTCTGTTACACAGATATTGGGGAATAATTCCCTAGATAGGCTGTGCATGTGTTCACGAGTAAAATATGCAGCCACACCAGTCTGTACACAGAAAACACTCAATTTGTATGAGCAAAACAGGAGCTCAAGGCAGGTCAGTACTACAGAGACCAAGCTCTGAACTGGCAGCACCAATCCATCAGGACCTGTTGCTGCCAAAAGACAGTGTAACAACCTTGCAGCATGAGTCACATCTTAATTTTTGCTTGGTCTGGTTTCACCAGCCTTCCTCAAGACCCTTGTCCATGAATCCAGAATATAACTTGGACAAGAACATGCTTATTCTGACCATCTAATGCATTGTTTAGGGAAATTCAGGTGTAACTATGCCCCATAAACTATCACAACCTCCTTCTGAAAAGACTCACCTAGAAAGCTAAAAGCTCTATGAGTAGCAGAGTTATTTTCCTAATAAAGCTTTCATGTGTTTCATTTTTGCAATATTGGTACAAAGGAAAGTCTCCCACATACAAATGGTAATTTCAGGTGACAAATGCCGGCTGATTACCAGCAGTTACCTTTGAAAGCACAACCTGATTGCAAAATCTAGAAATTTTACCATTATAAAAAGACTTTAGAGATTATGAAACCAATTCACCATTGTCTCAGCAATTCTCTGTTTCTGTACAGTGATTTTTTTCCTAGGATAACAGTATCCATAGCAATTTTATGGGCGGGGTTCAGATCAAGGACATGTGCTGCTAGCCGGAAAATTGCATTTGATCTCTGCTTTTCCTTACCTCTTTTCAGGTTTTATTTTCTCTTAAGTTTAAAGACACTTTCAATTAAAGAAATTATTTCCTTTCTTTGAGAGGCTGAATCAGAAGGCACTAAAATCAGTGAGAACCTTTCCATTAATTTAGGGGAGCTTTACATTAGACTTTCAATTAGAAACAGTTAAGTGTAGAAGTATAAAGAAACCAAAGATAAAGGAGAGGGGAGCAGGAGGTGGAAATGTTCCATGAACATTTACAAACCTCTAAGGTTTCATTTGGCTTTATGTGAAATTTAGGTCAAAGGTTTGGGTCAGCTTTTGTTCTCCTCAGCCCCCGTTTGCTCTGATCTTCTGTTCCAGAGTGGGATCTTGACAGGTGCACTGTGAAAAGGGGAAAATCGGTTTGAAAAGCTGGACTCAAGACCTGCTAGAGGCAGAATGATGGGGCGACTGCTTTGCAGTTTGTTTCATGTCAGAGGGAACACAATTGCCTCAGATAAAGCAGCACAGCATTGGACTGAACCCTGCAGATATTTTAAGGAAATGTCATGAGAGGGACACATTAGAATTAACGCTCCTGCTTGGCATCTCCTGCAACCACCTCAGTGGTGACAAACCCTTGAGTTTTGGGGCTGTGCCAGGCCCTGAGGCAGCAGCATTGGCTGTGTTTGCCACTTGTGAAACTGTTCACTTGAGGACAGTATTTTGTAGACCAGTGGCAAAACCCCAAATCTCCCACAGGGAGATGGATCACTCATCCTCCAAAGGTCAGAGGACGCCAGGGTGGCAAAACCGTTGTCCCCAGCCACCCTTTGCCTGGCATTGACAAGAGAGAAGTGAGGAACAAGAAGGGGATTTTGGCACTTATGACACAGAGATACAAATAAGGAAATTTCATAAGAACAGTATCTTCAAGTCAATTTATTGCAGTTTTTATAACTTCTAGCTTTTATAATTTCTAGAGAATCAGAGCAGCTTCCTGACATGTCTTCTAGCTAACTTCAAAGGGAAGTAAAAGTTGAAAATAATTACTGACTTTGACTGAATTATGTCAATCAACTGGATAAATTTAGAGGAGGGGGGAGGGGGGCAAAGGGCAGCTGATATGTGGAAAGCAAAGAAGGATGTGAAGAGCAGAAGTGATAAAATCACTAGCCCTAGGGGACAGCAGGAGAAGCAGGCAGCTTTTAGCCCCAGAGCACTAAATGTTCTGTCACAACACAATTCCTTCTGCTCCATCCCCAGCTTCCTGCTCCTGCCTGAGTCCCCTCCATTCCCACCTCAGCCACATCAGCACAACATTTGCAAGGCCCCTCTAACCCAGACCAGTGAGATCTGAGTTAACACAAAAACCTCCTGCACTGCTTGGCTGCAGCATCACTGGATGGGGCTGGCACTTTACGTGTGCTTTGGCTCAGATTTATCCTGTTTAGTTTAGACATTTAACCACAGACTAAGTCTCTAATTCCCTTAAAACCCTTCTCCAGCAAGCAGAGAGGGATGGGCACCCCCAGGGGCAATCCCTGCTGTTGGAGGGATCATTATTCTCCTTTGTCAGGGAGCAGAGGGGGAGCTGGGGGCCAGGGCACCCTGCTCAGCCCAGCACAGGGCAGACCCACAGCTGCCAGCCACACCCTCCCTTCTTCCCCCTGGTGCAGGGACTACGACGTGGCCACAGGAGAACAGGGACAAAAATAGGTTTCTGACCTACTTCCCGACAGCAGGCAGCCCTGAGAGTGGCTGCTGGAGCCAAGGGGGAATAGATCATAACCACAGAAATCACACGGATGCGTTGGTGAGCTGGGAATCACATTGTCTCTCCATGCTGGCTTTTCCAGCTTTCCTGTTGAAGCCTTTTCTCTCTGTTTTTCACCATTCTTGACACACAGACCTGGACCTGGACGATTTTCCCTCCTTTAATTTCTGTTGATACCACATTTTATTCTTTGTTTATGTGAAACAATATTATTTTCCATGGTTTTGAAATCAGCTCAGGACACTGTTGTTGTCTCGCAACATTTTGGAAAGAGCATTTAGGAAACATTTTCTGCCATGAATATTTGAAGATTATTATATTTAAATCACTTCCAAATACGAGATTCTTTTGCTTCTTGAGGGAATTGTGCTGTAATACTTGAATCCTTTATATTAATTTTTTCTCTTTCTGATTTAAATTCAGACATACTGTGGATTTATATTATTACTTTTCATCAATAGCAAGTGCTTTCCATGCCAGCAGGCTCTCAGTGGTGTCTGCACTGAACAACAGAAAATACCTATTCCTTGGAGGAGCTTTCTCTAGATAATTCTTTATTTCTAGTCTATGTTTTTAATTATCAATATTCTCTAGTGTTTCATCTTCCACAGAAACTTCCAATATTTTTAGGACATCTTTTTCAGACACCCTAATTGTTTCATTGTGGAGACTGAACTGGATCAGCCTTAAATATCTGACACCTTTTACTCTTGTTTTCTCCCATGGGATGGTTTATATCAGGTTAGACCTGCTCTAGCAGAGGGACTGGATGTTGTACACTGCACACATCCAAGCAGCCCCATTGTAATCAATTAGTAAGATGAAATAATTTCAAAGAAAACATTTCCTTTGTCCCATGCAAATAACATTTTCATTACTCATTTCAACAGGCTAAACAGCAAAACCAAAGTTTTTTTCTTAATAAAAAGAGAATGGTCTTAAAGCAAACACCACAAAGAGAAAAGTTGCTGGAAATTTCCTTTCTCGGAAGGGATGCAACAGAACTGGAATTTTATTTTTGGGTCACCAATCCTTAGGGTCAACCAGGGGACTATCTTGGAAAAAATTAAAACTCTCTTGAGAAAAATAACACATTATTCCTGCTGACTGACTCCAAAGAAGAAAAAATTGCAATTTTACCCAACACATCCCATCTGATCCCTGTTCATGCCTGGGAAGGTGCATTTCTTTCAGAGTGAGCCCGTTGCTGTCACATCCTCCCATCAGCTGAAGCCTGGGAGGTTTCTCTCTGTTGTGCTGCCAGGATGCTCCTTACGCCCCTTCTGTAAACACACAGGACAGGTCTCAGCACACTCAGCAAGAACCTTTCAGTTCCATTTTCACAGAGCACTCCTTTCCCATTACAGGAAATCAGGGAATGAGGGCTCAGCCCTCCCTTTGGTTCAGAATCACAATTCTTGGGCATCCTGAAGACCCCAGTGCATCCTCAAAACCATTCCTGAGCTTGCTTAGCTTTAAAAAACATGAATGTTGTCACTGCTGTTGATGCCATTTGGGCTCAGATTGATGAAAAAAAAATTTTTTTATTAAATAAGCACACACCTGTACATATACTCACACTTCAGAGGTTTGGGAGAATTAGATGTAAATGGCTGTTGATGAAACTCAGACACTGTGTGCTGGTGCTGGAATTCAGAGCCAGCTTTCCGGGATTAGGTGTCCCTGACTAACCTCAGCTGTTAGAAATTATTTTGGAGCTTGGCCCTGGCAGGTGAGGGGTCACTGTGAGGAGGAGAACAAAAGCTTTTCTTCTCTCTTCTGCCCCTGCCTCCCCCGTCTGCAGCATTGGGCAAATGTGGTTTTAATTCAGAAATACAAATGTCATCTTCAAAGTCACTCTGAGAAGGAAGGGCGGAGGAAAGGGAGAGGAAGAAAAAAACCCAAAAAACCCAAAAACCAACCAAACAATCGGATTGCAATTTGTCAAGGTTTTTTTAACTGTGAAATTGAACTGGAAAGTCTTAACAGTGACTGATGAGCCAGTGGGGGAGGAAGAGAGACTGGGAGTGCTGGAGTTAGTCTGCAGTGCACTTGAAATGCAAGGAACTTTCTTGCTGTCCCAAACAGCATCTAATATTTTGCTGTCTTCAAGGCCAGCCCTTTTCTGATGTAAATGATCCTGTGATCCCGTGTCACCAGGAGTCTAGGGAAAACAGCTCCACCTTACGTGCTTTCTTGGAGCGCTTGGAGCAAGGCAAAACTGCCAGCAAAAGCTGTTTGGGAGCATTAAGTAGTAAGAAAACATTTTTTTCTCCCACCTTGCACTTTTGGAAGTCTCCAGGCTGGGAGGTATTTTTGTTTTCTCCAGGTTGTGACAGCAGTGGCTGCATACGTGCTGCAGCTCTGACAGCAGATGTGAATAATGGAAAAGGGTTCTGAGCAGAGGAGTCACTCTGAGCTCTCACTGTACTTTCTTAACGTGTGTGACATTGACAGAATACGCCCCAGGGCACTCTGGATCAGACGGTGTTTGCCTGTTCCACGTGCTGGTTTTATGAACAGCAATCAAGCTGTAAACATGTAGGCAGCAGAAACACATGTAGGCAGCGTGTGTGGTGAGAGGCTTCCTGTGATGCCCACGGGTGGGAAGCACAGAGCCCAGGTCAGGGCAGCAGAAACAACATTTTTCTATCAGAGGAGAGGGCTCCTGCTCCCTGGCAGGGCTGGATGGTGGTGGTGCTCCATCACCGTGTTGTCTGATTGTGTAACTCACACAGCACCTGGAAACGGCTTTTGTGATGCACAGCAGCTCAGCCAGACACAGCTCACAGGAGCTGAAGTGCAAGCTGGATGTGCTCCTCACCAATGTAAGAAGTTAAAGCCTTCATTTCCCAAGCACAGAGGGTGGATAGCAGAGGGTCACAGCTCAGCAGATGGTCACTCCAAGCCCCTCTTCCTTAGCCTGTGAGGCAGTGGCCCATCAATCAGATACACAGAGCTGCGCATTAGTGAATCAGCAGCACTGAGAATCCTGTTTCTCCCTCCCACATCCCCATCCTTCAGAAGAAAAAGTCTGTTTCTACAGGGTCTGAAAGCAGGATTAAGCCCTCTCTGATTTCCTCCTCTAACTCCTTCTCCCTGACACCCCATTCCAGCTTTCATCCTATCTGGGCTATTTAGTCTAGAGCAGGGAAGACAGAGAGGAGACATGATAACAGTCTTCAATTATACAAATGGCTTATGCAGAGAGGAAGGCAATAAATTGTTATCCACATCTACAGGGAAAGCACAAAAAAAGTAATGGGTTTAAATGGTGCAAGGGAGACCTGAGTTCAGAAGTAGAATAACTTCCCTGCTACAAGGGTCATTGGGCACTGGAGGGGATTGCCTGGGCAGGCTGGGGGATCTCCACGGCTGACGGGGTTAGAAAAACACTTCAGACAAATGGGTCAGGAGTGGTTTGTGTGAGGGTGGATGAGGTAACCTCTTCAGGTCCCTCCTAGCCCTGTTTTCTTCTATACCATGGTGGTAGCTATTCCAGCCTCGCTCCTTGGCAGACAACCACAACAAAACTCCACTGCTGTGTCTTTTTTGGTACAAGTTGGCAATCCTGTGGCAACAACACAGTTGGGTCAAGGAACTGATGAAGCCAGAAGACAGGATGGTCTCTCAGCACACAACAGGCATAGCTGTAAGGTCCTGCAGCACCCAGTTATTCTGCCCAATCCTAAATAATTTAATTTTCCCTTAAACAGTCAGCAAAAGAAACTCAAGCTGCCAAGAGCTCATCAGCTCTGCAGAGGACAAGGCTCCACACTCACAAATGCACATGATGATTCCAAAGCAGTGGCACCTCAGCAGCCTCCCCACAGGTAAGACAGAGAGAGTGACTTTGTCCTGTGCAAGATTACCAGATACCTTGGAGTGTGCCTGTGTTTGCAACTGGTCCAGCCTCATCCTGCACAGCCCTTGCATGGAGGAGCATCCCTGGAGATGCTCTTCTCTGAAATGCACTTCTCACCAAACTGCACTGGAAATGGGATGGATCCTGTGTTTACACAAGCATATCCTTAAGTGCATTGCTGGACTGAGGCCTTACCCAGCTATGTTTCAGGCTCCTGGAGGTCAGTAGGGATTGATTAGATTCTCTGCATGACCTGGGCACTGAAAGCCTACATGTGTCAGAATGAGGATATTTTACAGCATATAATTTTTCTCACTGAGTTTTAGATATCCTAGGCAGAAAAGATGGCCAATAACAACAAAGTCAGGAGACAGTCTCTCCTTCTAAAAGAGAGGTGTGAGTGAACCCTAACAGATGCAATTAGTATCATTACTGCTGATGAAGTTAGAAACCTTTAGCAAGGAGACATGATCAATAGCTACTTGAGGAGATACAGCTGCAGGTATCCAAATGGACATGAACAAGGAAGAGAGGTGTAAAAGGCAATAGCTGAATATTTAAACCAGATGAAAGTTGTAATGTAGGTTAGTGACCTTGAAAGAACCGGATAAGTAAAAAAAAGTAGAGAAGGGCCACAATGATTTATATACTTGCCCTGCACAAATATTAGAATGGATTATTGAAGAGTGTAGTAAATTATGAACAAAGTAGAGCTTTATTAGATTAATGACTGATGAGTTTATATAGAAAGGCTGGCATCTTTGGAAAGTGGGTAAGAGAAATTAATTTTTTTAAGTCTTTTGTTTCCAGGCTTGAACACTCCTTTTTCTGCCCTGCAGTTATCTGTCTTACACTTGGTAATTATGTATCTGTTTCCAGATCCTTTGTGGCAACAGTAGAACTCAATGTATGGAAAGCAACAGGACACCAGGAAGGGGCACCCATAGAGAGAGAGGTAAAAAGTGCTGAAAGCTTTATCAAAGATGATAAAAACTAAAAGCAGGTCAACAAGGACCTTTTTCTAACACTGTGGAAAGAGGTGGGAGTTTTGGAATTGACCAAGAGGCTCTCAGACCTTTATCATGATTACTGTGGTGATGTCCAGAATCACTATCTGAGTCTTGGATCATGCATGCTGATGTCCCTAAAAAAGACAAAAGATGACAACCACCTCCCACAGGCTTTAAATCAAACAAAGCAGGGTGAAGTTTGGTAGGACAACAAGAGGCCACAGCATGAAGTGTTTCACATGTGGTTGCACAGAAAGTTGGGCCAGGACCTCCACATTCCATTTCCCCTCCAAATGCCTAACCTAGACTAAAGGAAAGAACATTTCTGTTTAG
The DNA here is from genome assembly GCA_013400955.1 of Drymodes brunneopygia. Classification (NCBI taxonomy): domain Eukaryota; kingdom Metazoa; phylum Chordata; class Aves; order Passeriformes; family Petroicidae; genus Drymodes; species Drymodes brunneopygia. The sequence continues at coordinate 231,147 of VZTZ01032677.1, read as the reverse complement.
GAAAAGAAACTCACCCCCCCCAAAAAAAAGAAAAAACAACCAAAAAACCAAAAACCAAAAAAACCAACCAAACCAAAAAAACCCCAAAGAACACAACAAAACAAACAAACAAAATTAAAAAAATTAAAGAAAAAAAAGGAGAAGAAAAAAATCCACCCTAAACAGTTTTTAATGTATGTAGTTTGGTTTGCAAAATGTGTTTATTAATCCTAACCTGTTTATACCAGTGGAAGGGACAAATCAGTCATCACAGCACTCATCACTGAACATGGAAATATATCTGTAATCATATCAAGCTCCAGCAGTGACTCAAACAACTTCTTGGACCATTGCCATCAACAAAAGACCTAATTCCACAGAGCAAACCTTCAGGGGCACAGTTTGCACCAGTGAATCAGGGCATGGTCAGCTGCATTACTGGGACACACCATCCTACTGGTCATTAAGGTCTGGGGCTGCCTTTTGCTGCAGAAGGAGTGGGTGGCTGTGCTCTCCTCCATCCCTGAGGCTGCACTTGGTGAGATCAGTGGCCGAATTCTTCCCTCCATCCTCGGGGTCAGGCCTAAGGGGCTGGCACTGTGCTGCTCATTATTCACCACTTGCCATATGCAGGTGACCTGAAAACCTGACCCACAGCCCAGTGAGTCCCCTTTGGATTTCTCTGTGCTCCAAATCAAGCCTCAAGAGAACAATTAGAATGAATCAGCTCAAATGAAAATGGATTTTTGGGAGTGTATTTATGATCAGTTTTGCGTGCTGCCCTTTGCTCCCTGCCAGACCCCTGGCTCAGGTGTAATGCAGCTGAAGAAGGTACCAGGTAGGAGAGGATTGCATGTTAATAGACACACACAAAAGAGCTGCTTACAGGGGGAAGAAAATAAAGGTGGCTGAGAAATAAAAACAATTCAACAGCATCACCACCCACAGAGAATAAATTTCACAGGTAGGATAGTGCAGATACAGCTATTATGGAAACATGAATCTTCAACTCCTTTACATTATTATGTTTTCCCTTCCTGGTAAGGTTTGTTGAAAAAGTAGAATATGCTAATAAACCTCTCTGCTTTGTCTCCCTTGAAGTTTTGTGTGAGCAAAGTAACACATTCTATTTGAACTTCATAATTCATATGTAATTATTTTTAGTTATGTTCCCTTCAGCCCTCACTGGGCAGCTAATGAATTTAAGAAGATGTATAGTCTCCTTGAGTTACCTACTGTGGCTTCTCACCAGCATTAGCTTGAGCTTAGTTGGCAGCTACACTCTGAAAAATCATCATTAAAACTTATCTGAATGCAGGTGTAACCTGGACAAAGAGGGTTCCCCCCAGGATCTCCTGCCTCTGTGTTGCTCAACACCTCATCCTGCACCATTCAAAGCTGCAGTATTTGAAGGCTTTGGGAGTATTTGGGCTCCTCCACCTGCAAGAATCATGGGATAAATATGTGTTTATTTGTCCACAGCAGCTGCCATCCTGTGATGAGATAATTAGGCATATTCAGGGAGGGAATTCCCGTGGGACTTGGGGTGGATAATTTGAATTGGGCTGCAAAGGTGAAGGCTGGGATGGGGTCTGCTGCTCCTGCACAGCACTGGCACTGTGCACAAACACCCTTTTGCCCCAAGAAAGTGCCAGAAGGAGGCACGAGGAAAAGGAGCACAGCTGCCTTCACTCCCTCCTGCCCCCACTGCACCTCCACAAGCAGTGGGAAGCAGAGGCTGCCCAGCTTCACCCTCACACCTGCAAACCCTTCCATGGCCTCATTTCCTCTCTCCTCCACATCCTCCCACAGAAATGGATTTATTTGTTAAACAGAAAGACTGACTTCTTTGGGTGAAGTATTTTAAGATGGTCTGTGTCTGTATATGAAAACGGAGGACTTATTTTTCTAAGGAATATGCATTTTCTAAAGGTTACAGGAAACTATTTTAAAAGGAAATTCATAACTATTTCTGAAATTTTTTTGCACTTACAATCTCTTCCTTGCAGGGAAGTATCATCTGCATTTCTTCATGAGACATTCAATATGTGCATTCATTTTCTGTTTCAAATAAGAAAAAAGATCCAAACCACATAGATGTTAATAGAAAATGAAGCTTTTTTTTTTTCCTGATGCTGCAAAAGCTTCCACAACAGTGAAATGCAGAGTTAAAAAACACTAATATGGAAAAAAAAAGTAATTTGAATCCATCACAGTGAAATACACTGGTCAATACCACCTTAACACAACACATTAAAAACACCAAAGTAACACCTGCCTGTGAAATGCTTGATTCTTATGAAATTGTTCCTTGAGAAAATGGTCCCATAGAACTTTTTAACTCTACTTAATCAGCACAAAACAAATCAAAGAAGATGACTCTCATTTCCTTTTCTAAATGAAAAATGTCCATTTCATGAGGGAAAGGTCAGCTGTTAGGCAGAGGGCTGGTGCACTTTAGAGAACCTAAAATCTGCACCTGGACTTCCTCACATCCTAAATATTTCCCTCCTTCAGTTTGGCTGAGAATTGCTGTTTAAAACTACTTTCTTCTTCCTGATCCCTTCATTACGCTGACGGTTGTGTCTTTCTTAGAATTTACTCTTCCTGTAACATTTTCTGGATAAAATACAATAAATTCTGTTTTATGTCCTAATTCTAGCTAGACAGCTATAGAAGTGTTAAATAGCTACTGTGACATGTCTAATAAATAGCCATCTAACCACATTATAAATAACCTCAAATTCAGCCCAATAAATATTGCAATAAATCTGTGTTTGCCAGTACCTCTGTATAAATATCAGTAATAAGATAGACCAGAAAGGCTAACCATACTAAAGAGCTTTGATTTTGGAAAAAGGCCATGTGCAATACTTCATTCTTCTTAGAGTGGAAAAAAAAAACCAAGAAAAAAAATGTTTAGCAAATAATATAGTGTTGGGAAAGGAAGAGATTGTTCAACAACCTGCAATTTATTTAGATGACAGAAAATGAGACATGTAAAGTAGGGCATGTTTAGCTGAACGTCTGTGGCAGTTGCACAACATTTGTATGCATTAAAAAGCAATAATTTTCCCGTTATTAATTAACTCCTATTGCCAATACCATTACTAGCAGCTGGAAACATCTACTGAACAAGACACAGAGGTCTTTTTCTTCCAGACTGCAATCCTGTTCTGACTGCCAAAAGTTTTGAAAAGTATTCCAACTATTTGGCTGACTATTCAGCAGCCTCATCAATATCCCCCTCATCAGCATTTCTTCACCTACCACCCACATTTTGCCATCCTCTGGATGACAGAATCCAGGAGCATCTCAGCTGGAAGGGGCTGGCATGGACCTGGCAGGAAGGAGAGATCTGTCCCCACCTCCCACGTGTGTGCACCACCAAGCCCTACCTGGAGCCACTGACACCCTGTGCCACCAGATCAGGGGTTAGGCTCCTCATCTGTGCCCTACCTCCTAGAAAAACCTTCTGCATTTCCACTGCTTGGACATCTTTAAGGCTCCTTCCTGGCTTTGCTTTCTCATTAACCAAAAAGCCATTCACAGTGATGACAATACCTGCCACAGTTCTGTGTTTATTCCGGCCTGTGTAGTTTGTGTTGTTTAGGTTTTATTTCTATTTATAAGCTTAGCAAAAAAAAAAAAAAAAAAAAAAAAAAAANAAAAAAAAAAAAAGAAATCCATTCAGAGCAAGCTTTTAATACCACTGTTCATTCTTCATTCCCTATTTATATCCTTCTGGAACTCTGTGATCAGAAGATAGTACTACCAGCTTCCCCTGGTGTAAGTTTGCTCATGGAAAAAAAAGGCAAGTTACACAATAGCTCTACCATTACACAAAGGATGTGCATAAACATCTGCATAATCTAATATTTTCCACAGGGTCAGACTAATGGGTCGTGTACTCTGCATTAGTTTCTAATGGCTGAGCTTTGGTAAGGACTGTGGAAGCACACAAGTTATGAGAAAAAGGGAATATTTCTTCTGCATTCAGTTTCAGGTATCAGTGGTGGCACCCCAGGGAGGTGGTCACAGCCCCAAGCCTGGCAGAGTTCAAGGAGTGTTAGGATGATTCTGTCAGGCACTCTGAGAGCACCCTGGTGTGTCTCTTGGGGTGTCCTGTGCAGGGCTAAGAGCTGGACTTGATGATCCTTGGACTTGTGTGTTCCTTCCAAATCAGCAAATTCTGTGATGTGCATTGAAGGCATGAAGGGTTGCCCATGGAAACCTAAATTTTGGGTGAAGCACTGCAGATGTGAAAACAGCAGTTCCCTGGGAGTCTATGAGCCATGCCAGAAACACATCACACATGCCTACACCCAAAGTGTAGTTACCTTGTCTTCTGCTCCTTGGGACACCACCACACAGAAAGCTTGGAGTTCCTGTATGAGCTGCATCGATTGCCAAGAACTTCCCAGGAGCTGATGAACCTGCAGCAGGAGTGACCAAAGCTGTTTGCTCTCACAGTGATCGCTCTTTCTATTCCATCCATGGCTGTCCTTAGGCTGCCCCACTCTTTCTCCACACAACACTCCACAAGTCTCTGCATTTCCCACCTCTGTTGATGTCTCAGCATGGAAGGAACAGCCTTGGACCTCCTCAGATTTCACATGGTGCCATCAAAATCCACTCCATCCTCTCCAGTTATGGCTGCTTTTCTGCCTGAGGAGGAACAAGGCAAATGCAGAGGTGATGATCATATAGGGTGTTTTTTTCCAGAGGGGATCTGAGCTCTTAATTTTATAAATAAATAAATAAATACAGCACAGACCATATTGACACAGTGTCCTGTTCTGTCCATGAGATGTCTCAAAGAGGGACAGAAAGGCTGCCAGCAGAGCACAGGACAGGCACACTGGAGCAGAAAAGTGTGTTGGGAGCATTTTCCCTCGATTGTTTTAAATCACAATCTCATTACAGGTGGAGGGTATATGGAGGGAACTATGAGCCTCAATTAATATATCAAAGGCTGGGACATATCTAATTATAAACCCATTTACCCCTAGCCTAAACATCCTAATCTTAGTCCCAAAATACACAAGTCTGCCTGGAGCGACACAAAGCAGCGATAGCCCGTGCAGGGACTCGCCAGCCTCAAAGAGTCCACGTTGCTCTTTCAGTTATCACAGTTTATTTTTTGGACATTGAGACTCCAGAGGCTGCAGAGCAGCAAGGCACCATGAAGAATACAGTGATTTGTGACTCTAAGGATGAAGGGAACCTTTACAATGATACCACTGTCTGTCTGTCTCCACATGATGTACTGCAAAGGTTAATTTGTTTTGAAATCCCCATTTTTAATTTGCGTTACTGATCAAGCTAGCAATTATAAATGTTAATCTATTCTTCAGTGGCCTTAAATTCAGAGATCGAGACTGTTGAACTAAATAAAAATTCCATCCCTTGCTCTGATTTATTAAAACTTGAGTGATATGGAGAACCCACTGAGTCAGAGCACTGATAGAAGCATGCTTTCAAAGCACATCCTTAATTAATTTTAAAGCAGGATGGAACAATTTATATCACTTTGATTTAAATCAGTTTCATTAATTGTGATTTAAATCGCAATTTAAATAATTTAATTTGCATTGCGGTTGTGCCTTCTAGCAGATATTCATGACAAAGGATTATTCTCAGAGACTGACAACTAATAATAATGTCTAATTGCAAAGAAAGGTAGCTCTGAGCTGGTATTTAATATTTGTTTTTGTTAACTAAGATAATACACTAATATGACACATCACTATATATCTAAGCATTTATTTTGGGGTTTGATTTTTATGTTTGATTTATGAGAAAACAGGACATGGAGTTTTTAGCCACCTGATACACTTTTTAATGTGTGCTTTGTGTCATGCTGCTTCTGAACAAAAGTATCTAGAAGAAAATAATTGTTTAAGTGGAACTACATTGTGTCCTGCATATTTTAGGAAATATTATCAAAATATTCCTTGTGTTTCAAGGCAGCTGATGTACTGAACAGTGCAAATATCAACAGCAATAAATCAGCTGAGCTATTTTTTCCTTGCTTCCCTGTTCTTCAAGATTAGAATTGGTTGATCTCAGATCTTCCCTCCCCCATTTTACTCAGAAAATCTGAAAGGATAAGCAAATTTTCCTGTTCTTTCAACTATCAGTTGTTTTCCCAACTTGAAATACTCTAGTCATTAAGTGATGTAAAGCAGATAAAAGAAAAAGAAGAAAATGTTCTTTTTGCACCTGCAAAAAGAGGCTGCAGCTGTCAAAAGCCAGTTTGTTACTCAAGAATCTCCAATTCCAGGTGTCTAGTTAGTAATTTCTCCCCTTTAGTGATCTGGCATTCTTCAGAATTTTGGCAATGAATATATACTCAGTTGTTATTTTTATGAAAGAAGTTATTAATGAGAAAATAAAATTTTATTTTAGGCATTCATAACAAATTTAGGCTGTTGTCATACCAGAATGCATGACTTCGAGCTTTACTTTCAGAGGACAAAAATATTAATTTAAAAATTCAAAGATGAATGAATGCATGTTGTAAAAACACACATATGGATTTCTTGACACTAAGGAACTACAGACAAAAGGACAAGAATGTGAATGGACTAATTGCCATCTATTTAAAAAAGAAACACAACCAGTAGATTTTTATTTTCTAGAGGATTTTTCTCCCACCCTCAACTGACAAAGTATTATTTTCACCACTTGCACCTGGATAGAGATTCTTCCCTTCCCCACAAGGAAAATGCTGGGCAATGAACTCTCCTCTCCCCACACTGTAATTCTCACACAACGTGACAGAAAAGGCACAGCTCTAAAATCAAAGTGTTGTTTCTTAATGCAAATACTTATTCTCAATTCTATCTAAACCTCTACCTGATTAGAAATTAGTTAACTAAGTTCATATGGCTGCTGGGTGAGAGAGCTTTCCCATTCAATTACTTGATGCAAACTTACAGCACAGTTTCCTAGGGCAATGACTTGTTTCAGTGGACTCAATCTAAATGTTGGATGGTTTATCTTGGAAGGCTTTTCCAGCCTTAATATTCCATGAATCCCAGCAGCAGCAGCAGGGCAGGGCATCCACACTGACTGCTCAGGCAGGAGGACAGGAATGGGGTCTGCACACTTCCACCTCTGGGCAGCAGCACCACAGCACTCACGACACCCTTTGGAGCTGGGTGAAAATTTTCCCCCAGGCTATTCTTGCTATTTGGCACTAGGAAATCGTGTTCTGTGGGCCAAAACTGTGGTGTAACAGAGATCACATAAGAGAGGTGTGCAGTCTGCAATGGGGGTTTACATGAAGTCCTTCATACCTTAGTCAGCCCTCAGAACACGCAGCCTTATAATAATTTTCAATGAGTTTTCTGAAATAAGAGACATTTGTTTCAATTTCTGCATGAGGTGCTGAAGACACCACCTGGTACTTAGTTCCTGGTGTTAACCTATACCAGGAAGAATTCTGTGTTGGTCCTTAGCTCCTAGAAAAGAATGAATCCCCAAGTATGGTAAGAATTTAAAACTAAACTAAACAAGAAAGCAAGTTAGCTTTTCACCAGCTCTGAGTGTGCAGCACAGAGATATTTGCACCCAAAAGGTGTGGGAGCACTGGGAATAGGCAGCACCCACCTGGGAGGGAGCAGAACAAAACACCCAGCTGACTTTTCCATAAGGCCTTGCAGAAGCATTTCCCAACCAAACGAAACCTGAGTGAACAAAAAAACTCAAATGAAAATTTGATAAGTAAACAAAAAAATTTTACAAACAGGTAAAAGTGTTTTGATGGAATAAGATTTTTTGCTTACTCTAAACTTCAGAGCAGGCACAGACTAAAATGAGGTGCCAAAAGCAGTAACTGAAGAGCTGTCACTGTGCTGCAGTTAAGGACATCCACCCACGAGTTCCCCTTAGCAACGTCTCCTTTTCTGCTGAAAACCACCACAGTTCACAACTCCTCTGTGCAAGTGTCAGCCTACCTCAAACTGACAGAACAGAAAAAAGGGATCAGTAAACACCTCAGGCCTGTGTTTGGAGAGCTGCACTATACATTCAAGACCAATTAAATACTTTTAAACCTCAGTGAGTACCTGCAAGAGTTATGTCTGCTAAGGCCATCAAGTCTGCAAAACTTGCACAGGAGAATCACAGAGGATTTTTGCAAGGGGAGGCTCAAAACACAGATGTAATTTTTCTGCTTTGGAACACATAGGAAATTCCAGCAATCGTTGAATGAAGTCTGAATGTCTTGCTGAAAGATGCTCATTAAACAAATATAAACCATGAAGTAAATACATGGAAAAAGTAGTGCCTTGGAAGAAATAAACAAATGATTTATAGCATCAGACTAAACAAGCTAGTGCAAGGCCAAGATAGAATAGCTATCTCTGAAATCACTAAGAAGTAATCATAAAGAAACAATTGAAATAATAAATAAAATAGAAGAAATAGTTCTTTTCCCCTGCTGCTCATGTCTGAAGCAGTGCAGAGCGGCCTAGAGCCAGACATATCATTTTCCTTTAATCCCTTCATGCTGACAGTGAAAGATGTTGTACTGTGTCCACTGTATCTGGTCATCAAGAAATTGCCTCTGTACAAGGACTCCTCATCTGCACAAAGCTGAGGAAATTGGGCTGCTCCTCCCAGACAGCACTGGAAAAGACAGACAGGGGTGTCTGAGGAACCACCACACTCCTGATCCTGAGGTGATCCCTGATTTTGGAACAAGCTTGGCATGCACCAAAACCAATGCTCAAATGACACTGAACATGGTGCATTCCACCCAAACCTGATCCAAATTTCAGGTTGGCTTTCCTGACAGCAGCAGCTCATCAAGATGTCTGTGCTAGCTGGATATTTCACCTCCTGCATGAGGAAGGAAAACTAAACAAGCAAAACCAGCTGACATCAGGAAAATTGAGAAGCTGTAACTCATACGGAATTGGCCCAGAAATAATCAGATTCCTCATTCCTTTATTTTTTCCTGGACCAGATCCATTCTGTCCAGATAAACTCCTCCTCAGTGCACTGCACAGCTCTGGTGTAATGAAGTGATGGGTCATGCTGCTGCTATCTCATCCAGGATTTATGAGGAGACATTATCACCTCAAACAGGGAATTGGAGGGGGCAGAGGGATTGTGGCTCTGCAAACATGTCTTTAAGGCATGTTTAGATGGGTGGGATGCAATCAATCAAATTAAGGTGCTGTGCATGGAGGTATCTCCACTGACCTCAGAGAGAATTCCAGTGCACACTGGTACAGGATCTCTTGGTTAGGAATTAATTAACCATGTACATCTATTAGCAAAAGCAGGCACACCTCCTACAGGTAATTCAGCATATTTCCTCTCCTTTCCCGAGGGTAAAATGTCCAGTGCAGATACCAAAGCTGCCTTCCCTGCTGATCCCCTTTTGTCTCTGTTTGGCATGTTACTTGCATTCTCCATTCAGCAGCAGCTGTGCATAGCTGGTCAAACACTCCAAGTTGTTTGTCAAAGTTTTCCTAAGGCTTTTCATCTCCCTGTTTTCCCATGAGGTGCCCAAACATAAGTCATCTCTGTTGGCTTTTGGAGCACATTAATTCCGAGCACAGCATCAGAACTGGCAGGTAATCAGTTAGCTGGAGGTTAAAGTGGAGCATTTTTCCCCAACAAGGGCAACAAAAAGGTGGGAAATATATTTCTGAATTAGAACATTTTAATTCAGGTAAAGTATTTCCTACAGGCACACCTTTAATGCCAGCTCATGGGCAATTCTTTCACTAGATGCAATCTGAAAAGCCAGTGGAGGTGGAGGAAAGCTAATCAGAGCAGAATGTCTGATTTATCACTTCTGAAATGCAAGGTGGGGGGATAACAAACTGCAGCCTCAAGGCTTTGGGCCCTGAAGCACTGCACCACCCTGGATCCATGATGACAGAAAGAGAAATCCTCCAGCTACCATCACTCACACTTCTCAGACTGTGGGAGATGTTACTCTGAGGGCACAAGGAGGAAACAGAGGCCCCAAAGAGCAAGGGCAGGAATGCAGCACTCAGCTGGCAGCACCACACAGGAAAAGGGGTTTGGGGGTCTGACCACACACAGCTTTTGTCACACAGTGAAGAGGGAAAGAGATCATATCTGCCACATCTTGTAGCCCTGATCTATAGCCAGCTAATTGGTAACAGGAGTTTTATGTAAAGATGAACTCCGTGGAATCTTCTAACATGAATATCTCTCAAATAATTTATTTTATTTTGAGCTGTCTCCTAAGAAACAGTCCATTTGTGTCAGCATTAAGGAGTAGGATGCCATGCATAGTTGGGAATGCCTGTTAACCTGCACCCTTGAAATGCTCATCTCTACAAGGCAGGAGGAGAGAGGGTGGAATGGGACCTGATCTCAAGGGACCATCAGTGGGAGCCCGGCTCCTATTTGTGCTTCAAGAGTTCTCACATCGAATTTATGCCCAAATTCTGTCATGTGGTGTCAGGCCAAGTGGATGCACAGGTAGCTGAGTGAGGTCAGGAATTAATTTAACACATTATGGATCCGAATTCCACAATGATTTGTGGATGTGAAAAACTTTCCTGCCCTAATCAAAAGGAATATTCATGTGCATGAAATTGGATGGGTAAGATCAGGATTAGTCTCCAGAGAAACAAAATGATGTAAAGGCTGTTATTTATCCTGGCTATGTTGTTTTTCTGAGAGTGAAAAATAAAAGGAGGAAAGATTTGAATTATAGCTATTTGATGGGTAACATTGCAGTAGACAGGTTAGTCCTTGTAATCTGCTGGCATCATCAGCAGAGGACTAAATCAAATGTGTTTTTACTCATCTTGTGTATCTATTAATGCAGCCTATTGAAATGGTTATTCAATATTTATGTTGTCTGTGTGAATTACTGCATATTTCATTTTCTTTTGAGAACTAGGATAGTTGAAATAGTACAGGATTGCTTTTTATCTGACAGAGCTTTAATCTTTTGCTTATCATGGTTTCACCTGAACTGTTGTTCTAAAAACTAAATAAATGAGGTTTTGGTGAGATAAGAAGTTCCAATACTAGACCCTGATACCATTGGTCATGGTGTCATGATATACCTGACATTCCTTATAAATAATAAGCATGTGAAGATCTGGTTTTCTGACTGCCTGTATTAGTTTGAAGAAATAGCGCTCACCACACTGAATAACATTTAAAACTGCTCATACTGTTGTCAAAGTAGTCAAATTCCACTCTTTATGAAGTAAAGATTACCACTTGCAGAATACAGGAAACACTTTCTTCTCCACTTAGAGGAATAAACATAGTCTGTAGCTCTCCTCAGCTACTCGTATCCATCATGGCACTCTCAATTTGGTACAAAGTATCTCAGAGAAAAATAGTTCAGATTTCTATAACTCAGAATATGCCTGCTGCTGCACCCTAGCACTGAGACTGCAGCTCAGCATCCTGTTCCACTCTGCTGTGAAGAACCTCTGAAAGTTGGACTGGAGGATAAAATCTGCAAACAGACTTTGAGGGAAAATCACCTGCCACCTTCTAGGTGCTCACCATTTCTAGGGTGTGGGTGAAAGAAGGTTTGCAACTTCTGTGACTAAAAAGCCTTGACCCTCAACCTTGCTCCTAAAGAAATCTTGTCATATATATGTTAAGTCTGGTCCCAGGTCCAGGAAGACAAGAGAGACATCAAGAAGGTCCAGAAAGACATCAGCATGATTCACAATTCAGTTTGCAGCATCAGTGGGTATTTCTCTTTGTTTGTTCCATACAGAAGCAGTCAAATGGAGAACTTAGAATGACCTTAAAAAACTGAAAACAGAAACAGGCGACAACTCTCAATGCTGCTGTGCCATAATCCATGCTACCCCAAACCATTCTCCGAGGCAAGAAGCAGAAAAACCCCATCAAGGAAATAGTGCCATAAAACAGAAAAACAAAGTATAAACAGAAAAATAAAACCAGACGCCAATGTGTACCCTAAGGAACTATTAAAAGCAAAATGCTTGTCAGTATGGGATGCTCCACTGCACACATCTGGTGCTCTCAGCAATACAGAACATTTCTTTAATTGCTACACCTGAGACCAAGAGCAGGAAATAAATCTAGACACTGATCTCAGCGTATTTGGAGACAGGTAGAGATGAGTAGCAGCACGAGGATTTCACTGATGATAATCAAGCAGTTATGCATTACTGCACTGAGCAGACACACTCGGGATAGACCTATGCCTCTATAATGTGATGTCTGTTTTTAAAATCCTTCTGGTGCCAGACATTGCAGAGATAACTGTGATAAGCCTCCCATGTGGTATACATCATGCAATACTTTTTGCACCATCCAAGATGTCAGTACAGCAAAATCCAGTGGGAAAGGCAATGGATGAGATGTCAGAGCAGCTGGACTGACTCCAGTCTGTTGCTTCTTCTCATGGGCTGTTGCAAGTCACTGAACTTTTCTGTTCCTGTTCTATTTACTCAGACTCTAAGTACTGGCTACATGTTTAGACAGCACCTTGCATGATGGATCCTCATTGCCCCTGAGGCCCTCAGAAATGTGTAAGTCAGTATTACCCACATCTCGTGACTTGGACTTTTCCTCACAACAAACAGTGAAGCCGATGTGTTTATTGAGAGGAAGGGATCCAAAGACAGGCACAACACAAGAAAGAAGATAACAAACACTTGCTCTGAGAAGCTGTTTGGTGTTTCTAAACTGGAAAACGAACTTGCTCAGCAATCCTCTTGCTCAGGATCTCTGTGTCCTTCACCTCTCAAGAGGATGGTGAGAAGGTTCCTCAAAATTTTTGGAAGTGGTGTGAGTTCATACAAAGGGTAGGCTAAATACTGATGGTAAAGTGTTCACATCCTTATTAGAAGCAATATGTTTTGCTCTGAATCCAAGCTGAATGTTCTAAAATTGCTTTTAATGATTTCTTTTGGAGTAACAGCAAGGATTTCCTTTTCTTCACTCAACGAGCTACAGCTCGTCCTTTGTGAACACTGGCATGTCACTGCCAGCTGTCATTATTACCTATACATTTCTCAGCTGTATTTCATGCAGACCTGGTGACTCTGTACTCCATTTACCCCAAATATTCAGTTCTCAGCCCTGCCATTTCCCAAATCAAAAATGACGTATCTTGAACTACATTAACTACCTCAGAGCATTCTCATCCTTCCAAAATGAAATTTTAGCCATTTACTGCCTTACAGCACATTTGAGGTCAGAAAAAATATATTAGGTTCTTATTCTTCAGGTGGGTACTCAGGTGCAAATTCAAGTATAATCACATTCTTAGGACTGACCAATACTAAATACAGGACACAGAGGTGACATTAAAAGAGTCACTGGGTTTTAGCAAATCTGAGTCTGTTCAAATTGTATCTTTTCCACACAATTTGCCCTGCCTTGACACAATTTATTTAAAAGAAGAAAGAATTGAATTAAAAAGGTTTTTTTTACATGACAGAATATTGTCCAGGTATGATGGTCCCTTGCTCCAGTGAACAGCAGTGCAGCTGAGGACTCTGATGAGTTCAGCAATCAAAGCCATCGGTCTTGCCTGTCGTGATCAGACTGCAATTTTTGGTGAGTGTGGGGATCAGTTTCCTGATTTCATCTTTTACAGAGCACAAGCAGAATAGGATATCAACCACTCCTTTCCTGAAGACCACTGGCTCATTTTATCTTCATCTGCTATGAACAATGTCAAAAGATGTTACCTCAAAATTGTCAAATGAAGATCAAGTCAGAGACTTGTTGATCCCGCCTTCTTTTGATGCTCAGGGGAGCTGGACGCATTTTGAATGTCTGATTTGGTTTGTAGGAAATGCAATGCTTTTTAAACCAAGCTGGAATTTTGACCCTGAAAAGAAAACCAAAACACCTTAATTATCTTGAAATGTGCTCTAATGCTGAATCGGAAGAGAAGAAATTAACTCAATTCAACATTCAAATTGTGAAAAAAACTCAAACCAAAACAAGAATACCCACAACACTCAAAATCCCAACTAAACTGGTCCTGAAAGACTCTCTTATGATAGTTGTTACACAACAATATATTTTCATAGATACATAAATACAGATCATACATTTACTATGCCATTAAGAGTTAATAAGGAATGCATATACACTGATGTATTTCCTTCTTTCCCCATCTTTAAGAAACTCCTGAGTCACTGGACTTCCAGAACACATTTATCTTCCTCTTTCATGAAAGATTCCCCTGTACAAAGATTTGTGACTAGTTCAATGACAGGAAAATTTTTTTTTCCTGTTTAGAAATATCCCGAACATTACAAAGCTGAATTTCAGACTGCCAATACCTCTTCATTGTGCAACTCCCTTTCCCTGAGAATTACGTTAAACTTATTTAAGGCTTTTATTTCAATTTAATCTACAATAGATTTCCTGAAAACCTTTGGGTTTTCTCTTGGCCTTCCCCAAGTTCCTACTTCCCATGTAATGATGCCATAGTGATTCACTATTTGATGTTCTCTGGCTTCAGACTTGTACTATAATTGCCTCATTTCTTATGAGAAAGGCAGATAAAGAAATATTTCAGGAGGCTTGTAAATAACTGACAAGGACCACAAGACTGCAGTTATTTTTAATTTATATCTGAAGTGCTTTGCTGTGCTAGCTGAAATAATGTGTTTGTACAGTTTTTCTGTGCAGCCTGTATCATTTATCACTCAGCAACCAGCATGAACTGAACACCCTGCTTTAAAACCCCAAAGTATTTTCTTAGTTACCATTGCAGCAAGGTATTATGTTCTTCTGGAGAACCTATAGTGGAGTAATAAATTGCATGACTTTGAGTAAAAGATTCTTCTCTTTGATTTAACTATAACCAGTCTTACCAATTAGAAGTTTCCAGTCCTGCATGGTTGCTTGGCTTTCCTGTGCCAAATGAACCAGAGTCTGAGCTCCTACAGATTTTAGCCTCTTAAAAGTAGTTTTCTTAACAATTTTTTATTGCACTCCTGCAAAATAATTGAAGAAAAACCCCTAAACCTGTCCTGAAAGCTGAACTTGCAACATCTCTCAATCCTGGCATTTAACTCTAAGAGAGAATACAGGTTATCCAATATATCCATCTCCCAGCATCATGCTGCTGCTCACATGATGGATGTTACAGGTGATGGTGCTTGTGCTAATAAGGAAATTGATGAGAAAAGCCAGGCTGGTTCACGTTTTGTAAGGAAGAGAATGAAGCCCTAGGCTCATCAACTGGAAAAAACCAAACATTAGAAAGGAAAGAATGGGTACAGTCCAAACAAAATAAAATTCAAGAAAGGAGAAGGAAGCTATCATAGATAGAAATGGCAATGAATAGTGTCAGATGTTGCTGTTGTGTAATGCAGCCTTGTTTACATGGTTTATGTTAATGTTGTTAGTTACTTCCTGAACAATGGCTAAAATAAGCATTTATAAGGATATTTAAAAATAGGGTGAAAAGGTGGAGAGAGGAAAGATCAGAAATCCAGAATAATTTGAGGTCAGATGGTGCCTACAGATCTCTGCCTTGTTCATTGGTGAAAACTTCAGGCCTTGTAAAAGGATTTAAATGTTTAAAAAATCCACCAAGATTTTAGTCACAGCAGACAGGTAATTCTTTTCTGGGAGGGCTTTGAGGCCCTGGCACAGGTTGCCCAGAAAGCCCAAAAACCTGTGGATGCCCCATCCCTGGAAGTGTTCAAGGCCAGCTTGGATGGGGCTTTGACCAGCCTGGGCTAGTGGAAGGTGTCCCTGCCCATGGCAGGGGGCTGGAATGAGATGATCTTCAGATCCCTTCCAACCCAAACCTTTCTGTGCTTCTGAGATCACAGAAGTGACAGCATTTGGTATTTTAGGTTCAGTCCAGTCTGTCTTTACTTCTGTATCTGCAGAGCTTTGCTTTGCAAACAGTGGTAAGCAGGTAAAAATGAAGGACATGCAGGTAAGAGCAATTTCTCCAGTTACCTACACTCACACCTATGTAGAGGTGAAATGGAATTGTGTGCACCATTTCCAGCTTTGGGAGAATACCCTTTCCCTCCCCTTCCCCACAGAAAGCTGTATAATGTACACATCCTTTAAGTGGAGCTATGGTTAAAACCTACCCAAACACCACACAGCCAGGTTTTGTTCTGACACATGTGGTGGTGTGCTATTTGTTCTCTTTCTGACTAAAATTAATTGTAGTTAAGCACTCGACATTCCTCTCTGAGAGCACTACTGTTTGGCAAAAGTTCAGAGTTAAAGAAACACCTCCCAAAGCCATTCTAACTTGGAGAAAAAAAAAAAAAGAGGATGGGCAAGCAGGTTGAAACACATGGATTAATTGGTGCTAAAGTAAATTAGTATATCTAGAGAGAAGAGAAGAATGAAAGGAGGGGCTGTAAGCATGGATAGACGTTGAACTGCTCTAAGAAAGGATCTTAGATGCATTCCTTTGTTTCCTACTTAATCATTAATTCTTGCTGGTGTTTTGCAGACACAGGCATGCCTACACCAGGTAGTGCAGAGCTGTGTTGGAGATCCCCAAGACAGAGAGAAGAGGAAACCAGCACATCTGCACAGAGCAGTGCTGGGCCACAGACAAACCACTTCAGCTCCCCAAAAGAGCAGCACCTCACAGAGACACCTCACTTGGTACAGCACCAGATCCAGCCCTGCAGCACCCAGGCAGCACTTAGACCATGTCTTCCCACAGAGAAACAAAGTGTGGAGACAGAGAAATCACTGAATAGAAGGGCCCAAACACAACACATTTCTTCAAAATACGGAAAATAAACATCCACCACATTAGATTGCCTTGATGTTTCTGGGCCTGTTTTACAAAGGAATACCCTTGAAAATCAGATTCACAGTGTCTGAGATGGATTATTTTGTGCTAGTTGACAGTCTGTGAGCATCTCAAATACTGCCCATGAGAGGAATAACCCCATGGAGGAAGATCCACTGCAGACAGACCTGAGTTTCAGTCTCCTCACCCAAAATGTCCAGCAGAAGTGTCAGAGTGCATGGTCACAAATGGGCAGTGAGGCAGGTTTATCATCTAAAATTCTGTATATTTCAGCAAAAGCCCAGACCAAACTAGTGAAAATGGTGCTACCTCCCAGCCTGAGGGCCTCACTGCTCAGCAGGACCACAGGGACAGTCACCAGATGCAGAGGTGCACAACACAGGCTCAGCAGAGCCAGGACCTGGGGTTTTTTGTTCAGCAACAGTTTCCACTGCTCTCTTTGGGAGCATGGTATAAGGAAGCTCAGATAGCATCAGGAGATTCTGCCATGCTCTCATTGTTTGGTTCATGTGTATCCCACAAACAGCCTCAGCCTTGGTGCGTGGTGCTGAGTGAAGATACCAGGACTTGGTTCCCAAAGGAAGATCCCTGAGGCTGCTCATACCTCACCCCATCCTCCAGGGACTTCCAGAGGACACGAAGTCCCTGAGAAAAAGGAAAAATCTCATAGCCACTCCCACTTATAAATAAACCCATTAAATGAGAGGAAGCAGACAGGTGGCTCATTTCCCAAACTCCACGGAGCTGATTGCAGGGCGAGTCCAGGCTCTGATTCACTGGCCAGGTTGGGGCCATTGTCCTGGAGAGCCTGGTCCCAGCACCTGGGGCCGCCACCCAGGCACAGCACCACACCCTGGCACCCCAAACCTCAGTGGGATTCACAGATCCCTGTCCACAGCCAAGCAGCTTTTCCCTTCGTTGCTTTCCTCTCCTGGTGTTTGACCATGTGCTGCACTAGCAGAGCACTGAGCTGCTGCTTCCAGTGGACTCCAGATACTCACAGGAAAAAAAAAATAATCACAACCTGTGCATTTAGTACACATGTGAGAAATCATTGACATTTTCCTCTTCTGTGGTTCTGGTTAAAAGAGCAAGCATCAAACCAGGGAGACAAATCACTTCCCATCCCAGATACTCTACTTAGTGATGTGCTTATCTAGAGAGCCATGCCAGGAACACAGTGAGCAGGAAAGCACTGATGGACAGCTAAGCCCCTCCTCCCAGTTTAAGACATTTTATGACCTCCTGGGTCTTTCTTTAAAGAAGCTTTTCCCTTCTGTCAGTCTGGCTCCCTGATCTCTGTGGCAGTGGCTGGTAAATTAAGATAACAATATGGATTGATGAGGCTAAATCTGCTCTCAGCCTGGCCCATCTCTCTCCTTGATGCTGTGATGAAGCCACTGTCCCACGTCTGGCACGCCGGTGTGTGTTCAAGGCACAGTCTAAGCTGTCATAAATCCAGGCCTTCCCAGTGAGATCAAGAAGGAGGAGGGCTCTCGGAGGCCTCCACTGAGATGGGGGAAGCTGTAACAAGTGTGTGAAAATTAACTGGATTCATGTTTACATTTGATATATCTGCACATATGGGCAGGGGCAGCCATGCACTCGCTTGGGTCCCACCAGATGTGGAGTGTTTGCAGCTGGGAAGTCCCTTTTTGTTTGCGTCACCCAGCCTGAGCTGCACTCCCCAGCACACAAAGCACAGCTCCCAGCCCGGGCTGCCTCACTTCCAGATGGGGATGATAAACCAACCAAATGCCTGCACCTGTGTTGTGCAGACATGCACACCCAGAGATTTTGCTGACCGTGGCGAAAAGAAAGCCTCTAACACACGGATTCAATGAAAATAGGACGGGCAAGGCTCTGCCCCCACACGCTCGTAGGGCTCAGTAGGAATGAGATGTGCTCATCCTGTTGGTTTAGGATGTCACGCATGGCTCTCTAGTAGCTGCTCCAAACATGGGATGAGCATTTCCCAACTAATAGCATTACCCTGTGTGCCTCCTGGGAGCGGCTTATCCCTCCTGTGCCGAGTTCTGCCAAGGCACCAGGGAGAGGCTGCCTGCAGATGCATCACTGCTCTTCCTTCTGAGGGAAAGCAGCAGCAGCAGCAGCAGTTTAACTCCTTTCTCCCCACTGTCAGAAAACACAATTGCATCAGAGTGAGCCCTTCACTGAAAAAGTTACGTTTGTCAAATTGGCGTGACATTTGTCAAATTGGTAAGCAGCTCATAAACCGAGGCCAAGGACTGTGATTCCTCTGAGCTTTCTGGTACTCACTCTGACTCTGTCAATTTAATACCCCAGCAGAACAGGGCTCCTCTCCAATGTTTTTGGCTGAGAATTGAGACTAGATTAAATAAAGTGACTACTTTAATCTTGGAGTTTATGAGTGAACACTGAGCAGGCTAAAATGGAGAAATGCATTTTTTCCCCTTAATATTTTTCATAATATTTCCCTGGGAAATGTCTAAATTGATGACAGCACAATATCTCTTTTTTGGTTCTGGCCTTACCTTCACTGTTTTCTGTAAATGAAAAAGAGGAGGGAAAGGTTCAGATTTGATAGACTTCAAAATTAAATATGTCACCACATAGCCATATGCAGAACCAGTCACAAGCTTTCATCAGTTTCCCTCTTCTGGAGGATTAATAATCTGTCATATAAGAGTTACTGTCTTTTTATCATCTTATTAGGGAAAACCTGCAAGCATTAAACTTCTGCAGTAGGTGCTAATTCTTTGACAGTTTGGACTTTTTGTCTATTTTTAAATAGAAAGTATTCGCCCTTCATTCAGGGGAAAAAAAATCTTTACCTGGAAATCACCTTCTGTGCAATTACCTGTTAAGACTTCAAATGAAGCAAGGCTTCATTACTTTGGAGAAGATTTTCATGTGAAAATAGCTCTCCTCACAGGGGGCTGCCAACTTGGTTATTAATGGCTATTCCCTCACATTCTTTTCTTTTGACTATTGCACTGTTACTGCTGCTGGGGAGCAGGGCTTGCCCAGGGGAGAGGAGCTGGTGCATTTGAGGGGGTGCTGGGTAGTGGCAGTGAGGAGTCAGGTCATTCATTACCCACCAGGTCTACCCAAAGCCAATAATTCACAACTGGCAGAATGCAATCAAGTGCATTCTTCTCCAGGGTGATTAAGGAAATATTCCATTTGATGCAACTGAGGTACAAAAGCTCTCTGTATCCTTCCTCTGCCAAGCATAGAAGAATGCCTTGCTTTAAATGATTTACAAAAACTCCCATATGCCAAAGACATATCATTTACATGGAATCCAGGCAGCTTCATGCAATCACTGATTACACATAATTGTCCCAAAAGTGAGGGGCAGGAGGAATCTAAATGGAGCAAATCAGCTTATCAGTGCTCAAGGTTTATTTTACTTCTCCCAAAGGAGAAGTATAGGTTTGTTAGGAATCCTTTTTTCTCTACTAAGGGTAAAAAAATCTGAAATTAAGAATAAAATATAAAATAAAAATTCTTAGTTCTGGTTTTGTAACTGCATCCTATTCAAAATCAACAAATAATATAAAATTGATTTAGAGCCAATTCTCATTAAACAAGAAAAAGTGGAAGTGGCAATGGATGAAAAATTAAAGCAAACTGTTTTCCCTTTCTTGTTTCTCTCAGGCTTCTGCTCCCCCAAATCTCTAGCAATGGTATAAATCACATGCAGGCTTCTTCAAAATATTGCTAAACATCCAACAGGAGAAAATGACACTGTACATAACTTAACAGCAGATGTGCCCTACCATATTAAAAATCAATTATATTTCACATCATGCAGTCTCAACTTTTAGCAGTTATTTGTGGTGCTAATTTGAGTTGTCCAGGATAATTAGAGTATCTGTATCTCCATCATTATAAAAAAATTACTTTTGCTAGGATTTGCACAGAGGCACTAACAGCATTACAGCCATGATGATTTTAATAAAAGCCAGATTGTGTCTAGCACTTAATACTCCAAACCTTTAATGAATTTATCCCACAATATCCACAGAAGAAAATTAAGCACCTTTATGCCCATTTTCAATCAGTGAGAAACTGAAGCTCAGCAGTAACAGGGTTCAGACACTGAGAGACTTAAGAACCCTGATTACCTCCACTTTTAACACACTCATGGCAAAAATCCCCAACACAACCACATGGATGGGGACAGGGAAAAGAGATCAGACTTTTCCTGGAGAGGATCTGAGCTTCCAACACCAGTATACCCACAAGCTGGTGTCTGTCCTAAAGCACTGCAATGTTTCTAGTGTCAGCCTGGCTTTATCAGGGAGGATGCAGAGACACAAGCCTTAAATAAGCTACGGAATGTGGTGGTGGGGAAAAATCAGAAAAGTATTGGAGGTTTGCCTGCAGCAGGGAGAGGGTTATTTTCCTCAGAAGGGTTATTGTTTCAGAACTGTTTGATGAAATAATAAACAAAATCCTGCACTGCTAATAGTTTCTGTAGACCCATGCTGCCTTGCAATGAAGAGGAGGATGTGTACTCCCTGCCCAGAGAGGGCTTCCTGCATAGTTTCAGTGTGAAGGAACACGCACTCGTTTGTCAATGACAAAAAGCTAGAAGGCAATTTCTTAGCCTTAGTGCTTTCTCTTAAGCAGAAATAGTCCCATCAACGTTTGAGGTGTGTAAGGAGATTCAAATGGTTTTAATGCTCAGGCTTCTTTTCTAAATTGAATTAAGACTGCAGTGAACCAATATTGCACAGGACAAAGGTCAAGGCTTTATTTATATAATACAAGGATGTAATGCAATAACCGGCTGTTGGAGGCACGTCAGTAAAAGATCAGGGACAAAGCTGCAGGCAGGATGTCAGCAGTGCACAGGGAATTAGCCATGCAACTCCCTCTCATTAATTACAGATACGCACGTCCCAACCACCATACATCATTATGAAGGCGTGCCCAGCAGTAACTGTGATTCATACTTTGCCATTAACAGTGCAAGAAAAGGTGAAAGAGGATTGTGCTCTTCTGGCACCATTAGGTAACCATGGTTGTGGGTTCTTCCTGTGTCCAAACTGAAATGAAGCAGCAGCCATGGAAAAACGTGGTAAGGAGGAGTTTATACAATTTCCTGAAGTGCCGTTTTTAATCATGTTACTATATAAGGAATAAATATTCCAATTGTCAGGCAGCAATGTAATATTTTTCTTCAAAACCCTAATGAATGTTACTATTGTTACACCTTGCAAGATCTCAAAAAGCATGTTCTGTGTCAACACACCTGTCAGAGACAAAAAGATTTAGAAGCTCAGAAGGACCTTGGAAGTTCCATTTCTAAATGTTGCTTTTGTCCAAAGTATGTTGCTTGCTTAACATGGGGCACACCCTGCAACTTTACTCCCAGTCAAATACATCTACAACTTATTGGAGCCCATCATATATATCTGGGGTACAAGAATACTTAGATTTGTCCCAAACATTCTCTTACAATGTTTTTGCCAAAAAAAAAAAACAACAAAAAAAACACCAACCAACCAAAAAAACCCACAGTTTCAGCAACAAAAAATGCAGAAAGGGAAAAACATTTAACTTGTTATATCTGCTGTAGATGCTGGTTTCTTCTATTTTTTAATCTGAGCAACACATCCTATCCAAAAGCTGACTTTCCGGTTCGTGTAAGAGTGCCACAAAGACAAAAATCCATCTAAAGGTAACAGAATGTACCTAAGGCTTTACTGCCTTACTCTAAGAACTTGTTGACATTTGGTTTTATCCTCATGACATCAGTAACTAATGCAACATTGGAGCCCTTATCCAAGGCATTAAAATAAAGTTTACCAGCATGAACTGCCAGGTGGCCTTTTTCAAATGTTTCTTGTACACTTTCTACACCAGATTTAGAAAAATGCAGCTCTTCATGTAGTCTTTAACTGATGGAAAAGATCTATCAAAGATCTCTGGTAACCAGGTGCACCCTGTTTCCCAGGCACTCTGTTGGCAGAGAACAATGACTATGTTCTTTACCTCAGGTGAACTGTACTCCATTGGCTGGGAGAAAGCCAAGCCAAGAACCTGCTCTTCAGCTGAGCTCTTTTACAGGTGAAAACACCAATTATGGGTCATGTTCAGCCATGGAGTCTTGAACAAGGCTGTGCTTGGAATGGGAACTCTGAGTACCCCTTGTCAGCATTGGTCTCCAGGAAGATAAAGGTCAAATACACACTATTGGTTGGCTTTGGCCAATTCGCAGGGCAAGAGGGTCCTTCTCTCACACAGGGCAGCACATGATCCCAGTAGCTGCTCATATTACAGTGCCTTCAGTCACCTACTTTAATTGCAAGACTTCTTTATTTTTTTAAAGATTTTTTAAGGTCTTTTCAGAAAAGAAAGACAATGTTTTACCCTTTTTGCTTTATCAGTTTTTGCTAAGCTGACAACACAACTCCAACCTACCAAATGAACTATGAAGTGCCATTACACTTCAGCTGCTTCATTGTGGTCACCCCAATACAGCTGTGAGATGTAAAGGCCTCATAATATAATACAGAAAATGATTAATGTAAGAGTTGCAAATTTCTCTGGTAAGGACAATGATTTTTTTGCATTATAATTCAGTTCCTCAGGATGGGAATACTCTCAGCTTCCTGAGCTTTTGGCAGCTGAAGATTCAGAATGTGCAGGGGAGGCTGACTAACACCCCATTAGAGTCATCCTTTAATTTCTGTGATCTCCTGTCTCTGCCTGCTTAGCACAGTCTCTCCAGGAATGGAGCAACCCTTAATCTCACTCTTAATTTCTCTCTCTGCTCCTGTGGTCTAAGTTCTGCAGTATAAAATGCTTCTTATTTGAGTCTGTTGAGCATTAAGGAGCTTTTTGTAGAGGTAAAATTCATGAGTCCATGCCTGATTTTTCCAGACCCCCAGAGCTTTGGGCTGTCCCAAGTCCTGCAGTGAATTAATCTATCCTCAAGAAAAGTATGCTTCAGCTTAGATCAACATAAAGAGCAAAACCTTAAAAGAGATTTAAGTCTGGTTTCCCTAAACAAAACACAGGTAAAGGTAAGGTAAAACATCAGTTTCCAATGATGTTTAGAAAGGTGTTCCAGCCAGTTTTGCATCTGGTTATGCAAATGTGAGCAATCACACAGATTTTTAAACAATCAGTCTCTAGTGAGCTTGCTACACACATAAATGCATCCCTCAAGAGGAAAAAATGGTATAATGGCTGGTTTGGGATTGATAGATTTGCTGTGGGTCTGTGCTTAAACAAAAGAGAGGCAGGTGAGGAGAAAATGAATGTATGGAAATACAGTCTCAGAGAAAAGTGGTTATAAAAAGAAAAAGTAAAATCAAATGTTGTTTACTGTTGCTCAACACCAGAATAGACAAACTTTTAACATATAACAAAGATTTAAACACAGCATGGACAGAGGAAATTATTATACCAGCTCTACAGAGAGAATCCCAGTCTCAAAATGCAACTGCTTAAGAAGTGGGTAACTCCCAGTGACTGGAAATTCCCCAACTCAATGCCTGTCTTGTGCATTTTGATGTTTCATGGTGCAGGACTTCTGTTTGCATGATGGGAAGCACAAAGGCCCTTGTGTTTGCTTTGGGCCTCCGGCTGCTATTGTAATACACAATACCATAAATATTGCTGGCATTCTTTCAGCACTTCACAGCAATTCTAGAAAATGAAGAGCAACAATCCAGGCTGAGAGTCCAGTGTATTGAAAGCACCAACAGCCCCTTCCTCCTTAAACAGCCATTGCAAAGGAAGAAGGAGCAGAAGAGGGAGCAGAAGGCAATGACAGAAGGGAGAAGGGAACAGACAGAATGTCACAAGGAGCCATCTCGAGAGCAAACCTTCTGCTGCCCCCAGGAACCAAACTGCTGGAATAGAAAGAAGGTCATAAAAACCAACCAGTGAACAACCCCAATCCAATTGCATCGAGAAGCACATTCCTAGAGACTAAGGATGGATGCTGCACCACAAAGTAGAAAAGAGTGACACTACTATCTTGCTTAAATGAGCACATCATCTGAACTTTCCTTTTGTTACAATAAAAGAATTAAATGCAATGTGCGAATAATTCAAGCATTTATTGGCAGGGTGGAGAAAGAGCTACATTCCAGGAGTATTTTATTACTGCCTGGTTTTGACTTGCAAAGCAGTGAGCTCAAGTGTATTTAGAGTAAGACCATTGTAGGAGGCATTTTTGTTATCCAGTGCCTCAGAAGAACAGGAAAGACTCCTGAAACATCTCTGTGACTACATTTTAGGATTCTGCTGCAAGCAGGAACACAGTTGCGTAGAGGCCACCAGAAATGGAATTAACATCTGTGTGTCAAGACACACAGAGCTCATAGCTGGGTACCCCAGAGCTGTATTTGCACTATGCAACTTTTAATTGACAAAGACATGCAATGAAAACTTCTGCAAGTACGAGGTGTGCAATCATACTTTTGCTGAGTAACCATTTCTGAAATGGATGTCTGATCTTAGAGAATGCAAAATCCTGCTCCTGAAATCAGTTACATAAACCCCATTCACTTTTGGACATCTCAATCTTCAGAAAGCGACTCAAGATCCTACAGCATAAAGATCATCCCTGTGTAGTTATGCTGCACAAAAGGAAGAGAGCTGTTCTCAGTGCTGCCATTCTCTGTAGGACATGCTATTCTTTCTAGAACTGTAGATTTTTGAAGCTGTGGTAATTTACATTCTCTGACTACTTCTCCTAGCTCATCTGAGACTTTTTAGCCATGATTTTAGGTGCAGTAATTGCAGGGACTAGAGAACTGCTCTTTCTCCTGGGGGTGAGAGATCAGCCCAGCTCTCCTCCATACGTGATTTTACTACTTCTTTTCCAGCTTCCCACCTTTCCACAACCCTTGTTTGCTTGTGTGTGCATTCATCCCTCACACAACCCCCAATCCCCGGATTTCTTCTAACCTCAACAAACTCAGCCTGTACTACATTGTTCACTAGCCTTTTTTGCAGGTACAACACAAAAATGAACAGGGGAGCTCTTCTTCACCATGTCAGAGGTTACAACTTGATTTGGCTTGGACTGGACCTGTCCCTGGACTGCTCAATTTTATACAGCGCTGCTCCCTGTAAAGCAAAGAAACCTCAGGACTGAGGAGCACGCGGCTGCAGTGGGGCCACCCAAAGGTCTCTGCCCATCTCTGGAGGATGATCTCCATGCAGCCGTGGTGGGGATGCAGGTCTGTGCAGCACAGAGCCCCGTGAGCTGTGACAGAGCAGCCACCACTGACAGGCAGCAGTGGCCTAATGAGGTGGCCGATCGTGTCCGGCCGCAGCCGACGGCGTCCGGCCTCACGCAAAACCATCACTGCAATTGGAAATAATTGGAGGCCTTTTTGCCAGGCTCAGCAGGGAGAGCAGGAGCCAAAGGGCACGGGGGGACGAGTAGAACACAGTGCCCTTGGGGCTGGCCGTGCTGGTGGCAGGGTGTGGAGGTTCACAGTGCCACCGCCCGCTCCAGGCTGCTCCTCCAAGGCAGGGTGTGAGCCCAGCCGCTGCCAATCAGCCCTAACTACTGAGAGCCATTAAAATGAGCCCCAGCAAAAGTATTGCTGACACCCCAGGTTATGTAAAGGGCCAGTCTCAGACGGCAGCCCTGCCTCTGTGTTGTTACAGACTCCCTTCCACCCTTCTTACTCCATTTCTCACCAGTGGCGGTGGCTCAGGTCTCATAATAGAAAGCCCCAAGCTGGTCCTGATCTCCTCACCACACACCGAGCAGGAATTTGGAGCAGGGTTGTTGTTTGGGGTACTTCAGGACAAAGCATTCTCCTGAAGTGGCTTTTGTTTCTTTTAACAGCATTATTTTTTGAACAGTTTGATTAAAAATAATACTGCAGTGTAAGAAGGGGCACTTTTGGCACATCAACCTGACCTACTAATTTAAATTCTCAAAAGCTCTATCGCAGACCCCCTGAAATGGAAGGCATTTAATAACTGAATTTCTTAATGTGGAAGGGCATTCTTGGATCAATTTTTTCTGGTTTTGATACAGCAGAGACTCTCCAGAGCATCCTCTCATGCCTAAGGTGCTGCATGTCTGAGGTGCAAACCTCATCAGCTCCCAAAAGCCACAGATTAAGATTGCTGTGGGTTATTTCAGGCACCAGGGTTATTTCAGGCAATTCCAGGACAGATGAGATTCTTGAGCATGTTACCACTTCCCCTGGCAGCAAGGAAAGGCAGAGAGAACTGAGCCAGGACACCCACACCAGCAAGGGGACAATTTAGGATTTTGGACAGGGCTATTCTCTGCACAGGAATGATGGAACTACTCTCCCAGGTGTTATTCCCAGGGTCAAGACACCCAGCAATCCCCAAGATCCATTCATTTGCTCTGAGCACACAGCATGTTTTCTCCTGCAGGTATCTAGCACTCCACAACATGAAAACAAACCAAGAAAGTCCTTCCTGTCATGTAACTGAAGATTTCTTAGTAACCAACACACTGCAAAACACTGGTGCACAGCCACTCTCTTATATGTTTTTGTATTTCACCTTTTCTTTGGGGACAGTATGAACTCATAATTGAGATTCTGGCCCAGAAATCATCACAAGAGGGGAAGCCACAATCTCCCATTCTGATCCTTCCTCCTTTGGTAATTATTAACACAACCAATGCTCTCAGACACTGAACTTTTCTGTGTCAATTTGCTCCTTAACTTGGAATTTTCTCTTAATCATAAGATCTTACTGTATTTTGGGGTTGTTCTAGGCCAGAGGGATCAGTTGGACAAGAACAAAAAAACAGAGACTGTGGTCTGGACAGCAGATATGCAAGAGAAAATCTGATTAATCTGGAGGGTAGAATGACTGAAATTTAGTCCATGGGAAGTTTGGAATAAAATTATCATCATTCTGTTTTGGAGAGAAGATCAGAAATTAGAGCATTCTTTCTAGACAGGAAACGAGAAAGAAAACCTATCAAAACAATATTAAGTTTTTTCCAAATTAGACAACAGCTGAGATTCCCATTTTTTCGGTCCCTTGAGCTGCCAGGCTCTCATCTTTTCTTTCCAGTAACCCGAGAGGGAGCCAGGTGTCCCCAAGCCTGTTCCCAGGCTGTCAGGAGGGCACAGCAGAGGTTGCCAAACTGCTGCCTCCTCCAAATGGAAACCATGGAGCTGGGTACCCTCAACCCAGGCAGCTGCTGGGACACATCTCTCCTAAACCTGTGGATACCAGAGCCAGGAGCAGCCTGAATGGCTGAGAGGCACTGAGCCAGCAGGCCCTGGAAACCCAGACTCCCTGAGAGCTTGCCAAGCAGCTTGCCAGCAGCCAGGCAAAGGGCCAGTGCTTCAGCACAGGGCAGTAGGAACCTCCTCTCTGCTTTGCTATCAGCTAGTCAGACTTCTCCTGAAGGGAATGCTTGTCATTCCTGCTGGGAAGCTGCATGTGTGGCCCTACAGCCCCCTTCCCACCAGCCCCTGCATGTGGACACAGCAGTCACTTGTGGGGATGTGAGCCCAGCCTATCTCGTGTCACACTTGACACTCATTTCCTGTCCCCTTCCAAAGCCAGAATTAACACAATCCATTCTTGCTGCCCTGTATTCTTTGCTTGAGGCTGCTTTGCCTCCATCCTGAGACAACATAGAATGTTACTAAGGGCATTTTATAACAGATAGCTTCCCAGTTCCTCTGTGACCCTTTACTGCTTTAGGATGCCCACACAACATCCACAGGCAACACACTTTGGTAGAAGCTAAACATTCTAGAAGGGTTTTATAAGATCTATGATGCCAAGTGAGTCTTTAAATATGTTTTATTGAATAGTTTTGGCTATGTATGAACAAGGAATTGAGGATCTATCCTGCAGCTTTAACTTAGGCTGTTTGCACATTACAGAAAGAGTGACTTTTGTCCCAGTCAGAATTAGGCCTTCAGTCCTAAAGCCAACAACAACAAACTCCAGGGTGACCTTTGCATGACAGGGCTGTATGAAGAATGAGCTAGGCTAAACCCCAACCCTGCATCTCCTCTTACAAGACATGTCCACATTCCCACTCGCTTTTGGAGCTCTGCTCCTACCTGCTTCCTGGAAACCCAGAAAAGACAAGACAACATGACAGCTTTCACTGGGGTTTTTTTGTGAGATGCCGTTTTTTTCCCTCCCCTGCTTTTAAAATCACAATGAGTTATCTTTCTTCCAGATTCTCTAATCTTTTCCCTGTGGTGTGTCCACTTTCCTCTTCCCTCTTGTACCCAACACTGCTCTCTTTGTCAGGGGAGTCGCAGGGAGTTCAGGTTTTCCCCTCTCCATTTCTCTTTGGACCTGACACTGCTCCTGACCTCTGCTCAGCCTTTGCTTTGAAGTGCTTTTTCTGCTCCCTGCTTTCCCACTGGATTGTGTTAGCCCTCCTCCTTTCCCCGCTCCATCAGTTGGCTTCAATAAGCAAGAGGAGCTCACTGGAACCTCCTCTTTTGTGTTATCAGCATGCTTTCACTTCTCATAAAATCCTACCCACCTTCCACATAAAACAGTTTGGCAAAAGATGACGGCTTCCAAGGCCTGGGAACACAGCTAAATTCCATGTGGGAGCACTGCTGGCTGCCCCAGACAAGCCTGTCAAAGAGGTGTTTGACCTAGGCAACTTCACAGCAAGGTCTAAAAACCAGCAGCCACCTCATCCCCCTCCCCAGGATGATGGCATTGAAGTGTCTTTTTTGCCATGTGCTGCAAACAGCATTACCCTTTAGGCTCTGCAACTTTGTTCCTGCTCTATGGCAATTTCAATGGAAAACACGCCCACAAATTTGGCTTAAGTACAGATGACTGATTTGATTCAGTCTCCTTGGTGCTACAGCTCCTAACTGATGGATGTTGAGGTCAAAGCAAGAAATGGCATCAGCATAAAGAATGGCTTGGCTCTTACTTATTACAGACTCCTGTTAGCTTTCCAGATCTATAAATATTCACGTTATTCCCACAGAGGGGAAGAAAGAGGATGATTTGTATCCTTCTAGCTTGTTCTGTTAACACATTCCCATTTTTCAGTGTTTTCCAGTTGGATAGATACCACGACGATCAGGAAACCCTTGTGAGAGAAAATACATTTTAAAGCAAATTGCAGTGGTTTGCAGTTTATAAATATTTGCAACAGAAAGTGGAAAATACCTCTATTGATCACATTAATGTATGCTGGATACAGAGGACCAGGCTTCTTTTTAAGACATGAATGGAATTTCCACTATAGGAAAAAAAACCTGCAGAATTTGTGTATGCTAAATAAACACATAGACAAAAATGCTTTACAGTAGAAAATGCTATTTTAATTACAATGGCAAAGCTTGATTTATTTTCTATACCTCTTTTGCCAGAAAGTTAAGCATCTCACAAAAATCTGAGTCATACTGCCTGAGGATCAAAACCAGGGAAAATTCAAAGCTTGCTAAAATGTTATAACCTCTTAACCACTCCATTAGTGAGAGCTGGTGATAACATTTAAATAAGAATGTAAAAACATTGTTTTGCTCAAAAATTACATTACAAAGATAAACAATAAGAGTTTGGGAATACCCTGGTTAACACAGCAGGCTGAAGGACTTACACAGATCTCTCCTCCACTCTCCTAAGTTTTTTTCATTATTGCTTACTAGATTATTAATTATTTTTGAAAGGATTATTGTAGCTACAAATTCCCACTCAGGCTTCTTCACTCACCACTTGAGAATACTGCAAAGGGACACCTTTCCACACATGAATGTGATCCACACGTGCACGTGGCTTTGTGCACATGGGAGCAGCATGGGGACCCTGAGCCACAGCATTCCAACACAGCTCCAGAGCTCTGACTGATCCCCTCCCTGTCATCTCAGCACAGGTTAATTCCTCTGTGCCACACTGATGCAGCTGTACCAGCAATAACAACCTTTCCCTCCTCTCCCCTTTTTTACCCTGGGCATTTTAGGGCAAGCACTACCTGTGAGCCTTCAAGCCCCTTTCACCCAACACAATGGTGCTTCTCACAGCTGCTCATTTTCCATCAGCATAGTGCAATTAAAGGATCTCTGATATGAGTCATTAAAACCCCTCCTCATGAAGCTGTTCAAAACATAAACCAGCCAAGTAAAGACACTGGGAATGATGTTTGTGGAGTTCACAGCCCCTCACTTCACAGCTACCAGCCTGCTTAGGTGCAGTGACTTCTCACCTTTAAAATAATGATAATAATAATAATAATAATAATAATAGTAGTAGTAGTAGTAGTAGTAGTAGTAGTAGTAGTAGTAGTAGTAGTAGCAGTAGTAGTAATTATGCACACTGAGTGTCCATTCAGCTGTTTTTCTGGCAAATGGACACTTTAGCTTAACCAAATGGAAAACAGGGTGGGAACAACCTGCTTTGATGTCCCTATAGTCCCTGTGAAAATTAAAGTGGCCAAGGTCACTGGTGTGCCTTTCCATCCATTGCCAGGGCTGATCCTCTGCTCGAGGGCAGCAGGAGCCCTGGGCAGCCCTCAGCAGAGCCTCCTCCTCCTCCTTCCAGGTATCTCAAGGATTTTAGCAAGGTGAGTGCTCATGGTTATGGAGCTGGCTACCAGCCATCACTCATTTTGCACTGGCCATTAAGCAGCCTGGAGGCAACCAGCATGGATCTAAAGCTGCTGCACATTTGCCTTGCCTGGGGGGAGACAAGGTAGGGGACGTGCTGGCAGAACCCACGTCTTGACTCTGTACACAAATATCCTCCTCCCATTCCAGGTTCTTACATCCATTGCATCACACCCTTGGTGTCTCAGCTGTGCTGAGCTGGACTGTGTAGAAAACATCAGCATTTTTCCCCCCCAGCCCATGGGGCAGGAGCAGCCGTGTCCTCACTGGTGAGTTCAGGGCACCAGATGAAGGCAGAAAACCTGCAGCCCTGCCAAGCCCAAGGGGATCTGTGACAGGCCTGTACTCTGAGCCCTTCCACCACAGCATGAGAGAAATGGCTTTCAAGAACAACAACCACTATGTACATTCTGTACCATGTTAAAGAGGGAAAATAGCAACGGGGACAAGAAAAGCTTGGGTTGTGAAGGATGTTCCAGCAGAGGTGATTAATGGTGTTGAAAGAAACCCCCACTGTTCCAAATTTCTTTCCAATTAGCCACGAAGCTACTCCCTCCTTTTCCCTCTTGTTTTATTTTTCCCCCTCTTTTTTCTTTTACCTGTGTTTGATTTAGAATCAAGGTTCATGATTTGTGTTATGACAGCAGAAATAAAGGATCTGTGTACTGTATGCATGGGGATTTAAAGCATTGCCTTTGATGGCTCATTAGCTGCATGTGGCTACATGCAACACTGCTCGACTGAGATATATTGCCCAGGATTTAATTCCAGAATTATTTCAAAGGCATTAAATCGAATGCTTGCCCTTTTCACCATGGTATTTAAATGGTACTTTGTATGCCAAGCTTAAAAAACGAGCATAGGAAACACAGATGCAATGCTGCTGGAGCGTGTATTGAACTTTGTTAATGTGTTAAACATTTATTAGAATTTTTTAAGAACAAGATAGTGTAAAACCAGTTGTTACTACAATTAACTTTCTCTGCTACAAGAGAAAAAGGGGATTTTTTTCCTTACTAACAAACAGCTCTCAGAGCTAGTGAACAATATCTCATTTGTTCAGCAAGACTTAAAGATGAGAACAGTCTCAGGCTGGAAAAAGAGATGTGTAAGTTTCTGTGCTGAGTAAAACAAACCAGACAAAGCTTCTTCCACAGTGGAGAGGAGATCATACCCCAGAGCTGAGCTGAAGGTCAGGAGTCCCAGAGATCCCCAGGCACAGCCCCAACCAGCCCCAACTCCTGGTGGAAGGCTGCTTGAGGACCCTCTGGAGAAGCAGATCTGAGCTCTCAGCTCTCAGCCTGGCAGGGACATCCAGGGATGAGAGCTTGCCCCTGGTGCACGAAAGCAAGCCCACCAAAACAGTCTGCACTTACCTACTGCTGGTCTACAACCTCTGTTAGGAGAGAGCCCTCTATATTCTCATTTCCCCCCCATTTGTCTTGTCCCTGCAGATTCAGGGATGCTGCTGGTAAAACACAAAGTGGACTTTATCCAATTTACAACCAAACTTTCATTCTGAAAGAAAGCAAACTCAAATCACAGTTTCCTTGAACTCACAGTGGGGATTTCCCTCTGCTCAACTCCCCTTGCCTACAATGGGTCACACTTGAGTGCAGTCAGTGGTGCAGGGGCAGCTGCCCAGCTCTGTGCCCACTCTCTTCACTCCTTCTCCTTCCTAGCAGCATCCCTGCATCAATTACACATCCCAAAGTCAACATTTCACACAAGAGGAGATACATAACACAGCTATTTGCACGATTTTCTTTTGTGTGTGGCCACAATTGGCTGGAGTTGGTGGTTCTGTTAGAGCCTGAAGGACAGTGGGCATTACCACAATTTGCATCTGGATTTGAAATTTAGCACCATTTGGGAAACACAGGCAATTACCTAGAACTGTGTTCCCATGAAGCAACACCCAGGAGTCTGCAGCAGTATTGCACCACAATTCAGCTTCAGTTGGGAGCTACATTTTACTGCCTTAATCACAGGACTTCTGAGCAACCACTATCACAAAATGATGCAAGAGGCAGAGGAATTTGCATTTTTGAGCTCATTTGAGAGTTCATCATTGTGTTTTAAGTTCTCTAATAAAACAGCATTAACAAAGACACTGAATTCCTTCATGTGCCTGAAAATACACGTGCACACACAGATCTTCTCCACTTCTGCCCTGCCTACCAGA
Organism: Drymodes brunneopygia; assembly: GCA_013400955.1. Lineage (NCBI taxonomy): Eukaryota > Metazoa > Chordata > Aves > Passeriformes > Petroicidae > Drymodes > Drymodes brunneopygia. The sequence goes on along the minus strand of VZTZ01032677.1, from coordinate 197,648 downwards.
GGAAGTGCAAATGAGCCAATCTATCCAAACACATGGGCTGCATCTGGCCTGGGCTCTCTGGGGGCTGCACAGTGGGGATAGCACAGGGAGGCAGAGGAAAGATTGCCCAAAGTTCTCTTTCTGGCCCAATTCCAGCACATTTATAATTTAATTGGCAATGCTGCATTACCCTTAGTCACTGTAGAGCAATAGTTACCTTGGTTATTTAGTAACTAAAGGGAGTTTTATACAATTAAACGATTTTTTTCATGTATGAGGGTCTGGAAACGGACCTTACATTGCACAGAAAGGTCCCAGCCTGCCACAAATGCACAGAACTGAGGCTGGTCCCATGTGGATGGAACTTGGTTTGATTATCTGCAGAGATTCAAGATAACATGCCCAAATTCCCATGTACCCAAATACCATAGCACAGGTATTTCCCCAGTTGCACCTTAACCGTGGGATGTTTTGACTCCAACACCACTTTCAGGTACACCCTGTGGTATTGCAGAGAGAGAATGGCCTTGCAGAGTTTTCCCAAGATCCACTATTTTCTGCATTTAAGCAAAGCTTCGGCTTCAAACACACAGGATGTGAAGCCCTGCTTTTACACGATTTCATGGCATGTTGAGGAATGAAGTACTGGGGTTTGAGGCAAGTGATTTACTGACATGGGGTTATCCAGAGGTTTAATTTGTCATGCATCTCACTCACATGCTTTGTTTCCCTCTTCACTCTCTCTTTCTCAGAGGCAGCATGCTGCACACCGCTGGCAGTGAAAGGGCCTCTCTTCACACAGCAGCAATTAATTTTTCTCAGCTTCTCTCCAGCCAGATATCAGTAATTCCTCAGGATCTGCAAAGCCTCTTTAAGACCCTGCCAGAAACACTGAAGCCTTCTTTTTCCTACTCCTCAGTTAAACACAGCCTCTGCACTCAGATTACCCAGACTGATCAATCTCATTCCTTCCCTCTTGATAAAATATTGGGTGTCAGAGTCTTTTAATCCAACAATCTGCCAGCCACAGTCCCATTCATCTGCTGGCACAGAGGCAGAGTGGGCTTTCAGTGAGGTCTGATCATCAATGCCTTTACTTTTGGAAGTTAGGTAATTGCAGTGCTTACAGACTGAGTCTGGTCCTGCACCTCACACCAGATACCACAGCTGGGAGTGGAAGAAGAGACACCCAAAAGATCTGCAGCTGAAGCAAGATCTCCAAAGGGTTTTGTTTTCAAAGCAAATGAATCAACTTTAAAGCACTTTGTCCAGCCCTGGATTCTTCTAGGGCTGTGCAAACACTTGACTGCAGGGAGATGGATTTTATCATAGCAACATCCAAGAGAAGAGTCAGTTCTGGCATTTCCCTGTTCACTCTCATTTGCAACATGGTGTCTCCATCCATAGTGAGAGCCATCCCACATCCTCTGCCCTGGTCATCTTACACTGACTGTCACAAATACAGAGGAGTGATTTAAAGAGTTAAAATTCCCAAAAACAAGTATTTTGCTCAGGGATGTAATTGGATCACATCCTTCAAATAGCCAGAACCTCCAGTTATTGCTCTTAAAAGTTATTTCTGATCATGCAGAGGCTCCTATCTCCCACCATAGCTACTCTTCATTTCAGGAGAGGCACTGGCACTCCACAAATCCACAGAGAACAACTAAAGGCAGAAAGGACTGCTTATTTATTTTACAAGGATATGCTAGCAGTTAGGACAAGCTGTCACATTGGAAATATGCAGTTGCATGCAGTAATGTGGACCATAAAAAGAGATTAATTAGTGATGCAAACCTAAAGTAGATTAATTAAAGTACACTAAACCAGGCATCATTTCCTCCACAACCTGCTTGATTTTAATCTGACTTGCTCTATAAAAGTGTTTTTCTTTGGGTTTATTGTTTGCCTTTTCATGTCCTCCTCCAAAAGATATCTTCACACAACTGCCCAAGAAGAACCTGCAAGGACAGGGCTCTTTGTGGGAATATTTATTTAAAAGGGGAAAATAACAGTGTAGTCATTGATTTTGAGAGGAGCTTTCAGAACACACCGAGGGGATTAGCACTCAGCTCATCCTAACGCCTGAACTCATGTAGCTCCTTCAATTAACCTGGCACAGTAATTTAATGATGTGTTTGATGAATCCCAAAAATCAACTCTGGGCACTTGTGACATGCTCAGGCAAGATTATGGCAACAGAACACACACAGGGGATGCCAGTGGCCAAACCCAAGAGGAAACCTCTACTGAGCCAAGAATCCTTTGCCCATTTACCTGTGATGATTATGATAATATCACAGTAACACCTCCAATTTCCAGCTGAGCTGCAGAACTGATATGTTAAATTCGATAAAGATATGGAAAACCCGAGCCTGCCTGGCTTCCAGAGTGCCTGCTGCATTCTAGAAAAGAGGAGACCAGTGGGAAAAAGCCACCCCTTCCTTTCAACCCCAGAGGCCAATGGCTGGGGAGGTAAAGGATGAAACCTGCCCTGTGCCCTTCAGCCAGGACTTTGCTCTCAATTCAGCACAAGCTGAAACAGGACCCAAGGTGAACAAGGGAATCTGAACACGAGGGGAAAAATAAGAATTGCTCTCTGGAGCTGCAGCCTGCAAACCTGGGTATGTACTGTGTCTCTCAGATGTGGGGCATATCTTCCATGCCACTGTCACTCTGGGTGCTATTTTCACCCGTATCAATTATCTCAGGATGCCTTTTGTCTTGTATGCCCACTGGCCATTCTATGGACAAAGAGGTGGTGAAATTGGTTCCACACTTTTTATTAGAGAGAGACTTTCTCAGTATTCATCTGCATTTCATAACCTGTGGCTCTCTGCCAAAGATTTGTGACAAGCATAGAGGCAGCTCTTCTTTACAGTTTTGCTTCTTTAATGTGAAATAGGGATACAACAGTCCACTCCAGTTCCAAATCCAGCCAGAACATTTTTCTTTCAAAAGCAGTAAAGCAATGTTCAGCTATTTCCTTGGGGCACTGGAAATATGAAATACAGCAGAGTCTCCTGCTTTAAAGTAGACTTTGTTTTTTGGTTTTTGTTTGTTTTTTTTTAAACTGTGAGTGGTGTGACATATACCAGCCACCATTATACACCAATAAAAGAGAAACTCAATTTTCTGTCACGATGAAGATGACCAATAAAATTTTAAATGTGGACAACACCTATACAATTCTATAAAACCTGAGCAGAGTCATAAAGCTCCCTTTAAAGGCACACAGACTCTCATAGAGGGGGTTCTATAGGTGTATAAATTATCCAGCTTTACTGTAGAAGGAATATGCTGCACATCATTACACACTCTTCAACGTTGCCTGAACTACTCCTCTTAACAGGTATGGGGCTGCCCTTCAGTACCACCAGGTTGTTTGGCAATAACAACACAAAAAATTCAGGGTAGACTGTGTCATATTAAGAAAATACTAACAGTTAACTAAATTAGAGCAAATATTACTCTGTATTATGCAGAAGCCTGCAGGGCTCAGCCAAAACCACAATCGTCTTTGTAAAGAGAGAAGGGATCTCTGCCCTGCAGCCTCAGTGGAGAAGACAGAGAGGAAGATGAGGGAAATGTCTCTTAGTGGCAGGGGTAATACAAGAATTGTTTGCAAGTGCCAGGAATCCTGTGCATCCTGTCTGGGATTCCTGTGTGTGGATGGGGGTGAGGCTTAGGAGCAAATCACCTGGAGAAGGAGACCAGGGAAAGAGATGATGAGGAAGAGCAGGGGTGTGGGAGGGTCATACACATGGGCAGAACAGGATAAATGTGCTTGTCACTTGCCTGCAGTGACAACTAACTGCACCACACAAAGTCTGTCAGAACCCAGTCTGGCACCAAATACAAATGGAGGTGCTGCAGAACAGGAGAAGGACTACCACTTGCTGGTACAGTCACAGGAGGATGGTGGGAACAAACTTTGGTTGGTAAAACAGCAAACCAACTTCCTGCAGTAGCTTTGAAGTTGCACGAAAAAAGCCCTGAAAGCACATAGTCAGATTCCAAGTCCTTTGCATTGGAAGAGGAGGAAAGGGAGGTGGCTGCATTTGCAAGGTGCTGCCAGTTCACAGGCAGGAGGATGTGCAGAGCCCTGGGGAACCCCCCAGCAGTGAGGGTGGGCAGTGGGACACAGCTGCCTGTGTGCTGCTCACCCTGGAGCACTCTCAGCAGTGTGAGCAGCAGCTCCTGAGCCCTATGGAAAGGTCTGTCCTGACTGTAGCTGCGTATCAGACCAATTTTATGGCCACGGCTTAGAGAAAAAGAGCCCAAATGCTTTCAAACACTGATAAGAGGTTTCTGTGAGTCGTGCCAAGGAGGCAAAAATTTTGCCATGTTTTACTTCTGTCTAGAAATGTGGAAACCCAGTCCAAAACAGAAAAGGAAGGCCTCTGGGAGTATTTGAATTAGAACCCAAGGATTTGATTAAGGAAAACTATTTAACAAGGCTTAAAAAAAGCTTTGCTGCATTAAGACTTAAATCAAGCAAGGTACAGATGTAAGGTAATTAGAGAAAGGATTAAAGGGTCAGATTCTTTTGTCATTTAGAAAGAAGGATGCACAGAGTTTGCCATTTTTTAAGGCATGCAGAAGGTAGAGGCCATTGGCGTGGGCAACCCAAGGATTTCTCTTCCCAATTCTCCTCCTCCCTGCTCTATGAGGTTATTGGGACCCTCCTGTGCTAGATACTCAAAGGTTCACTCCAGAATATGAGATACATTCACCTGGCAGCAACAGTACCATTTACTCCAGGGGAAATTTTAGAGTATTATGCAATGGTTATACTGTAATCATCAGAAAATGAAAGTGCCTTTTTTTTTTTAACCCACTTTTAATTCCAGTACTGTTGGAAATAAAGGAAATAAAACTACAAGAAACTAGAAAAATGCTTCACATAGCAAAGGCAACACCACAACTAACGGTATTCCATTCTTTAACTTGTAATCTTTCCATAGTAACAAAACAGCTCTTTTCTGGTGATGACAAAAATCTAATAGAAACCAGTACTTTGGTCACTTTTTGGACATTGGCAGCACTTCAAGTACCCATGATAAGGGTCACTCTGGTTTTCAGGACAGCAAGGGGCTGGAACCAGCAGCACTGAGCAGATCTTCAGCTAAGCCTTGGCCTGACACAAGCAGCACTTGCTGTTTTTGCCTGCTGACATTACTGAAGTGCTGCTTATCTGCTTGAACTCATCTTGACTCATGCTGTTCTCACAATAACGGAGCAAAACTGCATCATTGACAGGATGCTGATCCATTTGAAATGACAAATGATAGGCTGGAGAATAATGAAATCTGGGAAATTCTGAAATTCTTATCTTCCATGAATCAAGCAAGCCAGAATTGTAACTTCTTAATTCTACTCCTACCTAATGTTATGTTTTCTTGCCAGGGAAGACAAAAAAAAAGTGAATTCAAGGATTTATGCTGTAAGTCACTATTGAAATCTTCACATTCACTTATTTTACATCTCTAGGCATTGAATTTTCAGCAGTAGGCCTGGTATTGGATAAAACTGAAAATTAATGATGGAAAAAGATTGAAGAACACATGCAAGAGGGTATCACTTGCATCATAAATAAATTTTCAAGAGGATGACTTAATCAGAGAAGCAGAGTAGGACACAAGAACACCCAGAAACTACTTCTCCAAATACACAAGGATGAAGTGAAGCATGTGGTTTGCTGAACTCTGCTCCCCTTGGCACAGCTGCAAGCCACAAATGTGAGGTGACAGGAAGATGCAAAAATTGCACATTTTAAGGACTCCCCTGGAACTGATACGTGTCATTACTGAGACACATTGTGGTTATAAGTCCAGTTCTGTCAGTACCAGAGGGATGTCAGCATCCAGGTCATTCAAACCAATACCCTGGCAGAAATAGTCTCAAATGCAGGATGAAGCAAGTGGTCAAAAGTTGTAGCAACCACTGGTGAAAGATTATAAGTGAAAAATCAGGAAAAGCCCTTTTTATAGATTTGTACATCATTAGGGAGAAAAGGAAAATAAGATACCAAAGATTGCTGATAACATAAAAACTGAAAATTCTATGTTTACTTTATCTGTAGCTGTGACTCTGGAGTACCATAAAGAAAAAACCTGCTGAGAATTCAAAATGTGCCTTCTCAACAGAACCAAAAAAAACCCCAAAAATGCAAGACTGATGTAAAACACTTGCAAGCAAAAAGACAAAATGCCAACCTCCCAAATCGGAAAGAACATTGGCCCCCTCCCGGAACCTCCCCCTGAGAAGTGTTATTGGTTGTAGCTCTCATGAAGACCTTACAGTTTCCCAGTGTGTGTGTGAATGCAAATAGATCCAGAGGACAAACAAAGGACATCACCCCAGCCCCAGCGATGCCACTGCCTGCCAGGGAGGGGATGACATGTGCCTGCCATTCCCACTGCCTGCCTTGGGAAGGCTGGGATTGAATGGGAGCAAGAATGCCCAGCATGGGCTCCACCAGGCAGCACCGAGGAGCTGCGTCTTTCCTGCACTGCCCAGGACAAAGTGCTCTTGGTAAAGCACGACTGACATGGGAGGAAGTTTCAATCAAAGCCTGGGAAAGAGGAGCTGTGCTGTGCTGGGAGGCTGGGATGCACTGAATGGGAAAGGCAGGGGGAATACCGAGCAGCTCAACCAGCAGAAACAAGAGGATGAATTCAGCTCCTGCAGACAGAGTTTCACCAGTGAGATAAGGCAAAATGAAGGGGTTTGTTTCAACTGTTTGGTCTCCAACTAGAGAACTGTAACTGTAAAGCCTTTGCCAACATGAAACAAGTCTGAGTTTATCGCACCTCTCACTAAAAAAAACTCCCAAACCAAAACAAAGGAAAAACCACACCAGGAGAGACCCAGGCACTCAAGCAGAACTTCTCATGATAATGAATAGTGTTCAGCACAGAGGGTAAGTTGCCAAAGGAGGTTATCAAAACCAATGGATACAGACAACTTTAAATACACATCTGGACGCTGTTACGACAAGAGCAGTCTGCAGCACACAGGGATAAAGTTTTAATGAAATATTCTTAACAAGAGAAGCTTGCTACGCCTAGTCAGTAAAGGCCACAATTCCTTATTTTTGCAAGTAATACATCACTGAAGCCAAAAGCTCCCCTCTAGGAAACCCTAGGCTAAGGAGGTGCTGGCAGAGAATCAGGCAGGGACTGCCTGCTGCTGGTGCAAGCAAAGCCCTTTGGCATGAGGGAGAGTAAAGTATTTTTTCCCTTTATTAAAAAGGTGTTTATTCACCCCGAGGGGTCTGTTTCTCTCAGGCAAGGCCTCAGCACCAACTGAGCTTACAGGAAGGGGACAGAGTAAAGGGCACCCATACATTTTTATTCTGACACCAGCTCACACACCAAGGGAAGGGGATTAAGTGGAAAGAAACAGAGATCTTATCAGAAATGCAAGGTGAAGGGAATTACTGATCAACACCAAGACATCAGCGTGCAACATCTCTTCCCACACCCAAGCAGTGTCCAGAGGCCCCAGGCAATTTGATCTGGCAGTCAGATGCAAAGCTATCCCAAGAACACTCATGGACTAAGAAGACACCTGGTTTTATCCAAATGCAGGAGGAGATGCATTCTGAAGTCACAGCACAGAATGCATTCCGAGTGCTCGGGTGTTACAGGCCAGCTCCTCCACTGATTTTGTCTGAGCTGAGCAAGAGCTGCAGCTTCCACAGGCAAAGGCTGGATCAAACCCACTGCTCAGAGCACAGATGCTGTGATCCAGGTCTGAATTCCACAGGAACTCCCCACAGTTAGGGAAGGTGAGGTAGGTGAAGCCCAGCAGCCTGCCCAGCCCTTTCAGGAGGGTGCATAAAGGGTTGCAGCTTTTCCCAAGGATTCTTGCACTGCTTATAGGGTGCCTCTGTCAAATTCTGCAGTAAAAAGCCACATTTCTCTTCCAGACCTTCCCACCAGTACCCACAGATTATTTTGGGCATGATGGAGACCATCTTGACCCTATCAGGCAGCATAAGCATCCCCCTCCACTTCTGGGATTTTTTTCTTAAATGAGCACTTGGGAAATAATTGTTGTGTGCTGAATACCATTATAAATCACACTCACAGACAATATGAATCACAACCCCCTCTTCCAGAGGGCAAAGAGCAGAGCAGCACTCCAAACCACACAAAATGACCACAAGTCTCAATATACCTAAGAACTTCAGAAGAAAATTTACATCCACAGGAATATTTTTCACTCAAGGCAGTGAAAAATCCATATGCCGTGTCTGTGGGTCTCCCAGAGAACAGGATGCACCAACAGCCAGACTATTCTTTGAGGGAAATTCTAGAGGGCATTTCTCATTACAGACACATTCCTGTAAATAAAACAGACTACTGTACAGCATCTCCATCCAAGGCCTGAGAGCCAGGACTGCTCAGGCTCAGAATGTGATTTAAGTCCTGGGAAGGGATCTGGAAAATGCCACCACTGACAGCAGGGAGGAGGGAGGGGAGGTGGAGGAAGCTGATTTTAAATCACAGAAAGAACAGACTATGGAAGTGTAAACTTCATCATGCTGTGACAGAAGAAGGTGAGGGGCATTGGTGTTCAATCTTCATCATTGTTAAATCCTGTTTTACCTCTCAAATGTGTGGCTGTCCTGAGCAAACCTTGGCTCAGCTTCTACGCCTGCAGCAGGCATGAAAGTCTGGAGTCAGTTGTGGGGCACTCCCAATCCTATTTATTGCACATTTATTCAGGGTACCCATCTTTTCCCTCCACTTCAGGGCACCATTTTCCTTCCACAGACATCTTCTACCTGGAAGGTGACTTCCTTAGGCTCAGCTGGAGTTAGCCAGTCTTAAAAGGAGAACATTTCCTTAGTAAAATCACCAGAATTTTATCCCTGTGCCTTTCAATAATCAGTCTAGAATATACTCTAAGCCCTATTGCTACTCTTCTTCATCCAGTTGAGCATCATTCTTCCTTTGCAATTGAAATCCTTCTTCCACACAGGAACAGCAGAGGCAGAGAGGAATTCCCCCACCTTCAGCTATCTAAATGCAAGTCATTTAATGTGAAATGGCAATCTGTGCCCCTGCTCCAGTCAGGCACTGCAGAGAGAGAAATTTTCAGCACATGGGTTTATAAAAGACAATGAATTCCACTATGGTATGGAAAAACCTTTTTCATTTCTTACAGAAGCTGTGAGTAGCTTCCCACTGCAGTATTGTAACACACAGCAAAACATTCAAAAAACTATTTCCACATCTACCAAAGTTCAGCACTCCCTCTATTCTGAAGCCTTACAAACAAAAATGTAAATCATTTCCCCAGCATAAACCCCCAAAGGCCAAGTGGCTCCAGTTTATTCCAGAAGAACAGTTTGTAAATTATGCAATTAGATCTGTACAAGTTTTACAGCAAAGCCCTGAGTCATCTGTAAAGAAAATTCAGACCAGTGTCATCAAGAAAGTTGCAAAAGTTTTTGAACAAGAACATATTCACAGCACCAGGAAATAAATTCTTTGTTTGACTTACAACAGACTCTTTTTCATGAATTCCCATAAAGTGACCAGTAGAATACGTTTGACCTCAAAAATAGTGCTTTGGCATGTAGATGTAAGTTAATGAAAAAAAAAGTCAAAAGAAGCACTGAGAACAGTCATTCACAAAGCATTTGCAGCAGTATAAAAACCACATGGTGCCAAGCAAAAATATGATATAGGAGTGACACAAAAGCAGTGCACACAAAAAGAGAAAGCCTGGAAAATTCTGACAGTATATTTGAAGCTGATACTACTCCACAAATGTCAGGAGGTCTGTGCAGTGAAATGATCATTTTAAAGCAAGTGAGGCTCTCCAGCTTCCCAACACTTCCTCTAGGAACTCCACAGGCAGGGCTACTCAACCCTTTGCGTTATTTCCTTCACTCACAGGAGCTTAGAAAATGATCTTCCAGTAAGGGCTGGCTTTTTGTCTGCAGCTGGGACAGATCAGTAGAAACTTCAATCTTAGATGCTCCTGTAGTGCAAAGATTTAATAGCTTCCATTTGCAACATGATGATTGCCTGAATTAAAATGAAAGAAAAAAAATTGAGTAGTGTTGGAGGTTTCAGATTGGGAATTTAAATACATGGTTGCTGTGGGTGTTTGCTTTCCTGAGAGGAGATTTACATAGCTAAGTTTGGCATATCTGCAAAACGTTTGCTCCTCTCAGAAAGCAGGATTACCAGAACAGCCTGCAGGATGCCCTACAGCAGCTCAGCCTTCCTCCAGGGCAGGGAATTAGGCTCAGCCCAGCTTCTGCCTGGGCAACCTAGCTCCAAAAAAATGCTTTAAAGTCATGCCCTACAAACCCTGCCCTAGGTAAGCTGTGGGGCTCTGCCTCCCTGCTCAGCCCCAGAGTGTCTCACCTACCTTGCCACCAACATCTGAACCAGCAACCTTTCATCCTCTGCTGCTTTCTAGTTATTTTGCCATATTGATGTAATTCCTCTAAAATTAAACATGCACTATTTGTTTTCTGCAGTACCTACAGCATTAATTAGGAGTTATTACAAGCGGCAAAGGCAAAAAAATTATATCTAAGATAACCTACGTAGAAATCTTGGATATGGCCTTCCATTTATTCATTCTCACTAGAAACTAACTAAAAATAAAACTGCAGTGAAGCCGCAATAAAGCAAATTTTAAATGCTCAACACAAGAGTAAATTTCGGTAATGCATTGCCATCAAGTATTTTTGGGGAGTTTGTGTTTTTAAGTTTAAAACAACTTCAAACATGGTTTAGCATTACAGTATTTCCAAAATAACAGTATGAGATAAAGCCTAACTGAAATATGTTAGGGATAAACACTGAGTTTTTATTTAATTACTCAGCATAACAGCTTCCTACATAAAAGCCTGCAGGCACTCCCTACCAGCACCAGTCCATAACCCCAAGCACTGAGGTATCAAAACTCATTCAGACTCAGTTCTTTCCCCAGTTTGGATTCCATTTCTGGGTTCCAGATGTCTGCACTGCTCTTTTTCCAAGGCATGTGTCCCACTCAGATGCCATCAGCCCCACTGAGCTGGAAATCCCTTTCCCTCACATGAGCATCCATATTTCTCTACAGGGCAAATTCTGAAATTTGCTTCTGCTTAATGCCCTGCTTTTGTCAATATTCCTTTTCAATGTCTGTTGACTGACAGTTGGGTTTGTCCCCTTTACAGTCAGGAATCAGAGTTTTTCGATACAGCCTCATTTTTTAGGATTCCTGTGGATGGATTTGCAGAAAATGTAGAGACTTGTAGATATTCAACTGTCAGGGAGATACTGTATTGGAGTAGCCCCAACCTGTTCATGATTCAACCACTCTTCCACAGTTAGAAGTAAGATTTTAATGACTGGAAAGTAAGAAAAGACTATGTCCCTTCTCTTTAAAAGTACTAAGAATGTGCAGGCATTAAAAGAACTATATAACACAAGAATTTCTAGCAGAAATTGTTCTTTTTCAAAAGTAGCAGATGAATATCTGGCAGCAAGCAAATCAGATTCTCAAAACTGCTAAATAATTGCATCTCCCCCACCCTGTGTAAGTGTTCAATTACCAACTTTTGCACATCTTACAGCCCTCACCCAGTTACACTGAAACACAGACACACATCACTGCAACAGGACAAAAAGCAGCACAGGCTGGGTACAATTACAGGGTGTTTCCTAAGAGCACAGTTCACCTCAGGATAAAGTGTTCAACCCAGCCTGCTTCGTGCTTAAGCCTTTTGAGACAGCCAAGGGAAAATTTCATCTCAGAAGAGCAGAGACTCTGCAGTCTTAATAAAAGGTGACACAGAGATAATCACATACTGCAGATATCCCACAGTGATTTGGTGCAGTATCACAGCAAGGACCCCCAGTCCATCCCAGCAATATTTTTAGAATCATGTTCTCCCAGACAGATCACAAATACCTGAAGTTTATTTCAGATCAGTGGAAAAGGCTAGACTTGTTCTCAGCTGCTTTCCCTATCCTGTCTGTGTTTCTTGTCCTTGGGGTGTTTAGCAGTGACAAAGTCATTGAGACACCCTTCTGTTCAGCAGATAAAACAAGCTTTCTACCTGACTTCAGTGATTATTACCTTGCCTTCCAAAGACGACATGTCATCTGCATTCCCCAAGGAACAGAGTATGTATGAGGTACCTAATCCACACTTGCAGAAAGAAGCTTTGCAAATACCTTTCACTCAGTGCAAAAAATTAGGATGTGGCAGCTAATTTAACACACAGCATTGTGACTGCTCAGGAACAGCTCCCCAGACCCATCTCTTCCAGGGCTAGGAGCACTCCAAACAAATGGAGGCCCTGCTCCTGACAGAGCTGGAGCAGGAGTCAAGGATCAATAAACCTCAGTCAAGGATTTCATGGAAGATAACAGGCACAGAAGAGCACAGCTTTGCCTGATAAGATCTTGCTACAAAGCCATACAGCAGAAAAAAGTGTGAGAGATTCTAGTTACAGAAGAGATAGATTTCTTTGTGGGACCTTGTGAACTGTGGTCATGAACAAAGTATATCAGCTTGACCATGCTGTTAGAATGAGCATCCGTAACAAAATAATCAAGATTTTGCTTCAAAACCACTGTTTTGAAGCAAACACAGCAAAAAGTTTCCATTTCTGAGTGAGAAGTAAAATATTTGTGTTGAAAGCTTTGGGTACAATACTGCAGCAGAAATAAAAATATTTGAATTTTAGATTGCAAGCACCCTAATTCTGGGGACAAAGAAAAGAGAGACAAACTAATTTTCAAAGTTGAAAACACAACGGATGACTGTAGTCTCCATTGTAAAGAGTCATAAAACTCCAAAATGCACTCAGCCACAAGTGCCCAGCCATGCTCATTTCTATTTGTCACATATAGTCTGGATTTCACCGTGGTTCTCAAGTTTCTGCCAAGGTTTATACAAAACCTGGACCTCAAATGTAATGAAAGAAGGCTGAAAGAAGAGATCTGGCAACAACCTTTCAGGTTTTATTCAAGTAGGGCTTTCATTATAGAGGAAAGTGGACCTGGACATCTGTCAGCACTTTAATATAGTGTCTTCAAGTGTGACCACATTGTTTAACTCCTTCAAATCAAATTGAAATGTTTATTTTCTAATATCACTCAGAAGATTTAAAAAGAATTGTGGGTTTTTTTCTGGACGTAGATATCAAGGAACAGATTAATCAGATACAAAATCTAATCCAAAACAATTCAAGATCAATTCCCTCTTGAAATTTTGGTTTTCTAAACAGAGAAATTGAGATCTTACATTAACAGCTCTTTCCTTAAATGCCTTTCTCCCTTCTGTCCCTGTAGGCCTTTTCCAGGTCCAACTATTTATAAATCTTCCTTTTTTAAGCACTTTGAAGTTAGCCTCTTGAAATGTTTGGAACCATTGCAGTGGGATATTTCTACTTGAGCTGGAGTCATTGATTTAATGTTGCAAGGGCTGATGTGCCTTGGACAAGACAAGCTCCTAAATGACAGAGAAGCCCAAAGACTCTATGGAAGTTAGGAGAAAGTATTCCAAAGCCTTCACTTACTGAATGCAGGAGGAAATGTGTGCATGGAAGACTGGCAGAGGAGAAAACAGAGCCTTTAACCAACACTCTTCTGTTTCCCATACTCAAACACCAAAGTTTACTGGAAACCAAGCAAATATAACTAAATTTCACTAAATTTGTTGCTTAGAAAGGAGCTTGTGTGAGCAAGAGAACTCTTCCTGTTGGCAGACATTTCATACCACATCTTGCCACCGTTAGCATCTTAAGATACTTCACCAGGACCTGCTCTTGGTGTCTTGCCTGAAACCTGAGTGGCTCCCTAACATATCCCATCTAGGCTCTTCTCCTGAATTATAAACCTTCCTGAAGACATCTCCATGCACCTTTGGTGTCCACCCTCTAAAGTATCCTATTCTTCAACTCTGCTGATGGCATCATGACTGGCACACCTTCAGTCCTGTGTGTGTTCTTCCTGTTGAATTGGTCAGCTGTCCTATACCTGAGGAGAGCCGTATCTTAGTTATTTAATTTGTAATTGTTTCCTTTCTATAAAGTTATTACCCTACTCTTCTCTGATCCATTCTCCTTCAGAGTGAAGAAGAAAATTTGGAGGTCAACCCCCAGTTAATTAATTTTCAACATCCATGGCACTTCTGTAATTGATTGCAGCTTTAATGAGAGCTCTTTTGCCAGTGAATAGGTTAGGAGATCCTCAGGTTTCCTGATAACACACTTCATTAACAGGACCAGGCAAATGAGGAATGGAGTCCCTTTCACTCATCTAATAATGCCCAGGACATTCAAATTGGTTTCTTTCCCCCCTAGCACTTGTTCCCATATGTAGGTTTTGGATAAGCCATCCTTGCAAGTCTGGGATAGTAGTGAACATCCCTGAGTGATGCAATCACATCCCCTCTCTCTACTGCTGCTGGAAAAATGGCCTTGACCCTCTGGGCATGGCCCATTCCATAGTCTGGATGGAGAAGGAACAGCAATGCCATGGAGCACTTCCTTTTCTTCCCAGATCTGAGCTCCTTCACACTCCACAGGAGTCCTGTGCCTGGTCCCCACCACACAGGGGCTGGGATAATGCAAGATGGGGGGAAGAGCCTATTAGCACCACCCAGCAGCTCAAATGAGCCCATTTTCATGGTTATTTGTCACCATAGCTTCTTGTATGGAACATGTTGTGTTTTCTCCCACTGGCAACTCAGGGGGACACTCCAGCCAGTAACGTTCCCTCCAACATTCGATTCTCCAAGTCAGTTACACAAATCTCACCTGCCTTTTCTTTGTAAAACAAACCTCATGCTGGATTAGATCAACAAATCCAAAGGATGACACAGCTCCTCATTCAGCTGAGACTCAGCACATTATTATGAGCCAACAAGCAAAGTTGAAGGTACATTCAGGACATTGCATTGTTGGTGTCATCAGACTCTGAACTAGGCCTTCAGATGAGACAAACTTGTCATGATGCTCAAAACAAATAGACCCACCACTTATTTTGTCATCCTGTGCTAAATTTCCCAAAGCAGCAGCATTTTGTCCATTAGAAATGCTCCAATACAGGCAACCAGTTCATGAAGAGCTTGTTCAGCTGTTGGAGATCCGGCCTAGGACATGGGTGATTCCAGAGGAGTCAGTCAGGAGCATGGTACTTCGTATTTAATGGGAAGATGCAACAGCTCTGAGGGTTTCCTTATCCCAGACTCCAGAAAATAATGATTTGTCATATCCTCCAACTAGAGCACATCAACACAGGGCAGCTGCTGCTCTGAAAAAGAGCAGGAGAACACACTGGCAGAGAATCTTCAGCTTATTCTTCTCAAAGATTAAATCAGAGCAATTGAGTACAAACTTTCCTTTTTATGCCGTCGTTTCTAACCATGGCCATGTTTCTTGTCACATGGCTCACTTTGAACAGATTGCATTTGTCACCTGGTCAGGTCAGTGCTTTCCCAGAGCAATACAGGCTGGCCTCCAAGTGCCATTCTGGGGGATGTGCAAAGCTGTGTGACTCATGATACTTCAGCACATTTTATTGTCTGAAGAACCCTATTTGGTGCATGTGCTTCAAATATACAACACATAAACACTTGTTTGTACCTGACTCCTGTCTTCTGTAGTAGCTTTGTTCCTTAATTAACTCTATAGACTGACACTGTGTCATCTTTACAACAGTAGCATCAGGGAAGAAAGTCACCCCTAGGGCCAATAACACAGTGGAAAATTCAAAATATTTATTCCAAGCAAAAAGAAGATTACAGCCCAGGCTTTGAATAAAACCCCTGAAGCTCCTGCCCTCTAATGGATGTTATGCATCTGTATATGGCTTATTGGAATTATTTAGTAAATTATTACAGAATGTCATGTTAGTCTCAGATGTATTCATTTCATTGTTCATCATTGTGTTTAATTCTGACAAATAGCTTCAGTTTCCACTGCACAAAGTCTATAAATATAGGAGTTGTTATAACCAGAAAAAGATACTGTTTTCTACATGTTTGCTTCTTTACAGAAAAAAAGGTAGTTCTGGTCTTCAGCACTATCCCCAGCCTGATCAAACCTGCAAACTGACAGTGGCACTACATTGCACTGCTCAGTACTTTGCTTTTAATGTACCAATATGACACACTTGAAGCATTTTTTTGAGCAGTTCAAGAGATTACTTTTAATGGAGATGTTAATCACAGGCAGCATTTTACACTGATTGATGAAATAGCAAGACAATTTTGTGTTCTTCACTTAATTATCTGAAAGTCTCCAAAAGCAATTCTTGCATCATGAAACACATTTGGAACCACTACCTTATCTGTACAAATCACCAGGAAAAATGTTACAGCATCCACTCTCTGAGGAAGAAAAAAACCAGACTCAAGCATTCTCTCTGCTCTGAATAATGAAGCGGAACCAGCAGAATTGAGAGACTGGCAGGGCAGATGTTTCTCAGCACAGTTAGTGCAGCCAATAGGCTGCAAATTTCCCAGCTATCCTGGTCCTTCAGCTGCTTTCAGCACCTTCACACTCACATTCCATTAAAGGGGGACAGTTAATTCTGTGAACTGTGCTGTTCTGAACATCACGGAAAACATAAAACCAACAGAAAGACAACCAGCTTCTAAGTGAAGCCTTTCCCTTCATGAATATAACAACTTCTACCAGTGCCAGAAATTCTGCAGTGAGTAATGGCAGATTCTTGCTCTGCTTAAACCTCCTGCAAAACTGCACAGCGAAGCCAAAGCTGATGTTTGTTGTATCTTTGCAGGAATCACTAGAGCTGAACAGGAATATAAAACAAGGTGGAATTTGATTAGATACAAACACACTTTCTTTTTACACAGACAAATCCTGCTTGAATTTGTATCAGCACAACCCAGCAAGTGCAACCACAGAAGCATGTGGCTCTGGTGGCACACATAGTGAGATTTGTTCAGCAAGCTGCCCATGACTGAAGGGGCTTGTCACGAGAGGCACAAACTCCACACACTCAAGACCTACAGTATGTGTAACGTTACACCCCGATTTGTTTTCTGAACAGAGACATGCTCTCCATGGGATAATCCAGTCCTGCAATTTAATTCCCTTAAAAACATATGCAAGGCACATTTAGGAGGATTTCAACTCCCTGTGCAGTAATAAGGATCGTATCCCTTTTTCAACCAGAGCATAGCATGCACACATGCTACTAAAATTTTACCATTAAATTACTTGCACCACATCTAATGACTCCATCTAAAAAGCCATTCTTAGAGGCTCCAAAAAAAATCTCTGTAGTACTCACAGGCCAGGAAGTACCCCAGATGAAGGATTATTCTGCTGCAGCAGTGTTAGGGCTGTTGACTACTTTGCACCACGCTCTCCTGGGCTGAATCCTGTCTAGGAAAAGCAAGCCCTTCTCACCAATCCAGTTGGCTTTACTTCATTATTCGGAAAAACAGGTTCTCTGGTAGCAAACAGTCCTTATCTGTGCAGGCTGTTAAGGGTAAAGAGCCATTCACTTCTTGCAACATAGCTGGATATGTCTGTTTGAAAGTATAAACCAACTTCAGGGACCCAGTAAGAGCTTGTAGGAGGACCCAGAGTGTCTCAGAGTTTGCTGGAGTGACAGCAGATTTCCCTCTCCCCCAGTGGCTGAATGTTCTGCCTCTACTTCTAATGCAACACCCTGGAAAAAACTAGAGCAAACCCCAGCTTCAGACCCCTCAGAGCAGCCAAGAATACTGCAACTTCTTTTAACTGAAGAACTCCTCTAACCGTTCTATCTCAGTAACACAAAGAGCCACAGATACTTATTTTAAGAATTATCTTCTAAAGCTCCTGCTTAAATAAAAAGGGATAAGAACAAAGAAGTCAACATGGTGTCTAAACATTGAATTTCTAGATTGCAACCCATCAAGCGTAGCCCTGGGTAGAATTACGTACATTGTATTTACCAAATCAACATGGCACAATTTAAAGTATCCATTACAATTTCACTGCCATTTATCATCCCAAAGGCAGAATGGTAAACAGAACTGTTGCAACAGCAAACCTGGGGCAGCAAGAACCTTAGCCTGGTTGGAAAGACTGTAAATTTTTTTGGTTCTGGCTGAAAAACCTTTGTTTGGGATATCTGCCTTGAAGAACAACTCTTTATCAATCTAAAACCAATGGTAGAAAGATAGAGGGGACAAGATGTAGGGGACAGTCACAACGAGTGGCACTTCTCTGTCACAGCATAGCCAGGGCTCTTTAAGGCAGCAAGGAGACTACCAGAATGAGTGTGTGGAATGATTTTGCCCTCAAGTCCCCCAGGCCCTCTTCCCCAACATGTGTAGGTGAACAGAAAAGCAGTAGCTTTTAGAGTCTGGGTTATGAATTGCCAAGATGCTTCCATGAAACTTCAGCTGATACCTTGTGGAGAGAGGACACAAAACCCTGGAAAGGGACTGACTCACAGAGCCAACTCCTTACAACATCTGCCCTTTGTTGCTCTTTCAGCCAATGTAATTATGACCTCCAATGCAAACCTCAGGAGGAAAGCCACAAAACAGAGGGGGAACAAACTAGCAGCTTTTATAGTCAAGGTCACATCTAAAAAATGCCCACAAAAAATAAAAGTGGTAACAAAAAACAATGTTTGGGTCAATGTGCCCTTGCTGCAAATAATCTGGGCTCCAGAGTGTCCTGCAATATTGTTTGGATTCCCGGACATGACTGAAACCAGAAACAGCCATGAACTGTCCTCCCTGCAGTCATGACATATCTCCTGATGTTCCAGAGATATCGGGTAGAACCAAAGACAGGAAAGCGGAATTAATACCAAAATCCACCCCCCCCTAGATAATTTGTTTTTCCACAAGTATGTTAAGAACATGAAATAGGAAACTCTTGACAAAATCAATCTTTGTCTTTCTATGCCGAATGCAAAAAAAAACCCACAAAATGAGTTTTTGCTGAAACAAGAGACATCCTGTCACTCGTCCATAACTTCATCTGATTTAAACTATAAGCATAAAAGTAGCAGGGCTATTTAGTTCCAGGAATCATATTTCACTCTTGGGATGTTTTCTTCTGTGGACTAACATGCCTTCTTACATCTCCAGAAGTAAATATACCATTAGTGCGATGTTGGGAAATACATTTAGAAAATAACTCTCAGAAGGTCTCAGTAACAATGCAGGAGTTGAAATGTCAACAATTTACAACAGCTCACAAAATAACCTTTGGCATTTGGTCAGTAGAAACCACAACAGAGAGATGGCACTGGAGAAGCATTGTTAATTACTAAAAATAACAGAGTACAACATTGATAAAGTCTGACTCTTCTAAGGGAAATGGTTGAAGATAACCAACTTCTAGGCAAAAAAAGCATCCACTGTAACAGAAAGAGAACTGACAACTCCCTGCTTTACTGAACCACAGCTCCGCTTCACAAAGGCATTGCCTTGACAGAAGGCAGTCATTTCTGGCATCAGCTATGAATGAACTAACTTGTTATCAGCAATTTTACAACTTCCTGTGCTTAAGAACAAACTGTCTCTAAAAAAGAATTGCTATGCCTGTTCTCCCTCCTCAAAAGTGCCACCTGGGCTTAGCCAGCACAATGAAAGCTGATGTTGGCAGCTTCATTTGGAAGAGAAACAGATCAGGTGGCAGTAGGGGTGAGAAGAACAGCAGAGGTGAAAAGAGACCCCAGACCCAGAAGGGGCATGAAGGACCCTTCCCACCTCCTGAGTCCATTGTCAGCAGAGCCAGAGGGCTCTGCTCTGATGATGATCGAGTCCCATGGCAACCAAAGCTTTGAACTTCTTAGAATTTTTAAGGTTGGAAAAGACCTTAAAAATCAGCAAGTCCAGCCATCAAACACAAGTCCTACTTCAACACGAAGGAATCAAGTTAAAAGCAGGTCTCACATTATTTCTCAATTTAGTCAGCATCATTATTACCAGGGAGTCACTACATTAATTGTGTGTAAACCAAAACACCTAAGGAGAACCTCAACCTGGTTCTGGAGGCAGGGCATAGGGACAGGAAACAACAGGAGGTAGACACTGCTTGGTGCTGAAGCAAATCTCTTAGCATGACTCAATCTGCACTGTCCAGGTTTTACTATAAGCAGCAGAAACACCCAACCATTCAGTGCCCCATGAATATTACCNAATAACCTTTGGCATTTGGTCAGTAGAAACCACAACAGAGAGATGGCACTGGAGAAGCATTGTTAATTACTAAAAATAACAGAGTACAACATTGATAAAGTCTGACTCTTCTAAGGGAAATGGTTGAAGATAACCAACTTCTAGGCAAAAAAAGCATCCACTGTAACAGAAAGAGAACTGACAACTCCCTGCTTTACTGAACCACAGCTCCGCTTCACAAAGGCATTGCCTTGACAGAAGGCAGTCATTTCTGGCATCAGCTATGAATGAACTAACTTGTTATCAGCAATTTTACAACTTCCTGTGCTTAAGAACAAACTGTCTCTAAAAAAGAATTGCTATGCCTGTTCTCCCTCCTCAAAAGTGCCACCTGGGCTTAGCCAGCACAATGAAAGCTGATGTTGGCAGCTTCATTTGGAAGAGAAACAGATCAGGTGGCAGTAGGGGTGAGAAGAACAGCAGAGGTGAAAAGAGACCCCAGACCCAGAAGGGGCATGAAGGACCCTTCCCACCTCCTGAGTCCATTGTCAGCAGAGCCAGAGGGCTCTGCTCTGATGATGATCGAGTCCCATGGCAACCAAAGCTTTGAACTTCTTAGAATTTTTAAGGTTGGAAAAGACCTTAAAAATCAGCAAGTCCAGCCATCAAACACAAGTCCTACTTCAACACGAAGGAATCAAGTTAAAAGCAGGTCTCACATTATTTCTCAATTTAGTCAGCATCATTATTACCAGGGAGTCACTACATTAATTGTGTGTAAACCAAAACACCTAAGGAGAACCTCAACCTGGTTCTGGAGGCAGGGCATAGGGATAGGAAACAACAGGAGATAGACACTGCTTGGTGCTGAAGCAAATCTCTTAGCATGACTCAATCTGCACTGTCCAGGTTTTACTATAAGCAGCAGAAACACCCAACCATTCAGTGCCCCATGAATATTACCAGGGGAAAAGCCTTTAAATACCTAACACTTGCTTTGCTGGAACTGCAATGGGCTTCCCACCCAAGACACATATTTCACCCTTGAAAGCAATGAATCCACCTCACTCATATCCTGAAACAGTTTTATCTTCTTCTTGGTAAGTGTAGTAGTTTGAAAGCAAACAAGCGGGAGACTCCAAGTCAGAACTGCAATTTAATAGGAAGATTAAAATAATTGCAAAAACACTGGCTTAACAAAAAAACTGGCTTATGACAGAGTCAGGATACAACCTGACACCCTGTTGGTCAGGGTTTTGGTAGCAGTCCAATTAAATGGTGGCTGCAGTCCTGTTGGAGTGATAGATGTGGAAGCAGTGATCCTGTAGAAGGGTCTGATCTTCCTCTGAAGGTCCAGTGGTGGTTATGGAGCTCTTTTCCCCTGGGATTCCAGTAGGAGAGGCTGCCCGTGGTGTTCCAAACCTCAGATTATATCCGGGTAGGAATGCTTGGTTCCTCGCCCTGGGCAGAGCATCTCACAGTGGGAGATGCAATTTTATGAGTCATGAAGTGAGGCTTGATGTCCCATTAACAAAAGATATCCCCCAGAGGGAGTTATCAGGGATGAGGCATGGAGATACCCACCTGGTTTTAACAGCTTATGGAGAGGGTGATAGAATACATACTTCTGGTTACATCTTACATTGTAACCTAAGACAGGTCTCCCATGAAGTTCACACAAGTAAGATTCTCTGAGCTGGAATCAACGCAAAGATACAACTAATAAGCTGCTTTTGACAGCCCTCACTTGTGGTTCAGAGCATAAGTTACCTTTATAAGATGTCCATCTTAATACCAGGAGGAGAGCACAAAAACAGGAGGAGAGAGTTCTCCAAGGATATGGTGCTGCAGGAGCCCTGCATTAAAGCGCACTCTAAAGGCAGCTCTGGCTGGTAGAAAACAACCTATCTGACACAGCTCACAGCTCATCGATTTTACCAAGGTGCTCTCACAGCCAGAGGGCCTGAGGAACAGATGGCTCAAGTGCAATGCTGCAGACCTGCAGCTGAGCAACACACAGTAGCTTTCAGTCTTAGTGATCCCTGCACATGGGAAAAATCACCCCTTGTTCCAGCCTGTTTGTTTCAGGTCACTTTCACAGTGAGATGAGGCTGATCTCAAAGCAAATCAGCCATTCTTGTCTAAAGCCAGGAATCCTTTGAAAACCCAAATCCATGTTTTCTTCATAAAACAGATCTCTCTCAGATTCAGCAACAGCACATACAAGGAACTCACAGAAGCCGGCCCAAAAACAGAGGAAAGGGAGCAGAAATTACATTTACAAAGCAGGAAGCAGACGATTCTGCAAGGGCTCTGCTCAGCCACCGGAGTGCCTCAGGGAGGATTACACAAGAAATAAACTCTCTGCTCAAAGTATGTAAACTGATAAAACAGCCCTGCTTTGATGCTTGTTCTGCAAGAAGCATTTCAGCTGAATCAGTAACACTGCTTGTTCCTCACTGCAGTGACACTGCAGCAGCTGCAGAAATATATTCACATTTTAACTGTGGTGTTTATTCCAGGAACTGCAAAGTTTGTGGTGCTGATGTTCTGGAGATGTAATGAGTGAGGGAATATTGCTGCAACCACTCAGGCTTTGTCATGGGATGCATGATAAAAGATTCAACCTTCTGTAAAAAGTGCTATGCTGGATTTATGTGCATATTGCATTTCTCCTGTAAGAATGCCTGACTTTTTATGGAAACCACAGAGAGATCCAGGTGGAGAAGCATTCAGGATATGACAACCATCTATTGCAGATTAGATCAGAAAGGGAAGCAGCAGCTGAGCTTAATATATGGAGAAAGAGTCAAGTTTAGTTTATGGTCTTTTCAGAGCAGCCAAAAAATAACAATTCATTTTAAAGTCCTAGTGCATCATAGGTAATTTTGCAATGCCAAAACTTTTAAATTTGGAAAAATGAAACCAGTGGGGAATATAGAGCTGTGGATGAATATCAAAACAGGGAGGATAGGCAAGCAGAGGACATGCTGCATTTTTGAGTGCTCTGGGTTTTGAGCAAACCAGGGTTCTGTTATGTTCATCTCCCATCTAGCAAGTCCTTTGCTGTGTCCCAGGTTTAGTATATTAGCAGTTATCCCAGAGGCAGGGCAAGCAAAATCTGTTTTTATAATAGAGGTTTCATTTTAAAAAAAATACAGTTTTATTTTAAGACAAGAGATCTCAAAACTTCTATCAGGCACAGTTTTTGGATTTATCTCAGACAGGCTGTTGCAAATTACCACTGTGTATATCCAGACAGAAAATACATCACTTGCTTTTCCTGTGGGCCTTCTGTATTTTCCCTTTTCAGCCTCACTACTCCACCACTCTCCTGTCCTCATACTCCTTTTGCTGGAGGCTGCAAGACCCCTTCTGTGATTTGGCACTATTACAGCGAGGTGACAGCACACTGTGAAGAGCCAGCCCCACTGAACCCGTGGCTTCATTGGGGCTGCAGGCAGATCCCACTCCCACTTCAGTGACCCCAGTCCCAGGGACTCCTCGTTCAGTTGGCATGCACACTCGCTGCTCACCGAGGGGGCACTGGGACATGTTCACCATGGTCTTCAGGGGCTGCTGCACCAGGGACAGCACTGAGGGGAGCATTTCGCAGTGAGAATTATGAGCCTTCGTTCAAAGAGCACTGTGCCTACTCCCAGCCAGTCCCAAATTCACAACTAGTGCAATTCACCAATCCTACAGGTCAGGTCGAGTTCAAGAAGAGCTTGCACAGATACTGGAACAGTCCAGCTTATTGAAATAAGAACAAGGAAGATTCAGCTTTGCTGAAAGCACTGACTAGAGGGCCTTAAAATATATAGGAAATTCGCTAAGGAAGGGTCTAAATAGAAACAGTAAATGCAATAATTATGGTTAATAATATTTTTATTAAATGTACTAACATATAACAGGGCATAAATATATACATTAAATGTACTGACTACTATATACAACAAATACATTAACTACAAAAGGTCCATATTTACAGGCTCTGTCAACAGGCCCCACAAGCACAGCTCTGTGCACAGCATTGATCTCTCTCAGTGCCCTTGGAGCAGCACTTGCTGGAGCCGCTGCAGCAGGACAATGTGCTCCTGCATGGCCTTGGCGTGGGCAGCCGGATTGCTCGCCAGGTGCTGGAAGAGATTGAGCGCTCCAGCCGCCCGCAAGTCTGAGGGCAAAGCAATCTCCAGGGGAAACGTCTTGTTGCCCAAGACAAAGTGGTTCAGCCGTTGTGTCTCCAGCGAGCACTGCAGGTACTTGAAGATATCCAGCAGCCGCTGCCGGAAATCCCTCCTGCGCCACTGTGTCAGGGGTGTGGTGCTCAGCAGGTGCATCACCACCGTCTTCACGGTGTAGCTGGGCAAACCTAGACCTGTCAGCATGCGGCTGAGATGCTGCAGGCACTTGCAGTGACAGCTGTCCTGGGGCACCTGCCTGGAAATGTGCCTGAAGAATTTGGCCTCTGCCACGGCATAAGTCTCCATCCATGCTGTGCTTGGTACGCCTCCTTTGGAAGGCTGGCTGCCCACAAAGATATCAGAGTTGCCTTGCTGCACTCCAAAGATCACCTCAAGCGCCAACCTTTGCTTGTCTTTGCTGAGCAGAAATTTACAGGAGCGGCTGGAGGGCTGCACCATTAACTGCCAATCGCGGGACTGAGGCAAGAACAACCAGGCTACTCTCACCAAGCGACAGAACCAGTGCACAGTTTTTTCTACATCTAGGTAGCAACCAGGGCACAGGGTGTGCAGGAGGCTGGGCTCTGGTTTCCTTCTCAGCTGCACCTCAGGCTGGTGCAGGAAACACAGCATGGCCTCCCCCAGCTGCTCCCTCGTGCACGTGCACAGCAGCTCCACATGCACACGGTAGTATCTCCGGGCCATCCC
The DNA here is from genome assembly GCA_013400955.1 of Drymodes brunneopygia. Lineage (NCBI taxonomy): Eukaryota > Metazoa > Chordata > Aves > Passeriformes > Petroicidae > Drymodes > Drymodes brunneopygia. Next base: position 172,644 of record VZTZ01032677.1, on the reverse strand, counting down.
TGCAGTGGCCAGCTCCAGCTGGAAGGCGTGTCCTGGAGGGGGACTCAGGGGCACCAGCACCTGGTACACAACATCTTCAGCACTGGCACTCCAGCCTTCAAAGGCGCTGCCCACTCCGATGGCTTCTTGTGGCACCGGGTAGGAAGAGTCTGACAAGCCTTGTCCAAAGAAGTCTCTGAGCTTCTCCATCAGCTCCCTTATCATCAAACAACCTTTGTCCAGGTCCGGAACACGCAACTGGATGGGCTCCTCTAAAGGGCTTCCAAAGCCACGTCGAACATTCGGCTCATGGTCTCCTTCATTTCCATCACGTCTGTCTTCTTCATTTGAAGCAGCATTGACTTCGTCCTCCTTCTCATCCTTCTTTACTTCTTCCTTTGTGTCATCATAGCATTCCTTTGCTTCCTTTCCAGCACTGCTTTCTTCCTTTGCATCAACACATGGGCCTTCTTCACCTCTGTCATGACCGTCTGCTTCCACTTTTGTATCCTTGCTTTCTATTGCTTTGTTTGTAACAACGTTGCCTCCTTATTCTTCCTCCTCCTCCAAGCTGCTGCTGGAGCTCTCCTTCTGGCCACTGTTGTCTGGATCATGGCTCATTTCCTTGAGACCAAACTCCAGTGCCAAAAGAAGGATGAGCATTGCAAGGACAGCCCAGAGCTGCCAGGATCCAGCACTCTGCTCTAGGCTGTCCTGCTGCAGCTCCTCCATCAGACAAGCCATCTGCTGCTGCAGATACTCAGCACGCTGCTCCATGTGCTGCCGGCCGGCCTCGTCCAGCCCATCCCCGGCCAGCTGCGGGTACTGGAGGAGGCCTTGCACGAGCAGGAAGAGGAGGAACGTGGTGGCAAGCATGGCCTCGGGAGGTGAGAAGGCCTTGAGTGGGAATGTCAGCGAGGAAGGGAAGGTGGGAGGGATCGTTAGGGGAAGTGGGGCCAGGAGCCCCAGGGATATGAAGGCAACAAAGAGGGGGCCAGGCAGCTGGCAGGCTGCCGGGCCTGTGCCGCTGCCCCAGCAGCACCAGAAGCAGCAGCAGGGTGCCCTGCCAGAAGCACTCCTGCCAGGGACTGGGCTCTGTGTGCCCGCTGAGAAGCGGCTCTCCGGCTACTGGCGTTTGTGCCGTGAGCCTCGCTCAGCGCTCAGCACGGCCTCCTGTCTGCGTGCACATTCACCGCTCGCCGAGGCCGCACTGGGGCAGCGTTACCTGCTGCTTCTCTTTAGAACTGCCCCCATTGTGACACTGCTGCTGTGATGTCGCAGGTGCCACAGTTCATCACGGCCACGCCAGCCCCGCCCTCCATCTCTGCCTCAGCTCAGGGATTCACAGTGGCCCCGGGCAACCGAGGACCTGACACACACCAAGTGCAGACCTACATGTCATAATGGACCCCCAAGCTTCCATGGATCAAACAGGCAGCAGCCCCCCGAAACTTTTTCATGGAAATCTGCCACAGTTTCCATTGCACCATAGAAAAATCAGTTAATTTTTTCACTCCCTAAGAGGTGCAAATATTTGTGTGGCTCCTAAAACTAAGCCAGCCTCCTCACATTCTCTGAGCTTACCACATTATCCATTTCCCTTTCCACATCTGAAATACTTTTGCAAAGCTTTGTCTTCCAATGGAGCTGACGTAATTCATCATGGAGCAGAAAGAAAAGTCAGCTGAAGGGAAACCTGCTTCTGAGGTCAGTAGCAAAGCTCTCAGTGTAAGCTCCCATTTCCTTGTGTGGAAACATAACCATTACAGGGTGCACAGCATTCACATTTTGCCTGTTGTAGTGGTGTTTCACACTATATATGCCTGAAGTGTCATTTGAGCGAAGATAGAAGCATGTCCCTGTGACATTGTGCAATGCTCTATTTGGGGAGCAGTACATCAAAGAAGTTTTAGTTACACCACATTTCAGTTGTTTTCATTTAAAGTTCTCCATAAGTTTCATCTGAGAATAAATATGAAGAAAAATTTTTAAAGTTCTGATTTCTGTGCTAACATGCAGAGTCAAATTTCAGATTTTTTTCCCTCCTCCTTACTCCTCCATTATCATCAGTGTTCCCAGCTCAGTGAGATAGCAACAACAATCTCTCTCTCACTCTCCCCACAGTTTGATCTTTACTTTTTGTAAGGCAACCCTTAGAAACCCCACTTTTACCAACCAATCCCTTACTAGTGATGACATAGGCTTCAAGAACACATGTTCTGTTCATGCTGGCAGGAAAGAACTGCTGTCAGTGATGACTCCACTCACTCCACAATGTGACCTTTCTAATCCCAGACAAATAATTTATGATGGGATTTTCGTGGCAAGAAGTAGCAGCTTCTCCCCTTTCCATTTGGGCCTCTCTGCCTTAGATCTGTCTTTGCTCCAGCGCAAGGAAATAAGTCACAGCATCACGTGAGCTGTCAAAACAAGAGGCACTGCTCAACACTCTGATGCTGCTCAGTAAGTGCAGAGTCATGGGCTCTCTCCAAAGAACTGTGCCAATTTTTATTACACAGGAATCGGGTAAGTAAATGCAGAAAACCTCAGCAAGTCATTAGAAAGTTACTTGGTCAAACGGGAACTGCGCTGCTGAATCTGGGACGGACGTTTTTTTCCCCCCTCAGTGAAGCAAGGGTCATCTCCCTTGGGGTGAGATGTAACAAGTACTGCCAAGACATCCATGGGAATTGCATCAGTTGGACGGGTGTACAGCACAGGGAACAGACTCTGAACGTCAGTTCTGCATTTCCCTTTAGTGTGTAAGTAATATGGGTACTGCTTACGTTTCAGAGTTTTTTCCCAAAGATTTGTCACTGATGATAAATAACATTATTTGAAGGTCAGTTAGATAACACATTTTCTGATGTTACTCATATTCAATTTGTCTCTCTAATTCAGGTAGGGATAAAGGTCTACTCCACTGGCCACTGCATTCAAACCAACCAAAAGCCCATCCCAGCTGTAAAGGGTTTGCAGCCTGCACAGAGGTAATGGGGTGGTTGTGTCCCATTCATACACAAAATACCCTTCCCCCTTTTGATGCACTGCCTCCCTATGGGACACACCAGCTCCTCTCCTCCAAAAATCCACAGCAGTCAGATTCTCAAAAAGCAGGTCACTACAGCAAATATACAGAGTCCCATCACATCAGCTGCACTTGTTCCTTACAGCTCGTCTTTGTATTGTATTGCAGATCAGTTCCAGAACTCAAGTTTAAGATGAAAAATAGGGAACCTAAACCACCACCATACTTCTGAAATACCCACACCCCCTTCTACAGCAGGAAAGCAACAGGCAGCTGCTGGCAATGAAGTGTTTCCAAGGAAATGGATTCTGAGCTGTACTGCTGTTACACAAGAAGTGCAGCTACTTAAAAAACAGAGTTACATACACTAGAACACTGTGTACATTAAAATCACTCCCTCTACAACTCTGACAAGGTTTTCATGCCATCACTTCTGCATACACAATTTGAATGCATCAGCCTTGCAGGAAGTCCATGCACTTGGAAGTTCCACTCATCTCCACACAACCAGCTTGGGATGGAGGAAGAAGTGCCTTGTACAGCTGCCTCCTGATATTGACAGGAGTTTCCTCTGCTATTAGTACATTCATGCAAGGAGCAGAAGAAATGCATTACTCTTTGCTGAAAGGGTTCTGCAGCAAACTGCTGCTATTTTGAATGGCACAGACCTCAGAAGGATTCCGAGAATTTGCTTTTTATACATTGCTGGCACAGCCAGTGCAGCCTTCCAAGTCCTATAACAACCCGTCCTCCCCAGATAATCTGTTTTCCCAAACATTAGCCATCCTGAGGCCCTGCTTGGATCTCTGCAAATGTTTATGACACTGCTATGTCACTCCTCCATGATGCTGCCCAAGTGCTTGCCTAATGTCTGACTCCTGAAAAAACATGGCTGTTTATAAAAGTTTTAAATGATGCACATAGTGACGGGACACAGCAGATTCAGCACACTGTGTCCAAAGCTCTGCTAGTAAAAATAGCTTGGACTGCATCACTGCATTTGTTCCAATCTAGAGAATTCATGTGCTCTCTCTAGTGCCACTAGTAAATAATTAACTGTTTAATATAATGAGTGTCAGAATAATTTAATGTTTAATCTGTCTAGAGTTTTTTGTTGTAGTTTTTAACTCTTTGCTGCCTCATACCAGCCACTTCTTTATAACAGACTACTAACAGAAGAGTAAAAGGAGAATGTTGACTTCAGGTCACCTTTCTGGGTCTCTACATGTTTAGCAGTGACTTCTTCCCACTACCATTTAGGCCATGTAACAGCTTCAGTGAACCTTCGGACCAGCACATTCACATCTTCTCTGACCCCAAGGATTTTACAGAGCCCCAGCTGGGGATAATCTGCTAATTCTTACTTCTCTCACCAGGCACTGCTCTGCCTTTATATTGCAAGAAAAAAAGCAAACACACTCTTTCTGCCTCTTCAGAAACACCATGTGGCAATTGTTTGTTTTTCTGGACCATATGGAATTCCTTTCCTTATTTATGTATTTCGGAATGACCTCTTAGCAATAGCTGTTCAATAGTCACACTCTTAAGACAGCAGCCACGTAATTTTATTTCTGGGTTTGTAGAAAACCAGCACTGACGTTGAAAGAGCACAGTTCAGTATTTAAGAAGTGCTGCCTTTCCATACAGGGTGAGAACCTGGTTATCATCATAACTGTTCATCAAATCCAAAACACAGCTACAGGTGAACAATAATTATTCCAGAACAGTATGATATTTAAAAACTGACATCTGTGGGGCCAGATCTATGTTCTGGCACACTAATCTTAAGCACACCAGAGTCACTGGAAGTGCTGGTAGATTCAAGAGATTTTGGATCACACCTGAACAGTGCAGTGAGTGCAAGTCTTAGGACCTGCTGGAAATAGAGGTCATTAATAACACACAGTGCAGTAGCACAATGAACCATCAATCTGCAAGTTGCCAAAGCATGTGCCACAAGAAAACTTATTCCTGTATCCCTTAAAGAGGTTCAGAAAACTGGTGCCTAACAGACTTGTCACACATCCTTTGTTATTAGCCCTAATAATCCTTCAGGGAGGAGAGAACATTTATCCCCTTGGTAGTTCTGTATGAAAATATACGTTTAAACCAAGCAGCAACAGGTTTCAATTCATTGTCAATATTTTGGACAGATGAAAGATTTGTGTTGTGGACTAGCTACTGGCAAACACACATCATGGGTTGTTTATTTCCTAACTCTTTCTGAGGCACCTTCCATCTTTTTCTGATGCCTTCATCTTTATCTCTTGATATCCCACATTCAAATGAGCTGGACCTTGGACTGACCTGGTAGAGCCACTGCTTATCCTTATTGTCCTTATTCCCTTTCTAAAGCTAGCAGCCTTTCCATGAAAAAGTCTTCAGAAAAAGCACACTGAAAGTTTTTGACCTTCGGCTCCTGCCAGGGCTGCCTCTGGCACAGGAGGTGGGGTGACCTGTGAGAGACACCCTAAAAGACAACACCAGGCTCTCTGGGACTGGCAGAACTGCATTTATAATGTTCAAACCTACAGCAACAGGGGATGCCTGGACAGCATCAGTCCTTCTGGCTCAGGAACCTGAGGTAGGGGAGATGGAGAGTTTGGTGAAAAGCTGTGATTTAGAGGAATATTAAACTTGAGTTCTACACATCAAAGCATAACCAGCAATGAGCATTACAGATTATAAGGTTATTACAGATTATCCCCTACATCTCATGGCAAGGAAAGAAAACTCACAGTGAGTGAGACAGGTCTGCCAGCCCAGGCCAGAAACCAGATATCCTGCTCCTAATCTAATCTGTAGAGTCTGTCTCACCATTTAGGACTCCTTGAACAATTTTGTGATGCACTACCCCATCTCCCACATGCCATATATTTTGTTTCTTAACTGAACGAGGACCACCAGTGCAAACCAAACAGCAATATTTGCACCTTCTGTTCCTTCAACCACTTCCTCTGTAGATTTGCCAGGAGGATCAGTTTTATGTGTCCTCCAGAAATCCCCATAAACCTGCCCTGCCTCAATGGCCAAAGAGCACTCACACACCTCTGTGCATTCTGATAGGTAAAGCATTCTGTGTCGCGTGTAGGAGGGAAAAGGGGTGCAGACGGGTTCATTAGCAGAGCTGCAAGGCTACACCCAGCACTCTCAGACAGGACTTCTAGCCAAGGTTTTGCTTCTATCCAGGTTTTGCCAGGATATTTTTGGGAATCTGACCCACCTTGACGAGACAAAAGGAACATAAAGTCTTAAAGCAGCTCTCTCAGGGGAAAGAAGGAAGGTGTGGAAGCAGCAGAGCTCTAGAGATGCAATGGGCTGAGCCCAGTCCCTGATGTGAGACACGTACTCTGGGCCAGCTGATGGACTCTGCAGTTTGTGTCTCCATGTGTGCAGACACACAAGAAAAAGCCATATTTACAGACATTTTAATTTTCTTAAAAGGCCACTTTGCAGCCAGCTGCTTCAGTGAAGTAATTAGCTGGAGATTTTCAGAAAAGGCCAGCTCCCATGAGTATTTATCCAGTGGCTATTTCATGCCTGTGGAAACTTCATATCTCTCCTCAGTGTCTGCTAAACACCATTTTGTATTAGGGCCCTAAACAGGAGCAATTACCCTTGCTTGGGCAGTAAAACAGATCTTACAGAAAGCTTTGTCTTCTCACTCCAGTTTCCTCCCATGGAGATATTTCTTTAATACCAGTCTCTGCACAATACTTCCAGAACCTGTGCTGCTATAAAAACCTTACTTCAAACCAGCTGACTCTTACTTTCCTCTCCCTAAAACAAAAATTACTTTCTGATATCTGGGGTTTATAATAGATGGGATACATGCCAGGGTGAACAATAGGAGGAAATGAAGGATGAAATTATTAGCCAGGAGTTAAACAGGAGATGAAAAAACTCTGAAGTGTTTTGGCTATAGGAGAGGTTTTATTTTTGAAAAAAGCAGGATTCTGATTCTGGGTGGGGAAAACACTTGCAGATAAAGAGACAATGGCTATCCTCTTCCAATCCTTGTTTCAACCCAACATATTGTAAGGATCATTTCTATTCTTCCATGCCCACTACACTGTTTTTTTATTGTCTATGATACATCAGGGTCATTTATAACAATGCTAGTTAGCAAGATAGACAAATCATACTTGATAAAGGAAGACATGGTTTTTGGAACGCAACCCAAAGCTGTCAGCCATAAACTTCCCTGATTTAATCCCAGTCCAAACTCTACACAATTCAAGCTGATCTGCTGCTGGGGCACAAAGGAAGGGCTGCACAACCAGCAGCCTTCACTCACCATCCTCCTGAGAAGATGGTGATGGCAGTGCTGGCATGTCCCCACCTCCTCCCCAGCTTCCTCAGAGTGAGGGAATTACCTCCACCTCCCCGTTTTTTCTTGTTCTATTTCAAGCCTATTGGTCAGGCTGGGGAGAACGTGGTTATTGGGCATGAACATGGGTCCTGGGTCATGAGAATCTCCTGTGTCCCCTTTTCTTGTCAGCACCTGGTGCAACTGATGGCTCTGGGAGAGGAATTAACTCAAGCAGCTAGGCTTCAGCTGAGGAGCCAGCATGACTCAGGCTGCAAAAACACACATTTTCAGAAAAGACTAAGACAAAAAACACAGTAGTCTGGCCATAAGGTTACGTGCCCAGGGAAGTGATGGAGTCACCATGCTTGGAAGAATTTAAAAGGTGTGTAGATGTGGCGCCTGGGGACATGGTTTAATGGTGGCTTGGCCATGCTGAGTTAATGGTTGGTCTTGGTGATCTTAGGGGTCTTTTCCCACCTAAATGATTTTATGCATGGGGGGAAGGAAAACTGTGCCAAAAGCTTTCACAGGTGTTTAGTGTGAGCAACTGCCTCCAAATGAGGCCCAGAAATGGGCTCTTTTTGGTCAGGTTAGAGTTCATTAAAAATATGAACACAAGTTTAGGTGCAAAACTTGTATTATTTTTAGCTGAAACTTCAGGTCAGAATGAAGCATTTCTCAAATATCCAACAGATCAGCTATTTTACTTCCAATGCTATTTCTCATACTGTGCTATTAATTTTGTTTGGGCACTGCAGGATTTTTTTTTGTGCACTGAATTTTTAAGGCTGTTTTTTCCCCTTCTACAGTAATGATGTTTCCTAAAGTTGGACTATAGAACCAATTGCACAGAAGTCAGCGTGGAACAAGTGGTGGTCAGAATGACCTTCACTTAACACAGAAACCAAAAATCATTTCCTCTACAACCTGCTATAAAAATAATAAAATATGGCTGTTACTATTAATCTTCTTGGCATGATTGCTGAATGATGAAGGCTATTAAAAAATTTGAAGTTACTGCTCTTTTGCTGAAAGGCTGAGTTCCAAGAAAATGTATATTATTCAATATTTAAAAGTTTAAAATGGTCCCAAACAGAAACTTTTATCTGTGTTGAGAGATGGGAATTGTGGATAACAAGGCATGCCCTGTTACTGAGTAGTGGGTGTACAGCCACTACATTAAAAGTGACTCAGCCATGCTGGGACATTTAGCACCAGGCCTGCCCATTCTATGAGCTTATAAATCATAATCACTTTTCAGTAACCACCTTCTCATTCTTCTGGGGAGATTTTATATTGCCCTGGCACTGTCTGCTTTATGTACCATAGTGATGGGTCTATTAACTATTCAGGGCCTTCAAATTTCCTGCCAGGCACTGTTGGTATCAAGCAGAACCTCTGGGTATTGTCTGGCTTTTGGTGCCTTTGTAAAGCTGCTCTGAGCTTGCTTCCCTGTCACAGACAAAATTTCTGTGTGGTATATCCTCAATTGGCTTTTGAACTAAAGTTAAGCAGATTTTTGCTCCCTCAGAGAAGAGTTGGAGAAATAAGAAAGAAAATATTCTATACAGGAATGTTACATGTTAAAAATATACTAGACTGATTTAAGAGAGGATATAAGGATGAATTTGAAATAGGGCTTTATTTTGCATTAAGTACTTAGACTATCTCTGATGCCTGTTTAATTTTCCTGTTGATATTCTTGTATTTCTGAGTATTACTCCTGATTTTATCAGAGATGCAGCTTTAGCTCAGTCTCTCTGAGGAATAAGTCCTCTTTCATTAATGGGCAATAAAGAATGGAGAAAAACTGGATAAGGCTCCAATGATTGGGCTAGTTGTCAGCACTGTAGCTGTCAGAACACTGTCACTTCCAATCTGCTTGAGAATATACAAAAGACCAAGTTCAGACACCACAAGTGAGAGCATCAGATAATGTAAAATTATCCCAGCAAGGCTTATTTTTCTAGATTTTGCATGTCCTTCATCTGCTCAGTAAAATCATCAGTAGTGTCTGATCTCACCAGGTTTCTTTCTGTTCTTTGTGGCCCTCCTGTATTTCTGCTGCCATCACTCAGACACTGCTGCAGGCCAGGAGCTGGACTTAATGATCCTGATGGATCCCTTCCACCTCAGCATATTCTATGTTTCTATGACTGTGTATTTCTAGAAGGAGAATTGGAGTGGTTCTGCAGCTCACCATGGTCACCTGTTGCATTTGGTAAAGGCACAAGGTACAAATGGCCTGAAATCTGATGCAGCAGCAGAAAAGCTTAATCATATGTAATATCTATGCAGCATAAAACCTGAAAATCCATACCAGTCACATTTCCTCACATTCAGCTCAGCCATGCTCCAGATTTATAGGCCATTTCTGAGTGATTTTGTTCCCAGGAATGCATCCTGGCTAAGGCTGCCTTTGCATGCATCATGCTGCTTTTGATTTAATCTTAATTAATTATTTTTGTCCAGCCATTCAGAGCCCACTCATCGGGGGCACTGATTTATGATGCAAGGCATGAAATAGCCAGATTCTATTAGAAAGATTTGCAGTTACAAGACTGAAGCATTATTTATTGGGGCTTCACTGGTAATTGGTAATTTTTCCACCAGCACCTGTGAGTGGGCAAGAGGATCCTGTTAGGCATTTTCTGGGATGATTACTTTTTTTATTTACTTGTCTGTTTTCAACAGCCATGTGAGAATAACAATAGCTGTGGGTATTGAACTACATACATTTAAATGACTGAAACACTCTCAGCAGTAAATGGAGGGGAGGTAAGACAGGTGTTTCCAGCACTGAGCACATCTAATACCTGGATCTCTAGGCAGGAAGACACAGGCCTTATTGACTTTTAATGTAATCAGTTAAATGTCCAGAAACAGAAGTGTTGAATACTGACTTTTGTACCTCACAAATCAGCTGAAAGCTTTCCAGATACTCTCTAGCTTTTGTGCCAGTACAAAAAATGCTGCTCCAGGAGTTTCATGACTGGTATTTTTGTGGGAGCTAAAAATACATATATACATATTTGAACAAATATTTTCTCTCCTTCTGCCATGCAGACCTGATGCTGCCTGTTTGCCTGTGGTGAGAGGGGAGGCAGGGACAGCCCTGGGACTCTGTGGAGCAGCCACATCTTTGCCCCCAAACTCCCTGTCTGGGCTGGGTTTACTGCTCTGCTCCTCCCTTCTCCTCTATCCTTTATAAACCAGTTTGTGGCAGCTGATTTTATTCTGGGGTGTAAATGCTCCAAGAGAAAGATGTCAGGTTATTTTTCAAGGGATTGTGTGTTTACAAGGGAGAGGTGGCAGAGGATCTGAAGGGAGCTGGGCTCAGTAGGTCAGGCAGCTCTCCAAAAATGAAAAAGATCAGGAAAGCTCCTAACAGGCTCCACATAGATGAGATTTAAGTCTTTCTTCTGTGCTGTGGTGCTGCTCTGTGCTCCTCACCAGGATGTTAGAGTTGCTTTATTGTTGTCCTTGTTTTACTGCCCCTATGAAAATACGGGATTTCCAATCCCAGTTAAGAAGTACTTAGATATTTAAATGAATTCAGCATAACTTATGTAAACTTGGTCAGGAAATGGTCCATTTCTGTCTTAAGGTACTGATGACCAAATTTGGGCTGCAAAGCCACACTGCTCTTTCAGCAGCCCATGGCTCACACCACACACCAACAGCTGCCCTGGTTGGGTGGCTCTGGACAGAGACACACACCCAAAAGATCTTCATTTCTCTGTCCAGTACAAAGCCCTGTGCATTATGTGCTAAAAGAAAGCTCTGGTCAATAAGAAATACTAGTTTTTCCTCTGCACCTTGCCCTGAGGTCCCATCATTTTTCTCAATCCAAACAGGACTGGCTTCTTCCCGTGTGTACTTAGGAGCCCAGTGAGCAACACATAGGAAATGAGGGGAAGGATGCTGGAAGTCCTGTGGCATCTTTTGTAATAGATAGGGTCTTAACCCCAGTGTCCTGGATAAACTCCAGTTCTGGTAATTGCATTCTGCATAGTTAAAATCCCCCTGCAGTTTCAAATGAATCCATTATTGCTCACTTCCTTCCCCAAATTGCTGTGCAGCTTTGCTTTGTGCTGCTGAAGAGTTGCTTTGTTTCACCTGAGGGATGATGGCATTTCATGACTGTATGAAATGGGCCTGAGTGCACAGTTTGTACAACTCTCAGCGAAACACTTTGGGATTATTCATAATTAAATATCTGCTCCCTGCAAATGAATGGGTTTATAATGTTGGGTGAAGTAGGGCAGCACAAAGCATCGCTTCTCTCTGTACTTGAAAGTTGGTAATATAAAACTTAAAAGAGCAGTAAAAGACAGAAGTTTTCTAAAATTCCCCTTATGCAGCTAAGCATGCAAGCTCTAAGTGACTGTCTCAGTCTTTACTTTCCCATATTGCTATTGATTAATTGCTCTACTTCAATTTCCTTGTCCTAAGTGGAAACATTACAATCGTAACTTCAATCTCTGGCCACGATACAAACTGATTCTAAATCTTTAAATTGTGTCAGTGGGAGGAGGTGACGGGGGGTGGAAGGAAAGCTTTTTATTTTTATTACTAATTTTCATGTGTTCCAGGACTTTCTAATTTCACGCAGATGTAGAGAAACCACAAGGTATTTCTGCTGCAGTCAAACCCAGGAGATGCCTCAGCATCATAAACTTCCTCTGGCATGATCTTGTCCCAGCAGTGTGTCCTGGTAAGAAACCTGAGGATATTCCACAAACATCAAAACATACAAGTCTTTCTAAAGCTGAGCCAGTGACCTTTTTCAACTCCAGCTGGTTGAGTTATAACTTTGTTCCCTTTAGAGATTCATGCTTGTCCTTTAGTGCTCATTGCTTGTGGTCTTGCAAGAATGTCACAGGCATTATGTGAATTTCCAGCCTGCCCTGGAAGGAAACGGTACCACCTAGAAGCTCAGTGTCCCATAGGTCAGAACACTTTCTAGGAGACTTAGCAGGGGAGAAAATAGCCAGGACTCCCACCCTTGGGAGCAGCATTCTTCAGTAATACCATTCCTCTGACCCAGGGCTATTACTCACAAAGCAGAAGGTCTATATAATGGTGTAAGTAGATTCCTCATGCCCTTTTCTTCTCTGCAAGGTAGGTCACAGTCTGCTCCTCAATTGCTCCAGCACTGTTTTGATGAAAGCTGAGAATGAAATCAATAGAAAAGATTATAGAAAATTATGTATGATGTGGCATTCTTGAGAAAAAAATATGCTTAATCTGAAACAGAAAAATGCTGGCTTGGAAGCCACATGTGAATCTCATTTGGAAAAAAATCTGTACTGTTATTAAAGTAGCCACAATGAGAGTATTAGCTACAAATTAGGTATGTGTGCTGGGGAGGCAGCTCTGTGTGGATGGGAGAGGGGCAGCAGCATGTCCTACACTGTGAGACACATCAAATGAGCAGCTGAAGGATCTGCAGGCTGGGCAGAGGTCAGCTCAGGACCCAACCCAGCCTCAATGCTATTTTATACATAAACAATATTTTGAACATAAACCACAACAACTTAAGAACAGTCCTCTGGCAAATAAATTGTCAGGGAGTAAATACCAAGCCTTTCCTTGAAGATTTGGAGGGGCAGGGAATCCAGCACGACTAACAAACCACAGCCGACAGCGTGCCACGCTTCAAATGCCAAGGAGCACGTTCATGGCACTGCAACCCCGGGGACTTTGGGCTCTCCACATGGCAGCCTTGTGCCATCAGAGAGGACCCCCAGAGCCCAGACATGGCTTTCTCCCTTCCCAAACCATTGACTTTTCCTGCAGCATCTGGGGCAAGGATCCCCTCTCCTTCGTCCATTCCCAAACTCGCATTGCAGGGTGGGTCCTCTGGAAGAGAAAACAAGCAATGATTTGCTTCCCACATGCTCCTTTGCATGTCACCCAAGCTTGTTCCCCTGCTTCTTTCAGGAAGGAGGTGCTACTCCACCCTCAGCTTGAATATTTGCAGCCCTTTAAAGTTATATGAAAATTGACTGGATGGCTCCCAGGCCCCAATAATGCCCTGATTTTGAAATAGGAAATTTTCATAAGCAGTGCTTCAGAGATTTTGAAACTTTTAGAAACAAAACTGGGAAATGAGTAGTGCATTTTTTCCATGTTCCTGACTGCCCTTTTTTCTTTTTCTTCAGTGAGAAAAGTTTAAAAAAAAGAGAGAGAGAAAGATAGAGAGAGAGAGAAGGAAACAGGAAGTATAGATGAGCCATTATTCTAAAATGGATTATTTTGATTAAATGTCCTGTCAGAGCTTTGATAAAAGAACGTCTTTTTCCCAACATCGTGGTGGGGAAAGGACCGTGGAGGACAAATTAGAGGAGCGTTGCTTGTGCCTCCCAGCCGAGTTAATTCTGTTAGGGAACTGTCGTGAGAGCGGTATTTACATAACCACCCTCGGTGGGAATCGCACACACGGCTCTGCTCCAGCTTCCCAGCCAAGAGACCGGGCAGCGGCAGCTCGCAGGGCCCGGAACCGCGCAGTGATTGAATTCACAGCCGCTCCTCCCGGGACGCGCTCGGGAGCATCCCCGGGAGCGGGGCTGCCCCGACGGCGGGCTCAGAGCACCCTCTGCTGTAGCTCTGCCCGTGCCGAGCCGGACGGGACGGACACCTGGACACGGACACCCGGACATGGGCACGGACACCCGGACACGGGCACGGACAGCTGGACACGGAGACCTGGACATGGGCACAGACACCTGGACACGGGCATGGACGCCTGGACACAGGCACCCAAACATCCAGACACGGGCACGGACACCTTGAGACGGGTATGGACACCTGGACATGGGCACAGACACCTGGACACGGGCATGGACACCTGGACACGGGCACAAATACCCGAACATGGACACCTGGACGGACACACATGGCTCATCTGAGTGCTCAGAGCAGCATCGTGCAGGAAAATCCCTGTCTGGCTGCTCCACTGGCTGCAAAAATCCCTTTTAATACTTCCTAGACACACATTGTCATGGTTTTTGGCATCAAAATGAGCTACTAGTACTACTACTACCTCTTTTGACTTTCCTCCTCTTTTTTTGGTGGCTAACCATGCCACCAGTGAAACTGGGTGTGCTATTTAAAACATAAATAGTTCTTAATTTAACTCTCAGATATTGGTTCTTGCTATGCCTATAAGCCCTGGATGGAATACTACTTTTAGAGTATTCCTCAGGAAAGCATGTAAGCCCTGTAATCAAATCAAGGCTGCAATCTTTTTGATTAGCCAAACAGGTTGAGCTCTGTAAATCTCACACCACAAGATGCCCTTTCCTACCCTTAGACCTTTACTACAGCTCTTTGCAGCGTCCTTTCCCAGTTTTGCAACCTCCTTTCTGAGGTGTAGGAGGCAGAATTGCATTTTCTATTCCAGCCTCACCATAACAACGGAGTAGCAGAAGGTTAAACCATTCATTCCTTGTTCCCCCATGTCCCTGATCTCAGATGATGTACAGGCCAGCAGCAGTTGTGATGCTTTATTTCATTTGATTTTCTCTAAGAGGATACAATTTCCTTTCAGAATACCAGTAAAAAAACCCAAAAACATCCTTTACTATTAAGACCTGAAAGTTTTATTTTGTGTCCATGAAATGTTAATCCCTGACCCAGTAAGCGAAGTTGTTTTGAACCCAGAAGAATTAACATGACCTTGGTTAGCAAGAATGTTTGAGGAGGCATCTGGCACATGATGTTCACGCCTCTTTTTTCTTTTAGAGAAAATCCTATCTAGGCATGTGCCTCAGGAAAGAGTGCAGTAGTATTTCGTACTACATGAGACACTTTTTGTGCATTCAACATTCTCCCTGGTGACAAGTATGAATTCTTCCCCCTTAAACAAGGAAACTTGCCTTGAAGTCACAGCAGCTAAAAAGAGGTCACCTTTGTCTTCAAAAAGAGGCTCTTCAGGAATGTGTGTTCTGCCATCATCTCATTCTTGGAAAAAAAAAGGAAGATATAACCACATAAAGAGATGAATTTATACCCACCATTGGTTTAATTTCAAACTGTTAATTCCTCAATACCCTAGCCATAAAATAGCTGTAAAAGCAACTGCTTGCAAGAAGCTCTTGCACTGTCCCATAAGCACTCATAGCTACTTATTTATAATGGAGATCATGGGAGAAGAGCAGAGAAAATTGCACTTAGATTCCTTGAAGCAATTTTTTTCCCCATAAGAACTGAGCATGAATTTATTGTGTAAATACAATTTAGGGTCACTCTTTAAAGCAGAGGTGATTACTCAAGGATGGAAGTATAAGCTGCTATATGCATTGAACTGACAAAATGATGTGTTTGCAGAACCAGGTACAATCCATGCTTTAATGCCCAAGTGAGGCACGGGGATCTCAGCAAGTACAATTTAAAAGGTAATTGAAATATCAATGTATATTTTCACTTACAGCCAGACCATTATTGTAGTACATGTCACCTGAGCTGACCAAGAGATCTTACACAAGTGCATTGTACAATCCATGTTGGCAAAAGAGGCTCAGAGTGCACGTGCACAGCTCACACCATGGCCAGAACAGCTCTCAAGGGGTGACCCCAGCAGTCCTGGAATTACTACAGAGAATGCATCCCCCAAAACCCATACAAGGAACCTCAAGTGGAGTTGCAGAAACAACACAAGGCAGTGGCTAGAGGGTGCATTATTTAGGATGGTTCCAGTTTCCCAAATTCTCCCCAAAACCATAATGCTGTCATGGGGGCACCCTGTGGGCAGCAGGCTGGGGAGGTGGTGCCTGGAGCCCAAAAACTTCTTCTGGACACCACTGCAGTACCAAGACTAAACAGCAGTAAATAAGCTGCATTTCTAATGGGAGCATCTTTTCTTCCTTTTTTTTGGAATGTAGTTTGTTGATGAAAACTCCATGACAGGAGAAAGATAAGAGTTACTTATAAATATTTATCATCAGTTATTTTTTTCTATTCTCAAGAAAGAGAATATTCTCTTTACTGAGAAAATTGAGTCTCATTAGGCTCTGCAGAAACCAATTATATGATGCTCATCATCTTTCAACTTTCACAGGTTCTTAATTGCTGTGGGAGAAACAGTTGTTGTTAAATAGCTATTTTTATATGATCCAGATATTATGACTGTTGAACCAGTAAAATGCACAGTCTATTTATGACATTGCTCTTAAACTTTTTATCTTCCTGGATTATTGATGTGGTCCTTGCAAACTGTCCAGTTAGCAAGACAGATACAATTAAAGTGAAATGGATGGGATAATCAGTTTATATGCACTGTACAAACCCCCACAAGCAGACACAGATCCCTTGTGCATCCTCATCCCTCTCAGCTAAACCAGTGAAGATTCCAAAGGTGTGCTGCAGCTTGAAAATATAATTCCTCCCATCTGAATTGCTCCAGGCGCTAAAAATTCAGGAGTACATTAAAAACATCATGACACCTAAAAATAATTACTAAATGAGAGTTTTGAAGGTGGCAGACTCTTAAACTGCCTTCTAAATTTTGGGCCTGCAGCTTTGCGTGTTCAGCTTTCTTTCCAGAGTCTGTTAGTGCACTAAATATTTACTCCTTTCCTGTCCCTTAATGAAAGCTGGGATTCTCATGAAATATCACAACTAAATAACCTCATATCACCTCACCAATAGCAAGAGCAAAAAGTCCTTTAGATCTTAAATTAGTGACTAACGAACATGGGAGAGACATTGGCAACTTTCGAATAGGACACACCAGAAGGGAGGTTATTCACCCAAACCCTCTGAGATGTCTGGTACTGTTTCTTAAGAAAGAGCTGAGAAGGTCAGGCTGTTCTGAGCCACAGATGGCCTTGGAATGTCCTGCTGATGGAGCTGCATGAACATGGCTGGTTCTCCAGCCCCACTGGAGTAACATCAACTTCCTGCCTAAAGACTTGAAGGTTAAAGAGGCTCCTGAGTTCCCCCAAATAGATCCACAATTGATTCAATTGGGCTAATCAGAAAAACTGAATTTATGGAATGGAAGTGCAAAAATAGGAGGAAAAGAAGCACAAGAAAGCCAAGAAGAGCCAAAGACTTCACCCAGCTGAGAGCATTATCCAGGTCCTTAAAGAAAATCACTGCTCCCAGCAGGCAAGCTTCACCTTGTCCTACCTGAACAAGTGACATTCACCATCACAGTATATTAGAGAGGATGAGCTGGGAGGGAGTGTGATAAATTGCTGTAATTAAAGAAAGAAAAAGGCACCAAATTAGCTGTCAAGGAGTAAGACTGCAAAAGTGTGCCTGGGATGAGATGATTCACAGGGTGAGACAGAGCTTGGGATACTCCAGGCAGTGAAAGCACAGGAGGTCTCCAAACATCCTCTGGGTGCTTCTGTCACACCTGGAGTATTAATCAGGCCTGCAGCTCTCCCCATCCTCCTTTCACAGCTTCTGCAGGGCAAACTTCCCTTTGCTTTCCAGACTGTTGTGTAACAGGGTGTAAATGACACAGCAAGGGGAGTGAGTTGACACCACTGAGGGCTTTGTAAGGCTCTGCAGGGTGCATGGATGCCAGTTGTGGCACTCAGCTGAGAGCTTAATATTGCTGTACCCCTGCCTGCAAATGGTGGTTGCTAGGAGGCAAATATCATATTGAGAAACCTGAAAGGAAGTAACAATTTCAGGTCCAGTCTGGGGCTCATTGAAGTCTTTCTGTTGATTTTAAATAGGATGTGATGCAGCCTTTAGCAAAGATAGTGGAATTTTTTTTGAAGAAGGAAAAATGAATGGCATCCAAATGACTCCAGGTAATAAGGATGGACAACAACAGGCCATTGGAAAGGAAGAATTACCAGGGAAAATGAAAGGCAGCATCAAAGAGCTTCAGTGAACAAAACCCCACCAGATAAAGAATCTTTCTGGGAAAAGCTAACAATGAAAACTTGTATAAAACATGTATTATTCCTAGGCCACTCTCATGCCAGGGTTAAATTTGGCAGAGCCACTGGGGGTTTTCCACATGGCCATTCTCACCTAATGAATTCTCTCCACCTGTAAAGCTATACCAAACTGTTTTTGCACTTTGTCCTTCCTGCTCTCCTACTGTGGAATCTTGCAGTGATTTTAGGTGTTGATCTGGGCTATAGGAGGTTTAAAGTTCACTGGATGGGGCTGGGGGAAGTTTTCTGGCATGTGGTGTGAGCCCACTGCAGCACTGGTCTGGACCCCTCTCCTCTGTGTGCACAAAAACACCCCAGGAGCCCTGGAACGCCGCAGCTGTTCTGTGAAAACACAAAAGAGAATAAAGGAATTTTCAAAGTGGAAAAAACCCCATCAGACCTGGATGAAACACAGTTAAATAAACAAAATCTCTCCCTGCCTACTGTACTGTTGCAGGACAAGTCCTTTTGTTCAGCAGTCCCTAACAGCTCCCTATTAGCAGAGCCCCACGCGGGCTCTCTCTCCTCATCCCAGCTGAGGTTTGGCAGGTTTTCAGCTCCTTCCTGGCAACCCCAGCACTGCTCGTGCTGCAGACTTCCTGGGAGCATTGCCCAGCAAGGCAGCTCCCTGATTTTGGGGGAGACAGAGCTCTGTCTGTCTGGTGGGGTGTCCCTGAACAAGAGTCGGTGGCCAGGACACCGCAGCCACACAAACCTCTGCAGCCAAACACCTGTAATTAGCAGAACAACGTTCCCCCAGCTCTCCCACCATCCCAGCTAACCCAGGTCTCAGCTGGGGGTGACCTACCAGCCATATCCATGTGGACACCTCCATTGCTCTTTCCTTTATCTGCCCTGTCTCACTGTGAGTGCTCAGGGCTGGGGACAGTGTGACACACACCTGGCACGATGTGCCACACACTCTGACCACCCCAAGCCGTGCAGGGTTTAGGAATCTCCACTGGCATCATAGGCTGGGATTTTTTTTTTCTGTTATTATTTTGTTTATCTATTCTCACTAAGAAGACAACACAGAAAAATAAGATCAGTCTGCAGTAACACGTGGGGGTTTTGTGTGATTGTTTCCACAGGAGCTGCATAGGGATAAAAAGCATCCTGCAAAACAGGGGGAAACAGTATTATCATCACTGTCAGGAGCTCCCTGGTGGGGTGTAAGAGTGCTCACTGCTCAGGTATTCACACCTACTCTGCTCCTCTAGGGAGGGATAATTTCCTCGGGTTTTGGCTGTGCTGTGTAAAAAAGAAGACACCTCTTTTTTGCTAGTGAAAGAAAACAACTCCCCAAAAGAAAAAAATGCACCACTGTGATCCTCAATCCCCGAGTGCTAATGTGGCTAAAGCAAAGTCACAGGGAGTGTCTATCAGCTGAGGAATGGTCCTGTCATCTCAAAAACAATACAATCTTAAATACCCTCACCAATGAGCAAGGAACGATTAATGTTGACTGTCCAAAAAGGCATAAAAATGCAATTCCATCTCCCAATAAAATCTGATAAGTTATTTTTAGCAAGCATGATATGTGGTTCCTTGCTCAGCCATATTCAAATATTTGCACCAAACAGGTAAATTAGATGATTCAGGGTCCAGAAAATTAAGACCTTCACATTATGGGTGAACGAATGAATCACCTGTCTGGGACTGGCAGGATCCAAACTTCACAGTGCAAACTCAGCTTGAAGTTCCCAGCTGTGGCCATCATCTCACCTGCACATCATTGGTGACTGCTGCGACCTCCCTCAGATGCCTCTTACCTGGAATTTGCTCAGGTGTAACAAGAAGTGGAGAGAGTCTTTACCATGTCAAATCTAGAAAGTGACCAACAAACTTGAATCAAGCTGTTTTAAATAAATGAATTGCTTAAAAAATTAAAACATTTTGTAGATGGAAAAATGGAAGTTAATTCTTAATTATCCCAGATCCAAGGAAACCTACAGCTTGTGCTGGTTTCACCTGGGGTACAGTTAATTTTCTTCACAGTGGCTGGTGCAGGGCTCTGTTTTGGACAACACAGGATTGATAATGCAGAAATATTTTTCTTGTTGCTGGGCAGAATTTACACATATCCAAGGCCTTTTCAGCTTTTTGTACTGCCACACTGGTGAGGAAGTTGAGGGTGCTTGGGAGGAGACACAGCCAGGACAGGTGACCCAAACTGGGCAAAGGGACATTCCAGGCCATTTGGCATCATGCTCATGAATAAAGCTGGGGTAAGAAGGAGGAAGGGAGTGATGGCCTTTGTCTTCCCAAGTCACTGTTCCGTGTGCTGGGGCCCTGCTCTCCTGGAGATGGTGGAACACCTGCTTGCCCAGGGGAAGCAGGGAATTAATTCTTTGTTTTACTTTGCCTGGGTTTTGTTTTCCCTATTAAACTGCCTTTATCTCAACCCACAAGTTTCCTGGCTTTTAGCCTTCCAATTCTCTCCCTGGTCCTGCTGGTGGGGGAGTGAGTGAGCAGCTGCCTGGGGCTTGGCTGCTGGCTGGGGTGGAACCATGACACTGCTGGAGACACCCAATAATTCACACAAACGATGGAAGATCCAAACCTCTGTCCCATCAGTGCTGTCATTCCAGACCATGGTCTGAATTTGCCTGTACTGATGGACTGGGAAGCTGAAAGGGAGCAGATCATTGCCTGTCCTCTGCCTCAGCCCTCTTGGAGCTCCAAATCCCACCAAACCTTGCTGCTGCTAACCTAAGAAAAAAAAGTAAGCAAAGCAGAGGCTCCTAAATAGGAATTATATTTAGATTGATTAAGATAGCTATTGTGTGTCAATTTATTTAAATACAAATGGATTATTTGGAATGTGTTCATTGAAGACTAACAGCTCCTGAATGCAATACAGATACATGGCTAATTATAAAGTCAAGCAGCCATTATTAATGTTTCTAATGATCAATTTGTATTCCAACAACATACAATCATCAACTTTAAAGCTCCAACAGTCGCAGTAATTGGGACAAGAGAGTGCTCTATGCAGAAAGCAATCAGCCAACTAGTGCCTGCCTGGAATAAGAGGTAAAAAGCTGGGTTTTCAGGGGCCTACACTAAGGCCTGAGAGTCAGATGGAGGTTGGAGGGTTTTTTTTTCTTGGTAGGCACAGCCTGGAGGAGGCTGACTGAAAAAATGACAGAAATGTTGCTGGGAGGGGGTTACACACAAGGATCTGTGAGGCCACAGACTCTGGGCACAATGAGAGACCTTGATACAATCCCAGAGTGATAGAGAGGCAATAGGACAAGCAGTCCCCGCATACAAATAAAATTTACCCAATTAGATACACTTAAATGCAATAAATTTTTCATGGAAAAACAGATCAGTTTTAACTTCCACTCTGCATGTCAGTCGAAGGAGCAGTGATAATTTAATACACTGCACTTGCAATTCTGTGCAAGCAGAGCATCATGTGGCTGGGTCACTGCCAGGAGGAAAGCAAACACGGTTTTCTGAAGAGACCATCTCTGGAAGTAAATTTGGGCCAAATTAAATTTATCAAGCACTGCCACAATCTGAGGCCTGTGGAGAGAAGAGCTTCTCCCACCAGGCCAGGGGGCTTTTCCCAAAGGCATCTTGCTGAGGTTTCAGGGCCAAGGCTCACACGTGGGTGTTGGGACTCTGGTGGAAATCAGGAGCCCTCCATGCACAGGGCCCCTCATCATGGCCCTGGACCTGCCTCTCACTGGAGCCCTTTGAAGTGTGGTGGTAGGGAGAGCAGGAGGCAGGAGCTTGTGGCTGGGCTCAGCCTCTGTCCATCCCATTGCCAAAGAACCCAGATGGATCATTCACAGCAAACCCCTCTGCACAGCCTTGGGGGGAGCTGCCTCTGAGTGCTCAGAGCCAGGCTGGCAGTGGGGCTGGGGCACAGCACCACTGATGGCTTCATTTGCCATCCCTCTCCTGCAGAAGGATGCACAGCTCTGCCTGCAGCATGGAGGGGATGGGATTCTCTGCAGCAGCTTTCTGGTGCAGGCTGGAAAATCTCGGGGCAGATGGACCTTTTGGATTTAGGCTTAGAGCTAGCTCAAAGTGCTACTCTCACCTAGAGGTATAAAATAAGTGCTTCTCCCCCCAGATTCTATAGTTCACTGCAAAAGCAAAGGTGAGATGCAGTGCAGGATGGTGCCAGGCAATCAGTGGAAGGAAAGGGAACAGGGAAAGGAGGTGCCCTGTCCCTGTCCCTCCTGGCCCATTCTTCCCACCACTCCAAAGGTCCAGGTCTCATGAGCGAGGCCATCACAGGGAGATCAGCCCTGAAGGGGCTCTCAGTTTCTCTCAGCAGAGAAACCCCTGGCCAGAAAAGACCTTAGAGTGAAGTTTTGGGCTGTCTCTCCCAGTTTAACCAACTACATTGCCAAAGGAAAGAGACCAATGTTTTTTTCCTAGCAGAAACAGCTTCTTCCACAATCTGTTGGGCACTCATCACTCCCAACATCACAGAAAAAAAAAAAGTCACACCAAGGTTAATATATTTTTCCAGACAAGACAAATGTTGTATTTAATCACCTTCTTATCACTCACTAAATATTGGCAAATAAGCTCAGGCCTAGGTTTCAAGTTCATCAGAAGTTTTCCACCAGAAAACACTGATTAGATGTAATATGTTCCATGGAAAGATATTGATTCTGTCTGGTCTTTGGGCATAAACAGTGTCTGGCTTTTTACACGTCCCTCTTCCCTACTTTTCTGGCTTCACCACTGCCTACCTTGTGAAGTGCACAGAGATGTGGCTCCTGGGATCCACTGACAGCTCCCAAAATGCACAGCATCCCTCTGCCTGTGGTGCCTTTCCCTGGGACAGAGGAGCTCAGAACAAAGGCCCAGTAAAGCAGTGCTGTCACTGGGAGCTGACAATGTGGAAGGGGCTGAGCCTGGTAACACCTCTACAAAACAGTTTGAGGCCTTGAAGAACACAGCTTCTCTGTGGGCTTAGAACCAGTCCCATCAAGAAAGAGGGAGAAGATCATGGAGATCATGGGGCAAGGAGCCTGGGAAGGACTTCAGCTGAGCACTTTTGGACTGTAGCACACCCTTGTCCCAAGAATCAGCTCCACCTCAACTCTCTCAATGCACATTAGTCCGACATGTCCTAAAAGCTTCCCAAAGGCTGTATGATCTTTCCCAGGGAATTCTCAGGACACTTTGCCAGCCTTTCCACCAGGATCCCTCTGGCACCCAGTGGGACACAGCTCAGTTCCCACTGTGCTCTCCTTCCCCGTGCACTGTGGCCAGGGAGGATGAGCCCAGCATGGCCCCAGCAGAGAGGGCAGCACAGCCCAGCATCCCCCAGCCCTCCTGCTCGAGCCCCCAAACCACTCCCAGACCCAACTCACAGGGTGGGATGTCACGTTTGCCTTTGCTTTGTTTTGCCAGAGGGTGGAAGGGAACAGCAGCCAGTCGCAGTCTCCCTCTAGCCTTTGATCTCCAGCCAGCACAGACTGTGTCAGACAGACACCCAAATCTAGAAGGACAAGATTATTACCCAGAGAAAAGCTTTATGGCAATTGCTCGGTGCTTCACCAATTCAGCAACTAAATCTCCACAAAAATATGTATCTGCCTTCTATTCTGAGACAGCCGCCCATCCCTCGGCATCCTTCACTGCAGAGGCATCACAGCACTCAGAGTGTATTTCAGCCTTAAAGAAAATACACTCAGAGCTCAGAAAAACACTTCAAAGCTCCATGACTGGTTAAAACGGTGTTAATACCTGGCCGGTTGGTATCTGATCTCTGCATCACAAAGAGGTGCGATTGCCATTGTCACCCCCTGCCTAAACATCTCCTGCTTTGCTGTTTGGAATTGCAGGCAGGTCCCAGCAGCCCCCCCAGCCCTGCCTGTGGACAGTCTAGCACTGCATGTGTTGGTAATGAGCTGCCATGGCCCATTCTCAGAATATGAACTCACTGCAGAAAACAAATCTCCCTCCCTTTTTTATTCCTTGACAAGGCAGGAGGTTGTTCCTGCAGCTGTGTTGGAGCACCAGCCACCAGCTCAGGGGCTGGTTTGCAGCTCAGGGACCTTTGGACAGAGCTGGAAGGGGCAGAGGGTCTCAAGGGCCAGTGCTGAGGAGCCACTGTAGTGATTCCAGGGACAGCCTCACTCTGTCCTGGACAGCAGGCACAGCATCCGAAATCTGCAGTGTGTGACAGCTGCCCTGAGCCCCCTGCACAGCACAATTCCACGTGCACAGCTCCTGGTGCAAGCAGAGGGTTTTGAAACAGATGTGTTATGAATTGATAAGGTGTCAAATAGTTCTGACACTGTCTCCAGAGATAACATCAAGATAATATCACGCTTCAACCCATTTTGCAGCTGCAAATCCCCAGCCAGCTGACACCCCATGCAGTGGCTGGGGGTCTGAGGAAGGTGCTGCACACTTTGTTCCACACACCCAGCTTAGATCAGCCACAGCAAACACCAAATCCTCTGGATGGTTGTGGTCCTTTGCCTTAATGCACCTTCATCCTGTCATGGGCACCTCTCCAGTTTGCAGGGCTTTGGTTGGGCTTTGGTTACAGGAGAAATGTTCAAGCTGATTCCCTTTTGCTGTCCATGTGATTGCTTCATCTGTGACTCCAGTTTACCTGCATCTGCACTAGGACAAATATTTTCCAGGCTCGGCAGTGCAATTGTGAAGTGCAAATTCATATCAGTTTTCCTTTTCTTTAAATTTCTGTCAGTATTCCAAAGAAAAGAATGGATGATTTCACTACCATATTTATTTAAATAAAATTAATTAACCTCATGGCAAGACTGTGAATCTCAGATGAGCCAGCATCTCATTTAAATGATAGGCACAGCTTTTCTTACCTGGTTATCCAGCAGAGTGATGGCAGCCACTGCATGGTGATATTCATGCAGTGTGTGCCAGGGCTCTGGGAGAAGGCAGAAATCACCTGGAGCTGCACCAGGGCTGGATTCTCACCACCAACTCCTCTCAGCACTGGTTGTGAATGCTGACAATGACAGCAAAGTGGGAGCTGAGGCTCAGCTCTCATAATCATGCAGCTCAGAGCAGTCTGAATGCCTACAGAAAAAACACACTTTACAAAATCAGACACATTCATACTGGTGTCACTTTGCAAAGGATAAGCAGATACAGAGCACTTTTAGAGC
Source organism: Drymodes brunneopygia (assembly GCA_013400955.1). NCBI lineage: Eukaryota > Metazoa > Chordata > Aves > Passeriformes > Petroicidae > Drymodes > Drymodes brunneopygia. Next base: position 147,285 of record VZTZ01032677.1, on the reverse strand, counting down.
AGAGCAACAGTGGCTCATGAGGTGTCAGAACAGCTTCCCAGCATCTGCCTGATTTGCACAAGCTCTGGAACAGCATTTCATTGAATCCCTGCGTTAAACTGCACCAAAGGCTGCTCTGCCTGGCAGCACCAGAAGCACACCAAGCTCCTGTGTCTGAGGCAGGATGAGCCTCAGCCAGTGCTCTCCATCCTTGGCTTCCCCAGGGGCTGCCCAGGCAGCCAGGCAAGCACCTTCTGTCATTCAGGTGGTGGGGAAGCTGATCAGCTTCAGAGTAGTTTGGGTTGGGAGGCATCACTGGAAGTCACTGACTCAACCCCTGCTCAGGACTCCCTTCAAAGGGGGATTGGGTGGCTCAGGGCCTCCTGCAAAGTATCTGAATATCTCCAGGATCCCAGAGTCTCTTTCTAGCATTTGCTCACGTCCATTGTGAAAATGTTTTCCCATTTGTCTGCTTGCAATTTCTTTTGCTGCTACTCATGCCTATTGTCTTTCTGGATACATTTTTAACCTCCACAATATATTCTGCTATTGAAAGATGAAATGGTGTGTCAGGAAAGCTTTTTAAAGGATAGGAACTAGACACATTTTTCAAAAGGGGTGAGATGTAGAACAGTGACAGAGGACTGACAGGAGTTTTTTGTGATTGCCCTCTCCTGCTCTGTGTGGCAAAGCAGCTTCCAGCAAAGCATTCCACACTGCAGCAAGTGTGGCACAGAGGACTCACACACCCCACGGAGCACACAGAGAGCCAGCCCTGGAGGCAAGCACTGATTCCTGCTGATGGGGTAACTCAGCTTTACTGAATTATTTACCTGCCTTTACTGAGTGGCCATCTTGAGTCTTTGGTGATTGTCACCAGAGAAGGAAAACAGTGGGATTCTTGTCCCATTTAGTCACCCCCCTTGTGAGAGTCTCCCAAACTTCCAGGACTGTGGTAAAGTCATGCCACGGTTCAGCCAGAGTTCACCTCACCCCAGACTCTGCCCCAAGTATCTGATCATCCCATGGGAAGAGGAGTCACCCCTATGCAAAATGCCTCCAGAATTCACACAGCTCCTAAAGAAAAAGCGGTGTTGTGGTGCCATTCTGGAGAAATCTATCCACTCTCCTTACCCTTGGAATGCAGACTGCTTGGGCAGACAGGACTCCTGGCAGCACACTTACAGCTGCCTGTTTATTCAAGATACAAACTTCCTACAAACAGGTTAATGACTTTCCTTTAATTGTACATTCTCTTATTAAATGTCAATAATGAAAGGGAATGTCCGCCCTAGAGATAAGATTATGCCACCTTCATAATTTGGCTTTTCAGGACAGCAGACAAATGTCTCAGTCATTTTAAAATACAAATTTGTCATTCATGAGGGCAATAAATAATGCAAACAGGATGTGTGGTTACACTGACATTATCACATCATCATTGCACCCTGGGCATGAACATGTGACACTGTAACCTCAGGCTCTTTGATAAATTATTGCCCATCACCATCCTGTCTAACACAGGCGAACAGATGAGCACTGCAAGGAATTTATGGTTGCAGTTGCAGTACTTTGGGGCTGTAGGACAATTACTGGAGTTATTGCTGAAGCAGAGAGCGATGTAGGAAACGAAGGGAAAGTCTGCATCCTCCTGGGAGGTAATGTGTAAAGAAACTTTAACGAGGATACCCTGTGGGGGATTTCCTACCCTGCAAGTATTTAAACTGCTAATTAATTCCTATTAAAACAAGGTCTTTTGTGTACATCAAAAAATGGTGCCTGAGGCTTTGAGCCTGCAGTGGGATCTCCCAGGACTTTGCACCAGCTGAGCCTGACAGCCTTGGCTAAGAGGATGAAGCACTGAGGAATCCTTCAGTGGCCTCCATTTTGGGATTGGAGCACTGTGCTCGTGTCCATGGCTCAAGATCATTCCCAAGCATGATCCAACAACCAGAAAACCAGAGAGCACAAAAGCAAACAGCCTTCAGGCACAAATAAATTATGTATGCCTATGCTCTACCCTTATTTTGCATGTGCAGCAATACTTGTTTTGAGATGAGCCACCACAGCTACACATAAAACCTTTGCTTTTAACATCATGCTCCCTTGAAAACAGGGAAAAAGTGAGAGGTAGCCCACGCTCTCAGATCATTCATGAAAAACCAGAGGCTGATAAAGGAGCCTCAGAAGCCAGACTGCTCTGGGTAAAACAGGACCACGCTGTGAAAGATCAGGTACCAGTGTCCTGCTGGGGTTGTGATGCTTGTTTTGTGGAGAGGTTCCTCTTCCCATCCCTCCTCTCCTTGGGAGGACATCACTAGTTTCATCCCCTCACAGCTGTTTCCATGCATAATATTTATTTTTTATATTTTTCTCTTTTATTGCCCCATAAAAGGCACTGACTGACAATGAGCTTGTCTTTTACTGCCAAGGCTGACCAGACCCTGAGTTGGACTGGTTGGTTTGCTCCTGCAGGTGCTGGGTGTTGTGACATGGCACAAAGACTCCAGCAGCTCCATCAGAGACGTGGGAGCTGGGACATCTCACCCCAGCCGTGCCAGGGAAGGCACTTGGCAAAGGAATGGCATTCCTGCCCTGCTGAGCAAGGTGACAAGCAGCAGCTCTGCCAAGCACTGCAGCAAGTGCCACCAATGGGAACCTGGGGCCAAGGCAGGATGGAAAATCCTGGGCAGAGACCGACACACAGATGCTGCAAAAGTCACAGCAAAGCCCCGTGGGGGTCAGGGTGGCTGCTGGGACCCTGAAGTAGGACTGGTGCCCCCAAATGCCACACCCAGCAGTGTTGCATGGCAGCTGATGCTGATCCAGGTGGTTCAGGAGCTTGGCCACCCCTTCCACTGCCCAGCCCCGGGCGGGAGCTGCCCTCACCCCACACATCCCTTCACTGATAGGCAAAATTAATGAGCCATGAACTGTTCCCGAGTTAATCACACCCTTGTGCGGCTCAATCCAACCTAACACTGCCCTCTTGTGCTGCAGCACATCAGGGGCCTTTGCTGCCGGGGACTGGTTCACTTTTTAATTAGAGAGAGGAGCAATCTGTGAAGCCAATTGTATCCAGCTGTTTGTGAAGCAGTGCCAATTTTATCCCAAGGGGCTAGATTGTCTCCATCTCTTGTCATTGTGAAAGCATCAGTGTCCTGCACAGCCTAAGCTACCCATCCACTCACTCCATGGAGGTTAAAATGATGGGTAAAAGTGATAAAATCAAAGTGAAAATAGCAATATAACCACAACTCAAGGCATCTGAACAATGGAAAAGAGAAAAAATAGAAAACTGCACAGTTATGAAAGCACTTTGTCTCACACAGGCTGTGTAAAAATTCTTAAAGCACTGGTTAATGGCAGATATCTGCATTTAACTAATACTCTGTTAAAATTTAGTTCTGTAGAGTCACATAACCCAAGCATAAAAAAAAATCATTAATGATTAATGTTTTACCTAGAAAGAGCTACAGCCAGCTCAATAGTCATGGGCAATAGCATGTCTGGAGCTCTCTCTCCAGCAGACTTTAGGGAAGGAATTCTCAAGATACACATTTAGTTGTTTATTATCACAGGAGGCCTGATGGGCAGCACAGTATTTCTGCTGAGGATAAAGATCTCAGTAGTACTGCCACAGCTCTGAGATGAAATGCCAACCCTGAACTCACCCCCTGCTTCACCCTCCTGAGGGATGTGGGTACCCCAGGCCACCCTCTGTCCTTCCTCCTTGTGTCTGGGAGCAGAGCTGGAATCGGTGGCACAACCCATGGAGAGAGGCTGCAGAAATGCAAAAGCACAGGATTGAGCACTGTCTCTCTGTCTGCACTGCAGGATCTCTCCCTGTGCTTTCACAGCTCCTTTCAAGTGGCTGCAAATATCACCTGTGTCTTCTGCAAAAAGGGGACATAGATCAGGTATGATTTTATTTCAGTATTTATCAGACCTGCCTTGGACAGAATTTATACCTGACAGAAATGGTCACTTAAAAAACTTATTTTCAGAAATCGTTGTATGCTGTGCAGCAGCCAGCACTGGAGCAAAAAGACATTAGAAACTCACTGGAGGAGGAAGGAAAGATGCTCACAGAGGAGAAAGAAAACCTGATAATATTACAAGGAAGCAGGAGCTTTTCTGACACAACACTGATTCATTCCTGGGTATTGCTATTTAATGGATTACTTACATGAGCAGAAGGGGAAAAAAACAGAGAGAAAATAGAATAGGTGCCAAGATACAGCCACGGACATCCTGCACAATTTCCTAATTGATTTTAGAACAGCCTGCCCCTCTCCAGCTGCACACTCAGGTGTGGGGTTGGCTGGGCTGTCATGACATGAACTCTGAAGTGCTCAGCAGCTGTGCAGGGCAAGGCTGCCCACGTGGACCTGCAGAAACATTTTCTTAAGTTGAGACCTTTGTCCCTGGGTCCTTTGCAGAAGGAGGATAAACATTCATTCACAAGGGGAAAGGACTGTAAGAGCACTTCAATCAATGGCCTATGAAATATGTAATCACTGGAGCTTTTGCTGGCTGAAACAGGATGAAGATCATTTGCTGCAGTACAAAGCTGTAGGGGGAAAAAAAGCACCTTCTAAATTGGATTTAAAATCCAGCTCTTTGCTCCCCTCTTGCTGTGATAGCAGAGCTGACAGTGGATGATCACACCATCGAGGCAGGTCATTTTTGCTGTTTGCCCCCAGTTTGTGAGACCTGCTCACAGTTTTTTGGCTGGCAGGAAGTGGAGAGCAGTCTTCCCTGGCATCTCCCAAATTAAATATTGAAAATGTGTATGTTGGGGAGAGATGTGGCTGAGGATTTGGGAAGCTCTTCAGGCATTATTAAAATGCACTAAGTGGTTTGCTGGCAATTATCTACTATTGTCACAGACTCAGGCAGGATGTGGTATGTCAGAAACTCCTGCATGCATTTTTCTAAATAAAACCTACAGAAGAAAAGATGACACAAGTTTTTTGACCAGGAAACTTGACATTTCAGAGTTGGCATCTCCTACTAAGTATTAATAATAAAACTTCCCAGGAAAAGAATGACAAACTATTTTGTGGAACTTTTACTGGGCAGAGTTTAAGGTGTCCTAGTGTGAACTGGTTTAAAACTTCTGCATTCTTCTTTTTCTGACAGACAGAAGCAGAATTTCTTCCAGAGTTACCAGAACCCTTATTATACCAGCAAGATTGATTCTTCTGATAAACCAGTTAAAGCAAAATACATCACTGGATGAGAACAGAGCAGAGTGACCTGCCTGCCTGAGATTTAGTCCCAATAAAGCTGATGACATATTGAAGGGCTGTTGAAGCCCTGACTAATACTGTATTTTCTTTTCCAGTGGAGGGTAATTTGATGTCACAAGCTGCACTGTGGGGGTTTGTGGATCCTCAGCTGATAGAGAGGGTTTTTCAACAGTAATGCTCTGCAATCCTTCCCATTACTTGCTGCTGACTTCAGCTCATGAGAACTCTAAAGAATTTGTTCACAAGAGTAGCATTCATCTGGTCAGAACTGGAGTCTGTAATGTATTTTTCCTGAGGCTACACCTTAAGGCACTCTAGAAATGGTAGGGAGTGAGGATACCTACTTATTAAGTATGGAAGGATTTTTTTATTCAAGGAAGTTTAAAAAAAAAATCTGTCCCAAAACTAACCTGTGCTTCACTGCCTATACCAAGTGCTTGCATTTTTCCCAAATGCACTCTTGGCCAACAGTGGGGACTGTGAGAAAACATTGAGAGGGCAGGACAAAGGGCAAAAATTGTTATTATTGCCCAGAGTGGATTTACTCTGGAAATAAGAAATAGGTTTATAAGCACCCTGGGCTGGAACTTCTTTCTGCTTTGCAAGGAAGTCACTTTATATTAAAGACTGTTTCATTTAAAAAGGGGTTCATGGTGTGCTTGCCATTGGAGCAGGAGATAGGACTTTCTGAACCCTGAGGCTGCCTGTGGCCCCAAAGGTGGTTCCACCTCCTAAAATTGCAAATGTCGGAGGATTTCCCCCAGACAAAAGCTGCCAGGAACGAGGGCTCTGGCTGGCCTTGGACTGCTGGATGCTACCTGCCCACTGCTCCCAAGACACCAGGGTGGAAAACTCCTCCTTCCTATGGAAAAGAGCCATTGTTGGAAGCCAGGAGCTGGGCTGGAAATGGGTTAGGATTAGTGTTGAGAGAGTTAAAGAGCCTACAGCTCCAGGGTGGAAAAGGCATGCCAAGGTGATCCACACAGGGCTCCAACATTGCTGCTTCTAGATCTTTTTGAATCTGGACCATCCATGGTGTTCAGGCAGGGTTATGGTTAGCTGCCTGTGTAGTGGTCGGGGTGGTGTTCAGGGTCCTGGTTATGGTCATGCTTGGGTCAGTTGGTTGTGGACAGTTTTCCTACCTGTGGAAAGACATTGGCTCATCAGGGCCTGAAATGGACCCTTGGTGCACTAGTCTAACTCTCCATGCTATTATATTTGTCATGTTCACTTGATGGGGAAGAAGCCCACAAGAATCCCCTCTCACCAGTCCTTGCAGATATCCTTCAGCTTTACCTTCTCTGGCCTCTTACTTGCTGTCAGAGCTGGATTTGTTCTGTGCTCAGCTGCCTGGGAAGGTTTTCCTTATCAAATATAGTAACAGAGAGTGTTGGTGTGGGCCCCCCTTGGCTTTGCAGGGTCTGGGGAAACTGAGATGAGGCTGCAGCTGCTGTGGGGATCAGCCCCTCACTGCACTGCAGGGTGGTGTCCATCCACCGTGTCCCTTTGGGGACTGCAGCATCCAACATGGGCCATGGATCAGCCCAGAGAGAGCACATCACTTCTTGCCCTTGGCACATAACAAGAAACAACAACTAAGCTAGACAAGCAATATGGTACAAAGATTTTTTTCCTAAATTGAATTGTTCTCTGAAAAAAAAGAGAAAGGAGATTTCTTCCTATGTCCAGCCTTCACCAAGCATTGTGAAGAATGACTAGCAAGAGAAATCAATCTGTAAAGCCTTGATGGCCAAGAAGAAGGATTTTCACACATGCCAACTTCATCGTGGACACATTTATAGGAATTTAAAGTGTTACTATGTGACAACAAAAATAGCTATTTGTTGGCAGACATTTTTAGTGTGTTAAAGGGTCATTAATCATTCCCTGGTCCTTTCCAATAGTCAGATGTACTTACTTCATATCTTCATTTACTTGTACCATTCATACCAGCTCCTCAGCTATCTTCATTTTCTTGTGAAGACCTGTTTTGCCTGTTAAGGAAAACAAAGTAATATTAAAAAAAAAGAGAGAGAGTGGAAGCACGATAAAGATAAACACAAAGACTTCAAGGTTCTCAGTAAATGCAGACCTCTATTACATATGTGCAGTCAATAAGGTCACTTGTGTAGCAACTCATAACAAAGAACAGTTGACAATGTGTTATTTTTCTGCTGGAAAATATAATGTGAAGCTGAGCATGCTAATGACTTTTGGAAATGGGCAATGACAAAGATTGATTAATATCAGTTGACAGCCTGTTCCACAGCTCCGAAGCAGGAATAGCAATGATTGATTTGCCAAAATGTGGGGCACAGGCTCTAGATAATAGAAAGAATACATCTGAACTCAATCTGGTTTCAGAAACACAATTTAAGGGCCAAATGTATATCAGTAATTAAAAGCTTCTGGGAAAAGACAGAAATGTAGCAGTATTTTCAAAAGGCACAAATTTCAACCAGTTTTTATCAATGTCTAATTACCTTTACAAATGTGAGCCTGTAGACTGTAGAGTTCAGGACCAGAAGCCTACGTAAAATGCAGATACAAAAAATAGCAGGGGGGGAGGAGAGAAACCAGCATAGTAGCATAATTGTTTTCTAAAAATCAGAGAGAGGCATCATTGATATCTTAAAGCAGGAGGTTTTGATGATGAAACCCTCACCTAATGTGAACTACTAAAGAGTCACTTTCTGTCATGAAGGACAAGGTGAACAAACATCCATGACAGTTTGTAGGGCTGCATGCTCACTACCCAGGGTGCTAGGGCAATACCAGAGGAATATTGCACCCCAGGCCAGCAAGGACCCCCACATTTTTAGTCAGTGCCATATTTGTCAGAACATGCTCCAGAACTGGAAATTACTGGGGGGGGGGAGAAGTAATCCCATCCTCACTGGATGTGGGGTCCTGTTCAAAGCTTGACTCATCCTTCCCATTTCTCCCCACATGACCAAGTTCAGCTCAAGAGCCCTGGAAAAGCCAAACCAGTACCAAATATCTGTAGCCATGCTTTTATCCATCACAGCATGCAGGAGAGAGCGGGAGAGAAGGATGGGAAGCTCCATGACAGACATCCACCAAAACATTGATCTTCATTAGGGACGTGGTCATGAATGAAGAGCTGGCTTAGCTGACACCATGCTGGCTGCTCTGCTTAGGATGGGTCAAATTGCAGCAGGCACTATGTCAGCTAATTGCAATTAAAACCTCACTGCTAATCAAAGCAGAGCCTCTAAAGCAATTCCATCACCTGTCTCAGCCTGCTGCAGCCACTGCCTGTGCAGTGCAAGGCACCATCTCTGCTGTATCTCACAATGTGACAGACTGAAAGCTGCACAGTGCAGCCCTAATTAGGAAAAGAAGGTGTTAGGATAAACAACAACAAAATTGCAGGTGTTTACACAGAGCACAGGATCTGTGAAAAAGTGGACAAGCATTTGACTAGGGAAGCCTGGGGATTTCCTGGGCTTAATTCCAAAATGCATCTTTTAAATACAAATGGTGTTATGTTATTATGTTATTTTTTGTAGGGAAGCTTATGAATAATCCTGCAGGCTCCTCAGAAACTGAGGATGTGAGCATTCCTTTCCAATCAGGCCTTTCAGGCAGGGTCTGAGTTTGGGGATTTGCAGCCCTTTGAATTAAATTACATTTATCAAGAGTGTTCCAAAAAGAAACAGAAAACCCTCCTCCTCTGAGGTCAGTACATTTATAAATCATTAGTATCTACAACTGAGAGGTTTTTCTTAATAAAACAAAGTGTTGCTGTGTACAATGATAAACCAATCTATTACAACAACCAGCCACCCTTAACTGGTTAAATCTGCAAAGTGACCTCCATCCTGGGGAAGTTGTGCCTTGGACAGAGCTCTGTTGATCATGCAGTAAAGAATTGCTGTCCCTGTTCCTGGGGACAGGTTGCTCCTCAGCTAAAGAACTCCGTTGCAGCAGCAGTTGTGCCAGAGATGAGGAAGGGGATCTCACCTTCCTTTGGGCACCTCAGAGTCAGGCATGGAAGGCCTTAGTAGGTTATCAAAAGGCTTCTTCTGCCACCTGCAGATAGAGGCAGCTGTCCTCAGAGAGGCTTTATTTCTACCACCCTGGAAACCTTCTTCAGTCGTACTGGTGGACATGGCAATTATGAGAGGAAGAATTTGAGAAGAGCTGTACAGTGAGTTATAGCTGTAAAACTCATGGGAACAAGAAGTCCTTTTATGAGGCATAATCTGTAATGCCAAATGTGGTTACCAGCTCCAAACACTCAGAACAGCTCCTGAGGGGTCTGATTCCCAAAGGATTCTGTGGGGGATGTGTCTTTTCTCCCAGGGCCCATCCTGAGCTCTCCTTGACTCCAGTGCATGCTCTTTGCAGGTGCATTTGGATACAGAGCCCGCCCTTGTGTGCCTCGGCAGCCGGCGCTGCCATTCCCCACCTGCATGGCAAAATCAGTGATGACATTTGCTGTCTTCCTTGGGTTTTAATACCTTTCCACAGTGGCAGAGGCCTTGGTGATTGAGCAGGCAGTGTGATGAACAGATACCAACACAGAATGCACTGATAATGCTTGGACTGCTGACCTGAGTAATTAGTCACAACTCAGACCCTGGGAAGTTCTACCATTTTTGGGGAAGTTGATGGGTTTGGTGATTCCACTGCAGTGACCACTGCATGAAGTCCATATTTTGTAGATAAAAACAAGGACACCAAACCACTGAAAATGGCCCCTTCCTCATGACTCCAAAGCTCTTTCTAAGCTCCCCTTCACATACATAATTTCCAGGTTCAGTGCCTCTTTCTCTCTTCTGCAAATTCATTCCTACAATACTTTGGAAAAGAGCATCCATCCAAGCCTGGGGCTTTCAAAAGCCCAAATAAGACTAATTTGGGGGGGGTTAGTTTTGTTTTTTGTGTGTGTGTGGGGAGTGGGGATAGGGAGGGGCACAGGGCAGGAGCAGGTGTTCACTGTCTCAGAGCTGCCATGGGAAAGGTGGTGGTAAAACCCGTTAGTCTTGGAAGGATTCAGCTCAAATGAGACTAACAACATAGAGTGCATTGTTGAAAAAAGAGTCCTGGCTGTAGAAATGTTTAGCACTGAAATCATGCTTTTTAGGGCTTTGTGAGACGTCCCTCAAGTGAACTTACCCTTGGAAATCAATGGAATTGATTTTGTTTATGCTGGACATTTTTCGTGTGGCTGCATCGTGGCGCCTAATTGACAGGTAAAAATCTGTACATGGAGTTCGGTAGAGAATACCTTAAAAGTTTGTATTTAGGGGACAAACTTAAGTGATTATAGACAGTCACTCTAACATTTTATACCAACTTTTAATATTGGAGTTCACAATGAATAGCTACAGCACAAAGAATATCTGCACCCCACTGCCATAAAGCTCTTCAAGGCTCAGTTTCCCTGCTCTGAAATAAAAGAGGAGAAAGGTCAGCGACAACATAAATTATGGGTTTTTTCCAGACTAGCTACAAGTTTTAAGACTTCTGGAGAACTTTGCTTTTATTCCTACTTCTCATTGAAAGAAGTATCACTAAGTCTTTGCTTGAAGTGGGGACTAAATCCAAATGTTTATATTTGCCAGTAGTATCTAATCAAGGTCTACAAGCAGAAACAAAAACCAGTGAGTTTTCTTTATGTCTAATCAAAAAGTTTGCTAGTTTCTACAAAATAGATGAGAACATTTTGTAGGGTAGAGCCAGTTAAGATGTCATATGAGAGTTACAGAAAAGAGCATAAAGTTCCTGCTAATAGAGAAATAAGGACTATTATATTTGGAGGGAGTCAAGGTTGAAGTACATCTGAAATATACAAAAAATGATGTTTTAGCACCTTGTCTCCCTGTAAGACATTAGTGAGCTCAGACTCTGGCTTTCAAGATAGCAGGAAAGAGCTGACCCCTGACAGCCTCTGGTGATGGAGTCCTGTATAAATGATTTAACAACAAGATTAACTGGTGTAGTGAAGTGGTTTAACTATCATATAAAGAATATTTACTCTGATACATGGCATGCTTTGCAAATGCTTATGTGGATAACATCAGCCTGCTCCTCATGTAAGTGCAGCTGTTGTCCTGCCCTATGACCTAGAGCAGGGAGCTCTTGAGGACAAGAAAACTGTGGTTTTACCCCTGAGAGGACAAAGAGGATCCAGGAGCACACAAATGAAAGCAGGAGACCCGCAGGGAACTGCAGCAGTTTCAGAATGAGCAAACTCAGTTGTTAATTTACTTTGCGGTCAAGATACTCCACTTGATTCTTCAAACCAGCACATCAGGTTTCATGGTAAAGAAATGTTACAAACAATGCAAAAAGAAGGGTATAATGCTGCAGGAGGAGTCAGCCATGATAGTGATCACCAGCACATTTGTGTGGTGCTGTAGGGATGGGGACACATTATCCACAGATCAGACATTTATCAAGCCAGAGTTCTTCTCTAGCCCTTCATACATCTCCCAGGCCAGCACTCAGAGGAGGGGTGAAGCATCACTACAAAACAACTTGGAAAGCACACTAAATGACATGCTCTGAGGTTTGGTGGGTACTCCAGTGCTCCTGTTGAAGGGCTCTTGGAGGGACTCCTCCAGGAGAGAGCTCGGGGCTGCAGAGCTCGGATGGGGAGAAAAGCTTGACACACAGACTCACATATTGGTGTGTGTAAATAGCCACTGCCTAAGCTTGTTTTGGGCTCTGCTGTCTCATATGAATTTTTATGAAGCAATTCCCAAGTTGGGAAGACATGAAAGGTGAGGATGAAGGGAGGGCATGTCCTGGGAACTGCTAGAAGCACAGTCAAGGGTGTGCCTGAAGAAAATCCAGGAGATGAAGTGGGGGTAACCAGTGTAGTGCCAGGGTTGGAAACATCTGGTCAAGAGGAGGAGAAAGGATGGGATACACTGAGCAGAGACCATGGCTCCTGGAGCTTCTCAGCCCTGACACCTGCTGCTCAGGACCCTGCTGAGCACTGGCTTGTCCTCTCTCACTGCTTTCTTCCTACTCCACATCCTCTTGTTACACCACTCTTCCTTTCTGCCTCTTTGCCTGGTCCCCAGGGACTCCTCCAGGGCTCGTGGGCTTCCCAGGAACATCCCACTGAGATGCACAGAGCAGGAACACACATGTGAGGGGAAGGAAGCTCAAAGACCTCACAAGGTTCATTAACATGGGGCCCAGGGCCTTCAAAGCAGGGGCTGCTGCAGTGAGACACAGTGCCCAAAGCAGTGAGGGTGGCACTGAAAACACATGGGGTGCTGTGTGGTCACAGGTCCTTGCAAACATTTTGCTATGAACCTTGAGTTATTTGGGGTTCTTGCACTTTTCAGTTCAGGTGATCACAAGAAAGACACTTAACTTCAAGAAAAAAAATAGAATTCCTGCTGCTTAGGGTGTCAGAAGGAGCTTTAAATTTGGATCTAGGAGTTCAAAATCTTCACAAAATGGATTCAAAAGAAAACCAAAGCTATCTGAATTTTTATCTCATGAAGTCTCAGCTTTTCATGATTTCTTGCAATTGTGCTCATCATTTTTGCAGCTGAGGAGTGGAGGTTTATTTTCTCTCATTTCCTAGCCTCAGGGAGCTGCTTAAGGAAACTCTGTGATAGCATTTCTATAACAGGGAACAATCTGGAGCTGGTCAGGCTAAGCAGCTGTGCCTCCCCAGTTCCCTGCTATCTGAGTAATTACCATCCTGCACTGCCTCTCGCTCAGAGGATGACGTTATTCCCTCACTGGATAACAAGGTAAAATCAACTTTCCTCACAAATCCCATTATCTTCTGGAAGATCCTCTCAGAATGCAAATCAACAAGTTCAGCACTGACAGGAGCTGAAAAGCAACCCACAGCTCAATTCAAATTACCTCCACGCTGCAGGATGAGACAATCTGGATTACTGAGAGTTACCTGGGCAGAGCAGTGACTCTGCATTTTATGAGCTCTTGTTCCTCACATCAAAGAGGTTTGATGGGCATTTAATTAAAAGATAAAATAGCCAGCCATAAACTACCAGACTAACCTTTTGAGAATACAGCTCGAATTACAATTAAAGCATTACTATAATTGTCAGATTTTTGGCCTTGACCAGCAATGACCTCCATCAGTAAGGGCTAAATTGACGTTGGGAGCAGTGCCCACCTTGCTTTTTAGGGCTGTCATAGGGCAAGCTGGTTCAGGTGGGAAGGGCTCACATGCAACTTTGGGTGTCTCCTGTTCACCCAAATCCAGGGAGATTCACAGGGGAAATTATAGCTGCTCTTTTGTTCCAGAGCTGCAGCAGAGGTGTGCTGGTCCCAAAAGAATCCATCCTCACTCTTACCATATGGATGATTTCTTGACAGGGTGTCACACTCCTCCTGGGCCCTGGGGAGAAACAGCCAAGGAGCAAAGCCCCTTTAGAAGGTGAATGTATGAACCCTGGGGAGAGAGTGCTGTGAAATGTAACTGTAATATTATCTACACTGGGTTTTCTTCTTTCTGGCACAGTGATGTGACAATTCCCTCACTGGCTGAAACAAGGTGTTGGGAGTTTTTAAAGACAGTGAGTGTGATCAGTCTCTGGGTCCCCCCCATCACACACAGGGACTGCTGATACTCAGTTTTATCTCATGGGAAAAGCGTGTTGCCTTGTCACAGGTACACAACAGGACAGCAAACTTTTGCAAGTTANGCTGAACCAGCAGGAAAATGCAGATTGACTCTCAGGTGCAGAAATCCCTGAGATTTGCTTCAGCAGTGAGATCTTATCTGAAACAGCACAGTTTGAGAAGTGTTTCAACCCAACAAAGAAGCCAAAGCCAGACATGTCCCAGATATGCACACCCACCACCTTGGAGCTCAAGAATCTGAGGTACCAAACTCATCTAAAACAGCACAAAGCTGAAAAATTCCTTAGGCAGTGCCAGAGAAGGACACCAGTGGTCCCTGTGTCCCCAGCCCTGTCCTCACTCCAGCATTTGGCTTATTACCTCAAGTGCATTTTCACATATTTGGTGTTTAATTGTATTTTTCTCCAATTCATTCTCTTATGTCATTCCTGTGTATATTTGCATTCTGTTCTGAGGATGACTGTCATTTAAACCGCAGCATTAACACAGTGAAACCTTTTGCATTGAAAAGTCCAGAGACATAAAGCATAACAACAACAGTTTCCTAAATCTATGGCTTACTTCAAGGTGCAGAAGAGGCTGTTATTTTCACTTAGCTTCCGGATCTGGCTTTTGCTCCTTTTGTCTGGCTGAGTAGCATTGTAATCCTAGAGGAATTAGTCATTATCCAGCCTTGATAAGAAGGGCAGAACTGCTCCCTGATCTCATAGACTTGAAGTCCTGTTTGACAGAGGAGTTGTGATACTCTTTGCACATTTGTTTCACTAATGAAATATTTCAAAAATATTAAAGGATCTAAAGAAGTTAAAATGTCTGGATGCTGGCAAGTTCTTTGATAAGTTAATTTTACATTCAAAACCAATAAAGCATTGGTCAGAGAGACAGGGTTTGGATTTACCCTGGATAATTCCCTTGCTTTAAGACATTTCAGTTGAATCAGTTAAACTCTGTCTATGCTTAGTCTTTGGAATGTCAGCGCTAACACACCTTGGAAATTGAAGCAACACTGAGGAGTATTTTGATTTAACTTAGCAAAAGATATGTCAGCTTTGCTGTAACCCACAGGCAATGCATTCACACTGCAAAAGTGAATTTAAGGGTCATCTGAAAATGATGCTGATACCAAGAGGCTACAAGTCAAAACAGCTATGGGGGGGAAAGGAACCAGGAATGTGTGGGGAGAGGAGGTGTTAGGGAGAGGGTGTCTTTGGGGCTCTGGTAATGCACAGAGGTATCCTGCTGGTCTCAAAGCTGAACTGCTCCAGCTCCACTGGCGTATTCCAGTATGAGCCCTCTGGAGGTGGGATTTCCCAGGGTGAGTAACCACCCTGCAGGACAGGACCCGAGTTACAGAGGGGAATATTTTACATTTAGAGGAGGAAGAGATTGGATACACTTTCCAGACTACTGTGCAGTGAAGATACATCAGCTTGGAGCAGGCACTCGATTGAGAATGAAACTTAATAGAAGTGGAGAATCTACTTCATGTTTGTCTCCAGTCCATTTGTGCCATTTTACATACTGGAAACTATTTAAAAAGCAGGTAATGTCATTGTTCAGGAAGGTACATGCTGCCCTGTAAAGCTGCTTTATATCCATATTGCTATTGCCACATAGAGCAGGCAGAGCTACATTAGAACTGTCTGAAAAACCACCACCAAATTGACAAATAGAACAAAATTAATGTATTTTGTTTCCTTGAAAGCTTCATTCTTCTCACTGAGAGGAACTGAGCATATTCCCTTCTCTTGCAGCTCAGTACATCAGCATTTCACAGGATGGCCGTGCAAGAAGGAAATTGGGAAGGTTGCATTTTCAGACCTCCAACAAAAACTTCCAGAGATGTTCCTTCCCCCTGACCTTTCCCCTTGAACTTTTCAAAGTGCTTCCAGTGTAACCATGCTGTGCATAAACCTGGCACAAACTTCCCAAGAGCACAGACTGTGGTTTCACAGTGGCATTGGCACCTCCTTCCGCAGTCAAACCTGACACCAATTACACAGGCATGAATCTGCCCTCTCCCCTCTTTGTAGCATTTACTCCTGGCCAGATTTGGCACAGATGTAGAAGGCAGCAGCAGCAGAGCAGTTGCAGAGGAACATGAAAACAGCATCAGAAGCTCTCCTTCCCACTCAGCAAGTTATTCACCATGGAGAGCTTCTGGATGGCACTAAAGCAGGTTGATTTTATAAGCATCCTGGTACCAAAAAACTAATTTATTTTTAACTTTCTGAGCTGGATGAAAGGTGACCGGCTCCAAATAGCAACTATGAATTTCTAGTCCATTGAAAGCCCTGGGGCCTGTTGGTGCAGCAATCGTTGGCTGAGCTACAAGCAATCAATGGCTGGCTCTGTGTTTACACAGGGGAGCTGATTGATTACTGACTGCCAACATGATTGCCCATGCTGCAAACATTTTTCTCAGGACAGTTCTCCAAGGCAGCTGAGTTGTGAGGCTAACAAGCACCTAGAGAAGGGTATAGCAGCAGATCAGCCATTTCTAGGATGTTTAGGTTAACATCCTAACTGCAGTATTCAAGTGGTTTGAGACTCTGGAAGCCCCCTTGACACCTTAGGATTTAGCTTTTATATTTTTCAGATCCTTTGCTGCTTTAGTGTATAACTCTAAAACTCCATAGCCTGTCAGCTGCTGTTCTCCCATTTTATCCAGACAGAACAATTCCTCTCTGGGCCTGAAACTCAAGGACTCCTGACTGTC
>VZTZ01032677.1:1819-130680 GCA_013400955.1 Drymodes brunneopygia | reverse complement strand
AGGAAGTAAAAAACAAGGAGTTGGGGGGGGGGGGCAAACTTGGAGTAAATGACTTCATTACCTGTAATTGGAGGATTAACCCCTGATATGCAAATGGACCAAACTTATAACTGTATGAAAAGCTCATGGCCGTGGTCCATCGTGGGTGTAGCCCCTCCCAGAGGCTTTGACTGCCCAAGGTGCACCCAGTGAAGGCCTTCAATAAATACCTGCTTTTATTCTCTCAGTTTTGTCTAGCCTCTGTTTTGGGTAGCCACTCCAAGGCATCACCCAGAGCCTTTGTGTGCTGTAAGGTTCAACCATGGCCAAGGCATCACACCTTCAGTGGAGGAATCCTGCCCATATGTTTTGTGAGGAGGGAGAGAGGGTTTGCTGTCTTATTCTCACCCTACCTGAGGGCACAGGAGGGAATTTCCCCTTCTTTCTTGGTTTAAACCTTCCTATCAAAAGCACTCCACAGGACCTTGCTTATAGTGCAAATTTTACTGGTTCTACAGAAACCCAGGACCTCTGTATTCTCCATCATCTATTACTGATTAATGAATGGTTTGAGTTGGAAGAGACCTTAAAGATCATCTCATTTCACCCCCCTGCTATGGGCAGGGGCTCCTTCCTCTAGACTCCATTGCTCAGGGGTCTGTCCAGCCTGTCCTTGAACACTTCCAGGGATGGGGCAGCCACAGCTTCTCTGTTCCACCCTCACAGTAAAGAATTTCTTCCTAAAATAATTTTATTGTTTTATTTGCAAATAGAAGAAAACATCTCTTTCATTAATCTCTCTTGTAAAATCTGCACTTATTTACAAACAGAGAGAGACAAGTTCCCCTCCAGGAGCTATGATGGTTGGTATGAACTGACATCCTTCATGACTATTTCAAGCCTTAAACTGAATGATGTAGAAGCATAGGCCACATCTCCCTCCCCAGTCAGAGTTGCTTTCAGGCAGAGGTGAAGCCAGGGGCCACAGCATGACAGGAATTAAATCAGTAAACTGAACATTTTCTCCCAAAATGCTGCTTTTAGGAACAAAAGGATCATTTTTCCCTAATCAAAGGCACCAAATAAATCAGAAAACTATTTTATGCCATTTTTGTGTTTCATGCCTGCAATCCAAAACCCTGGCAAACAAATGAGAGAACCCAGAAAATTTCTGGCAAATGGCATAGACAAGACAGTCAAACTACTCCCAAGTGCCCCAGGCTTTCCACAAGGGCCTTTTACAGGACACTATTAATTAAGATTGCAGAAAAAAGTGTTGGCAGCTACCGATGATCAGAAAACACAACCAGCTTGATTTATATGGATTCTTCCACTACTTCAAGACAAAGTCCAGTTTTAAAATTAAATCTCTATTTGCCTCTGCTGCCCTTTTTAGCACCTGACACAGCAATAACAATGCCAAGAACCGCAGCAGTGAGGTATTGAACAAGAGTGTTGATTAAATGTACAGGAGCAGCCAGTGCACAAGTAACAACACCAACTTTTACTCCAGCCAGTTTGCTGTGTTAGCCACAGGCACAGCAGCTGTAGTAGCTGCTGCCCAAATATATTCAAAAAGAAAACTGCATTATGGCAATCAAACTGTATTTTTCAAGGAATGAGCCCAAACATCTTGCAAGAGCCAAATGGATCCAGAAGGCTGTGGATGGGCTCCCACCACTTCCATTGGCTTTCCTTCACAGTTGGGATGTGTGATGCTGTTATACCCACACTATCTAACAGTGAAAAGATGAGTCCTCTCTGCTACCTTTTGATGTTTTTCCTTTTATATTCAGAAGAAGATTTTGCAAGCAATAGCTATCTCTTATAATAAGCATGCAAAAAAATAATTGTACCCTCTATACATCACAATATTTGGAACAGTAAGGTAAAATTGCTGCTGGCTTTGAGCTGCAACAGATGGCAATGCATCAGGAAAGGTGATGGGAAGGTGTGGATGCTCCCAACAACCTCTCATAGACACTTCCAACTTTTCCCAAGCAGTTGGTCATCACCAGTTTTTTGTTTCTTTCCATCTTTTTTTTTTTTTTCAAGTTTGATCTTTCTTGCTGCTGCTCTCCCAAGAAGAGGTCACATTGATTCCAAGTGACATTTCAATCACAGAGATAGGTCTCCAGCACAATATATTATTAAAAATCCCACTAAATCAGAGAATGCCATAAAACTTCAAATGCTGCTGTTCTGATGCCATTGATCAGTAAAATAAAGTTCCTGCTACAGAACGATGCATTTACTGGGGGTGCATAGGGAAGTAAGAGGGAAAGGGTTTTTCAAAGGTGAAAAGAATAAAATAGAAAATCTGGCAAGTTGAGAGTTCAGCTGAAATACATTGCATTCCCTCAAAAAGAAAAAAAAAGGTTTTCTTTCTGAACTGACACCTTCATGGGCCATTTCAAACCCTCCTATTTTCACACATAATTCTACAGTCAATGGAATGGTGATGTCACACCAGGGCATCACAAGTGTGACCTTGTTTACCCCTTGGTGTCACACTGATGGGGCAGATTCTTGCAGCTCTTCCTCTTCTGCTGATACAACTGAAAACTCCCACGTGAGTGGGAATGCACTGCAGTTCATGTCAAGGACAATGGCAATTTGCACCATTGCTTTTGCTATTCTGGATATTCATGCAAAGCTTTGCTTCGTCATCAGCCTGGCTGTTTAGCAACAACATTCTCAATAACAACTTAAGTTAATGATCAAAATTTTTTTAATGAATACTTTCATTACACCTAGTTGCTGGAGACCCTGCCAATGTTCTGTTGGTGTGAGTTTTAAAAAAGCACATGAAAGAGTATTGGATGCAAGAGGAGCCTTAGCAGCTAAGTGGATTACTAAAAACAGTGGTATGGGGTAGTCAGAGAGGCACTGGGGTCCCTAAATCAGACTCCAGCAAAGCCCTTAGCACAGCAGAGAGAGGCTCTGCCCTGCAAACTTTGACATCAAGTAAGATGTAAACTTCTGAAAGAAAATGGTGATACTGGTGCCCATATTTTTCTATATGACATCAGCTTCTCAAATAGTGCCTGTGTCATCTCACAAATGCACTCAACTCCTTGAATTGGAGTTGATCTGTGAGTAGGTGCCCTCCTTGAATTTGAGCAGTGTGGCCATGGGGTTTCCCAGCAAAGGGGAATGGGGAGATCCTGGGACAGGGGTCACAGGGGCAGCAGGTGAAATAGCCCCAGAGCATCTCCTTGGCAGGCGAGAGGAAAGCAGCACTTTCCTCCACCCTGGCCAGCTCTCTTGGGGCTGAGACTGAAGTGGGTTCGTGCCAAACATGCAGCTGTGACAGAGCTACCTCAGGAAAGGATCTCTGCAGCAGCATCCCTTCTGTGGCAGAGCAGCCTTAACTAAACGCAGCTGTGCAGCCAAACAGGGATCAGTGCCCGAGGACAGCACCCCCAGCACTCACCTCCATCCTGCAGCCTGGCATCACTGACATGGGCCAGGCACAATTTCAAACCCCCACGAAATCAGGGGCACCAATCCTCATTCCTCCACAGGACCAGCTTCTATCCTCAGGATGGATTCCGATTCCATCTACGCTTCAGTGAAATACTTCTGATTTCAACAGAGATAAACGCCGGCTTATACAGACACAGGAGCAAATCTCTCCTGCAATCACCCAGGGCATCTGCAACCAAGAGGCATCTTGGCAGGATGCATGAATGGCCTGATTGTGTCCATTTTCAAGAGGGAATACATATGTATAGCTCTGCATCCAGCTCAGCCTGAGTGAGGCTCTGCTCCCTTGATGAGCAATCAGTCTGCTGCAGGAACAAACGCCTAATGACTGCTTTCAGCTGCTAATGCCACTGCTTTTCCTGGGACAATATCGAGGCCTGAACTGCAAATTCACATCTGGCCTTGTTGGAAATTAACTGCGAATCAAAAAGGGTTCGCAATTCGCCTTTGGAAAAATCTTCATTAATTCACGAGCAGGGAACAGGACACCAGAGCCCCCAGTGACATTTCAGAGGGATTGGGTGGTGTGTGTGTGTATAACATGGGGGGTTTGTGGATTTATTTTAGGGAAAGGCTGTCCTCATTTTTGGCTTTGGTCTATGAAAGAATTCAGGAACAGTGATTTTCCAAATGTATGGTGATATTCATTTTCACAGTAAAATGCAATTTGACTAGTTTCCCACTGTGCATTCAATTTCCATGAATGTTACTGGGATTAAGATTTTTCATGGCTGTTTTATTTTGCCATCTTCAATGAAAACTGGCATTGGTATTTGTACACTTGCTCTTTTCTTGAAGTCTGACAATATTCTATTCTGCTAAAACCCCTAAACCTCTTTAGAGTTTACAAAATTCATGCCAAAAGGTTGGTTTCCAACATTTAACTTGCTTAAAGGGGGTCTTTATTTTTAGCTGTTAAAATCACCAGTAGAATTAATTATTTTTCACCCAGTTTAACTACATTTCAGTCCAGTCCCCACACACCTAAGAGGAATAGCCACATCAGCTCTGGTCAAGCAAGAATAAAATATCTCCCTACTTTTCCATCAAGCAAATCAGTCAATTGGAGGAAAGGAAGAAAACAGACAAACTTTCTAGTAGTGTTGGGGATAGTACTACAATTTGTTGTTTGTAAATATAAGCTGGAAACCACTATTTTTCAATGAAAAAAATTAAATTATGCTTCCTGCTCTTCCAGGGGGTCAGCATGCACCATCCACTGCTGCTGCACTCTGTGCCACAGCATGGCTCCTAAAAGCCACTGGCAATTATCTCCCTGCTCCACCCAGTGCTCTAAACCTCTGTGGCTGCTCCTGGCTGTGTCACTCGAGGGGCTCAGGGGAAGAGGAATGCAAAGAAAACCCCTCTCATTCACATTTCTCCCCAAGTATTCAGGTTGGTTTGCTGATTCACTTGGCACTTTAGCTTGCAGCAAACTCAAAATTAAGTTACCAGAGAATAATGACCATTAAGTGACTGAGATTGCTTTATTTCTCTGAGCCTTAGCAACAGTCATTTCACTTGCCTGTTGCCATAACAACTCTGGCGTGCACATCAAGGTCACTAAGCCCACTTTGCTTCTTGCCTGTAGCTATGTCTCTGATGGCTTATACGCCTCATTTTTATTGTGGATCCGTACACGGTGACGAGGGAGAAAAGGTACTTTTTCATCTTAGGAGTAAGCAAGCACACAAAGATGAGCATTTTTCAAGGTAACAGAAAATGGACAAAAGACAAAGCATTTGTGGGAAATGTTCGTTCTTAATGGGAAAGCAATTTTTAGGAAAAAAGAAGTGTAGAAACATATATATATATATGAGGTCCAAAATACCCAACATGCAAGGAATCAAACTGGCAGTAAATTCTAGCCTAGAAAGATTGAGAAAAATTTCCTGAAGAGTGGATATGAGTTCCTTGATTTCCAAGAGGACCTACCAGCCTGCCTGAGGATGTGAGCACAGGCACATCGAGGTCCCTCAAGTGGCATCTCAGATAATTGAAGAATTCTGACCTCGATGCTTAAATAAGTTTAGCTCCATTGGAAACTCCCCATTTAGTGTTAGTCTAAGAACCCACAGTGCACAGCTGTGCACTGAGGCATGCTGGCCTTAACTAAGCTGGGGCTGGAAAGCAAGAGAGGACCACTAAGCTGATGAACTGCAAAGCCCCAGGTCAGGCACGAAATCGCTCGCAGCATCATTTTCCTTTGTTATTCCTCTCACAAATGTTAATGGATGCAAGTTTTACTCCATATTATTTACATGTCACACATCATTTTCATTGTATGGAAAGGTTATAAAACATTTTTTTAATGTGAGCGAGCCACAGTCATTTGTCTTGTAAGCCAACTAGAGGCACTTTCAAAGGAAAATCTAAACTTCTACATTACCAAAGCATTTTTTCTGCCATGTGGAAGGAGAGAAAAGTATTACCCTCTCTGAACAAAATATAAATAACTTTGCCACCTCGTCTTATAGCTGGTTGATTACAGCAGCCAGTAAATGAAAGACTTCTCTGTTTATCTGTCAGATTTATGCCTAGAATATCAGGAAAAACAGATGAAATGTCCAGAATTGCAGAGGGATTTATGAGGCACTAAATAGTTCTGTGAATCAGGACTGAAATGTAATTTTATATATGTGTGTAGTAGTTGGCTACAGGATGAGATAGACAGAAAGACAAATACATACATGCACATCCATGGATAGACAGGCAGCCATCCATACGGGAGTTTGACCACAAAATGCCAAATTTCAGTTTTGCTTGATCATTTCTAGTAGGCCCAGCTGACTCTAGCAGAGATTACAGTGAATCTTTCTAGAAAAGGCAGAGCAGTAATTTAATTTCCCAGACAGGAATCAGAAGAAAAGGAATAGCTACAGACCTTACAGGCCCTCTGTGGCCAAAGAACTTCCCATGTTCAGGGACTCCCAACCCACAGCCACGACACAGAACCTCCACTGTGTGCCCAAGTTCCTGGCTAAACAGCAAGGGGCTGTTTTGGAGTTGACACCAAAGAATGGCTAAAAAGAATTGGTTGTCTTTTTGGTTGCTTTTGTGTCCCTGGTGATACATCTGGAGCATAAAGGCAGAAGGCAGAGGTGTTCCTGGCAATCACTGCTGCCACGAGCAAGCTCAACACACACAAGGAAATAGAGATTGCTGACGAGTTAAATAGGAATTGCCAAATTTAGGATGTTCAGCAATAATCCCAGTAATTATGATGGGATCCATGCCCTCTTAAAAAGACTTGTGACAGCTGACATAGCTGTGCATCACCCATAGGTGATGGGGTGGGGAGAAAGTGTGTGCTGCCTGCCGGGAACCAACACAAACACAGCCTGGGTGGAGGGCAGGATTGGGGCAGCTCTAGAAACACTGGGGAGCTGATGCCTGTCCCTTCCATGGGAAATGGGAAGGATGGTGCATCAGGAACCCAGGAGCATCTGTGTTGAGCTGTCTGGAGTCCACAGGAAAGTGGGAGTCAAAGTCTAACATGAGGGCACAGTGTGTCCTGCTGAGGCTATATAAGGTTGAGGAGAAATTGGTTTCTGAACCCTTTTATTTATTCATCAGATCTAAATTTATCCTTTTCAAAACTTGTCTTATTTAGTGCATGCTCTAGACACCCATGTTAGGCCACTTTAATAATTCAAAGTCCCTTTGATGTCCTTAGTGCAGTCATTTCACAGGAAAGTCCCAGCACGTCCACCCCAGAGCCCTGGCTGACTCCTGGTCCCACCAGAGACAAAACACCAAACAGCTCAAACAGAGCCAAAATCTCAGTCTTAGTCTGCCTTGAAATCAAGGGAGCTCACCCTGCTCACCTTTGGTGAGCTGCAGCCCATGAAGCTCTGCCTGCCTACAGGTATTAAAAGTGAGGTGTTTAATGCCTTTTGCCAGCAAATAAATGGAGATGTATCTCAGGAAAACAGCACATTCAGCTGCTGCAGATTCTGCTGCTTCCCACAGAGCACCTCTTGTTATTACTTTAATAACTGAAGAGGAAATCCTGTTAATCATAAGTTCTCAAGGTTGTAGGAGCTGACAGCTGTGATATCACAGCTGTTGATAACTCAACACAGGCATGATGAGATGGCAGATAAGGCACGTCCTGACTCTCAATAGGGGATTGAAGGAGTTGCCTGATTTTTCACCATGCACGCACCTCCCCTCCCCAAAGTGTCACACATCTTTCTTCTCCTGGTTATTACAATGAGTGCACTGTTCCTGCAATCAGATGCCAGCCTACAATTAAAGACATGCAGGTGTCAAACATTGATTACCACTCCTTGAGTCAGCAAAAGGTTGAACGGGGAGAAAATTAAGTCAGCCCAGAAAGAAAGCAAAACAAATAACTGAATTGAATCCATCTCTGCTAGTGTAGCCTGGGTTTTGCCATTAAAAAAACCCCAAAACAGCAGCCTGAGTTTGCTTGAAACATCAATGAACTTTTCTTTAAATCACTGTTTAAAGCTCACCATTCACGTGCCACTAGAAGTGCCAGTGTGGTAAAAAGAGTCTGGTTTTGAGATTCCTCTGTGGAATGAGCTTCCTAAAATGGTGGCTATTATTAGGAAGCTTTTACATCCAAGCACACGTCCATTACCACACATGAAAGTAAAAAGTCATCCTGTGCAAACTGACTGAAGCCTGGCAAATATTTTAAACCTTTTGTGATTTTAAGTGACACACGGTGATCTTGTGTTTTCACATCACTTATTGCCTCTGACACACAATTTGTCAGCATGCCTGGGGTCACAAGCCAACGGAGCAATGCTGAATTACAGCAGCTGGGAGGGTTTGCCTGCTCCTTGCTGCACATCCTCTGCAGCCTTTGCACAGTGCATGGTCTGCAGCTCCTACAGGTGCTACAGAAATAGAGGTGACTACACAGGAGGATGCTGGATAATGCACATGGATGTGGCCTCATCTTTCTTTCTCTGAGCCCTGAAGGAGACTGACAAAGGCTCCCACAGAGAACTCAAGGCCTTTGTGCAGCACAAGGAAATTCCCGTGAGAAAAGGGAAAACAAAAATGTTAGTGAGAAACCCAATCTTGACCAATGTGACCAACACGGGAACTTTCTTGGGGAGAAAAGAAAAAAATAACCCACAAAAATATGGCCTAAAATGGCAATGAAATATCTGCTTCTGGAGGAGACTCTGGGGTCAGCAGTCCAGGCCAGGACACAGTGGATATGAGAAAAGCTTCCACTACTGTGAAGCCAAACATCTCAGCAAAAAATGTGGCCACTCCTGCAGCTGCTGGACAATTCAACTTTGATGCTCTGTGCACCCTGGGCACTCACCTTGAACAGCAAATTTGAATTTCACTGTAAAGGGCTGGTGTCGGTACAAAATCATGCAGTTTGTTCAAAGTAGTGATTTCTACCTTCTCTTTCAGCAGAGCCTGCTGGGACTTTGAGGATATTTCGGGGGGGAGGTCATTGCATCCTCCCCAAAGAGAGAGCACAAGCCCTGCACACATGGCAGCAGGTGTGTGAGTGTCTCCTTGGGAAGATCCCATGGGATGGCCCTGTGCTGCCCAGACCCACACAGAGCCTCCAGGGAGAAAAGGGTTCCTTTTAATTAACTCACATCTGACTTTGTAGAAGTTTTTCACAGCCTCAAACTTTATATAATACTTCAAGATTAACAGTTAAATAAGAAGAGACTTGACCTGGAAAAAGTTTCAGCTTAGGCGAAATTCATCTTTTTTTCCCTCCTCATTTTTAGCAAATATGAAGATGACTGGCTATTGTAGGTACAGCTCTGCCCAGAAGCATCAGCTATTAGTCAGCCCACGATAATTAGTCATCTAAGACACCATTTTTTAAAGACCTCAAACAGCTCCATCTGCATGTTACACTGAGGTCTTGAAGCTCAGTGCAAGAGAACAGGATCCCATGCTGGGAACCCAGGAGGAAAGGCACAGTGAAAGAACAGGACAGAGCTGGCAGCTGCATGGCTGTTTTGCCTCCCCACCTCACTCCTCCCATAATGAGGGAGAAGAGACACTGACACTTTTTGCTGGTGCTTCAAGCCCTGGGCACAGTGCTGGGAATGTTGTTTTCAGCACTCCTGATGTGCTGCTGCAGAGTCACTTCCCTGAGCTGAGTGGGGACCATGGAGCCCTGGCAGCATCACTGCAGGCTGTGATGGTCCCTCACCCCAGGGCTGCTTTGGGAGGGAGGTTTTCTGCACGGGGTGATGGGCTGAGGAGTCCCACAGGGCTGGCAGAGGCAGCATTTTTCCCCTATCCATGAGTCATATGGATCCAGACCTTCCCTGGTACTCTCTCCTCTACAAGGAGGAAAGAAAGAAAGCAGAGTTAAAGACTTTTGTCCCATTCCTCCTCAAATCAACCTTTTATGATTAATTCAAAGGGAAAAATGAGTCTCTTGGGAAGGAAAGACATGAATCTTATCAATTATTTGAATAGGGTGGAATGCAGTGACATCAGCAGCTAATGAAGTAAATCTAAATTAAGCCACTTTTTTTTTTTTTTTACAAAAGCCAGAACATCTGGTGTTTGACAGCGAGACCAACCGAGCCACCAATTAATCTCACAAAGTGCCATTGCTCCTCATTTTTCTGTGTGAAACCATTTCCCCAGTCCTTACCACTGGTATAGGAAATAAAAAATAGCTTGTTGAATGAGCCACTGCAGAAATCTTCCTGTCATGAAGAACTCATTAGGTCAGCAACGAAGTGATTTATCAGAGACTTGGGTTTCAGATCAGCTTTGCTTGTACAACCGACTTGGTGGCAGTGCTTCAAGCAAAGCCTTACAAATTATCATCAAAGCAAGCATGGCTCATCTACAGCAGCCAGTTCCTGACCAGTGGAGTGGAGACAGAGAAATACAATCCTTCCTGTCCTCTATTATATCCTGACAGCCACCCAGATGTGCTGCAAGGAGTGGAGCAGGTATTAATGCTACTGAATGGTGATGAAAGGGAGCTCATATGCTGGAAGAGATGCCAAAAGCAGTATGAGATTACTTTATGTCATCTTAACTTCTCCTAAGCCCCCCCTGCTGATCCCACCAGCCCTTTGTGGGAGTGGATGGTTCCCCAGCACATGGCAGTGATCAGTGAGGTCTCAGGCAGCACCTGACCTTATATAATCCAACGTGTGTCTGATGATATTTTTCAGTTCCCTCGAGGTGAAAACTGCCTTTTCCATGTCGGTCAGAATTGTGTGTCTGTGCTAATCCTGTTCTTCCATCTGCCTGAGCTGAGAGAGCAGAGTGGAAAAGGTGGGGAGGGAGGACGTGATTTCTTTAAAAAGTCAAACCACTGAGTTTCCATGGTCTGGAACATAAGATCAAGTTCATCATCTTTTTCAGCCCATCACATATACAGCAGATATTTTTCCTTGCAAGACAGATTTCACCTCTTTAACGAAGTTATTTTTCAGACAGAAAGAAAATCCATTGCTAAGCACAGCTTCATCAAAAGGCCGAATATGTGCCTCCCTCCCATCCCCATCTGCACTACATTTTCCATTCTCAGCTCTGCCTCTGATTCTTCCCCACCAGCTGGGCCTTGATGGCTCTCCTCACCACCTTTCTTTCCCTTCCAACTGTTTTTCCCATTGGAATTCCTTCCCCTTCTGCCAGCATCCTCCTCTCCCTCAGCACGTGAACTGAGTAACATCAGCACTGAACTCTCAAACGTGCAATACTCAGGTGGATTCAAAACCAGTCAAAACAAGCTCATCCATCAATAGCTTTTAATGTCAAGAGCTCTGAGGGCAGGGGTGAAGGCAGGGCCACAGTGCCTATTCAGGCAACAATGAAACTGTTGTTAAAGAGCAATTAAGTGTGCTCAGGTAACAGGTTGGAACTGCACTTTTGCTGAGGGGAGAGAAGTCACAAAACATTTGTAGTTTACCCAGAACAATCAGCATCAAGTGCCTTCTACGTCCAGCCTGACTCCCCTCAGCAATCACAGGGGAGCCAAACCTGCCTTGGGCCAAATGGCAATTGCATTTTTAAATAATATTAATCACTTTTTACCATGACTTTTCAGTTTGCTGAGTCAAATGTCATATTCCCTATTGCTGGGCAGCCCTACTTGCTGCCCTGTGAGCATTAATTGAATGGATAGATGGAATTGGTTATCCTATACTTGAGCCACAAAGCATAAACATAAATAAAGGAACCTATTTCTTTACAAATATTAATCTAAAATAATTTGTTTATCCAAAAATTCATTACAAAAGTATAGTAACACTACCTTTAGGAGCTTAATCAGAGTCAAAACCCCATTCCATGCAGAATAATCTGTACTTCCTTTATATTCAGGGCTATTAAATTATTCCCACGTACATGGGATACAGAACTCCAGCATGTGAATCTGGCAGGATTTGGCTGCTGCAATTCTAGCTGGTATGAAAGTCAGGGGCTGAATTCTAAGAAGAGATGAGTTGAAAGAAAGCAGCTGAAGAGGCTGCTTGACAAACAGCATGTATCTCCACTAAGACCTGAACACACCAGGTAGGATTTCCATGAGGTGAAAAATATGGCTGCAAGCCAGATATAAAAATGGAAAGCAAAAACAGCATAAAGAACTGAGTACCTGAAGACTAACGAGAGCTGATGCTCCCTGCATGGCTGAAGGGCTGAGTGTGCTATTGACTGAGATGACAGAGTTTTTGGACAATATGGGAAATCAAAGAAAGCCTGAGAGCTGGAGATTCAGCATTGTTCTGCACCCCCCTCCTTTCCAAATGAGGGGAGTGAAGCAGAAATTGAATAATAGAAAAAAAAACCACTCGTGCCTTCAGTGCTGAGAAAAACCCTTGTGCAGAAAGAAAGGGTCATGGACAAAACACACCCAGTGCAGGACTAAGAGCCCATTTCTTACCTGTGTGGAGACAGCTCCTCTTGCTGCCCTGATTAGTTACCCCACAGAGGAGAGAGCAGGCACTGCTCCTCACCAGCCTGCATGCCTGGAGGCAGAAGGCAGGAACACAGCATCTCAGCTTTCATGTCAAACCATGCAAGGCAGACCAAGCAATAGGTATTTTTCTCCAATAGTGGAAGAGGATATTGAAGTCCAAGCTTGCTGAGCACTAGATTTGGTCCTTAGTCAGCCCAGGAGACACCAACAGGAAGCCTGGCAGCACCCAGCACTCACAGGTGCTCCGAGAACATTTCTTACCAATGCCTTTCCAGAGCAGGAGGGAAGGGAATAACTTTGGCCTCCTTTGTGGTGGCACAAGAGTTGCTTGGCTTCAGGAACAGCCATCTCTGGCAGAGTGAGGACTGGAAGCCACAATTCCTGGGTCTTGCTTCAGCAGCAGAGCTGGAGTGCTGGCCCCAGGCTGAGCCCAAGCCCTGATCTTTTGTCAAAGCACCAAAGTGAGGGACAGGCCATCACATTCTAACTCCCCTCTTCATCTTCTCTCTAGCAATTCTGCAAATATTGATTAAGACTGTGCTGTTTGCTCATGGTTGAGATGTCCTTCCAACAGCTCACTGTGGAAGATTTCAAATTGCTTTATTAAACCATCTCCTATATATTTACCTACCAGCAACCCAATAATAGTATGAAATTAAAACCACATTACCTTTAACTGCAATTATCCCATTATAGAAGCAGGTGAGTGCTGCAGAGGCAGTCATCACATTTTTACAGCATAACTACTTTGGATAAAAATTACAGGGAGGTAGGATTATTATCTGTGAGGAGATAAAGTGGATCATTTCAGAGCCTTGGTCGCTTTGTGACAGGAGTTCAAATGAAGATATTCTAAGGTTAAAGTCAGGGTTTCCAGGTGACCTGCATTTTGCCTCCAGAAAGCTCCTCTTTTCCCTTATCACTGCAGCCTTTCTCACCTGTAGAATATTATTCAATAGGTGTTCTGTGGTTTTGTCTCCCAGCCAAGATCCATCTTTCTCCAGAAGCAGCAGACATCCACAGGAAATGAAACGGCACCTGCTGGTCTCACCTTTTTATGGAAGGTTTTATCCACCTTTGCAGTTGTTATCTGGTAATACAGATGAGAAATGTATCCACACCATATTTCTTGTGTCAAGCTGATAGATCAAACTGGGAATGGGGGAGACACATGTGGGGGATGTGGACTGAATAGAAGAGCATTGGCTGGACAGACAAGTACAGGAGGAATTCAAGTAAGAGCTATCCAGTCAACTCCCCAGAGTCCTGGGCAAACATGAAACCATTCAGTCCAAAAATCACTTCTGAATCTTTTTTGTGTGCCTACAGCAAGCTGCCCATTCCTCACACAACAATGGGTGTTTCTAGGCACAAAGCTATAGGGAAAAGAGACTGGAAAATTTGCCTTTTCTGAGGACTTTGGAACTTCCTCACTGCTTTGCAGAGCTGGGAGTGCCATTTTCAAATGCTCAAGTGTTTTTACTAATTTTCCCCAAGTAGGACTGGATCCCAGGTCCTTTGGAGCATCCAGAGCAAGAATATTTGCTTCTTGCTTGGCCTTTCAGGTTCATTATTGTTTCAGATATTCAGAGCATTTGCGTTGTTTGTACTGAACACTGCAAAGCTATTGCCTCTCCCCACCCATATAAACTGGAGTTTTTATTTTGCAAAAACAGGACAAAATGTCTATTCTGACCCGCCTCATGGAACCAAATCCCACTTCTGAGCCTCTCTTCCAACAGAGCCTCTATACAAAGGGAAGATGTCCTTAAATACCCTCTTTCCCTTGATGAGTACAGAGCTTTCCCCATCTGCTCTCTGAGCATAGACATGAGCCCAAGCCTTGTGTCAACATGTTCCCAGCCTCCTTTCGTAACGTGGAAATGACAGCGGTTGCTGCTTGTGAGGATGAAATCAAATGAGTAAATGAATGTCAACAGACTGTGGGTAGAGGCCCAGAGGTTGCATAACAGAGAGACTGCAAGTGCACAGATGCAGTGAAGCCAAAGTGGGTGCTGAGTGGATTGTCAGGGCTTGTTTTGGAGGGATGCACCTACTCATGTCACCAGCACAGCTGTCAGCCGATGAATTATTCCCAGTGAATTAAGAAACAAAAAATAACGCTCTCTGCCCATCCAGTGCTCACACAGGCCATTTAGAGGGAATGTTATGTGACATCTCTAGGTAAATCAGATGGTGAATTATTGCAGCATGGTTCCTCTTCCCTGCAGGAACAAAGTCTGGAGGTATCCTACAAAATCCTTACTACGTNATTATTACCAGCTGCACATGTGGCGATAATGTCACACTAAGGGCATGGCTGCATGGATAAGGACTGACAGACTTATGCTCCATGCCCCAGCTCTGAGCTGGCCAGATGCAAAGCAATTCTGCTCCAGAAGCAGAAAGCCACATGAACAGGGTGACAGCTTATGCAAGAAGAAAGGCCAAAATTTTTGCCACTATGTTTTTCTGAACGCCACTGTTTGGACCCATTTGTCTCCTTTTCAGGTGCCTGTCTTGTCTGTTAGTCCTTTAACCTGAACTGGAATGCTTTCTTTTTATTCTCCTCTCTTGCACTAGGAGAACTATACAAACCAAGGCTGATTTCACAAGCCTGGCAACAGCTTCTTAAATAAACAGCCCACTTTTGGGTTTCATTCCTCTCAAACAGAAATGCTACTTCATCTTCTTTGTGCTGCTTCCCCTCTGAAACTGCAGCAGCAGCAAAGCAATTAAGAGAGCATGAGGTAATATCCCATACAGAAACCTGCTTCATTCCAAACAAACACACAAATAACCTCCAGCTTGAGAAGGAGGAATGCACAAACACTCAGGAGCTAATTCCCAAACCCAGCAAGACAAAGGCAGAGTTAAAAGACTCGAAACACCTGAGAAAGCAAAACAGTCTCTTACCCTCTCTAAAGCAAACACAAAGAATAATCGCATACACTTTCCAAGCTGGCAAGCCAGCCATAATAGATTGCCTGCCACAGCAATGATGATTGTTCTTGTGCTCCCCACCCCAGCCTGATACACACTCAGCAGATTCATAACTCTTTCAAGTTCTCCAAGATAAACATGCGGGCACTTGATAAAGAATTTCAATTATAATGTTCCTTGAAGCATCCAGCACGCTGCCCCCACCTCCAGCACAGTGGGAGATTTGTCCCCCACTACCCCAGGACACGGTCTGCTGGTCAGCTCCAGAGGGACCACGAGGTTCTTGTGCTTCTGGAAGTCTGTTTGCTGTGCAGATGGTTCTCTGCCTTCCACAGCTGCCCATGGCATCTTCCAGTGCCCCCATCCCCAGCGGGATCATGGAGGGGTTGTGTTTTGTGTTGTGTTGTGTTGTGTTGTGTTTGTTGTGTTGTGTTTGTTGTGTTGTGTTGTGTTTGTTGTGTTGTGTTGTGTTGTTTGTTGTGTTGTGTTTGTTGTGTTGTGTTGTGTTGTTTGTTGTGTTGTGTTTGTTGTGTTGTTGTGTTGTGTTGTGTTGGCCACCAGTGCATGTGACAGGAACACCCAAAGGCCTTGCTGCACACTGAACTCACCAGGGCTTTTGGCAGCCCATTTGTCTTCCCCTCTTCTATGCCCAGTGACTAAAGAGCTCCTGCTTGACTTGACTCCTACTTCCCATGGCCAAATCCCAGCCTGAAACACCCTCTTCGAATGCTGGACTGCCACAAATGGTGTGGGGAAACCACCCTCAGACAAAAGAGCCCAGAGTTTGGAAAAGCCATCTCCCCCTTCACCCCAAGGCCACAGAGGATTTATCTGACAGCCAGCCTTTATCAAAAGGGGTTGCTGGGGTGAGAAGGGCACCCCAGGGTTCCTGGATGCTGCCAAGAGTCAGGAGAACACAACAGACTGCATTTAGACAAGGGCAGGTTATCTGATGCATTCAAATCTTGATTCAAGGAACTCAGATTCACTTGTTTGGTGGTGGAAAAAACCCTGACAGTCTTTGGCCATGTTTAGCATGCAGGAAATCCTGGAGGGAAACTGGGGACTACCTACATGTGTGCATGCACACAAAACAAACTGCAAGTGTCTGTTTCCTGAGACAGCAACCAGCACATTCAAAGTAAGAATCTGCCCAGGACTGTCACATCTACTGCTGCCAGATACATCTGCTCTGGTATAAAATCTTCTCCTCCAAATCCCCTCAGCCCTGAGCTGCACCACAATTGCAGCTGGCTGGGAGGGCACTGAGATTTGCATTCTCACTTTTTGGAAGCTGTTGCTTAGCTTCCAGCTGGAAGGTCTCTGAAAGCTCCTGCTCAGCTTGACCATGGCCCCAGCTTCACCCCCAGTTCTCCCAGTGGGTGCCAGTGTCAGCAGCACTCTCATCCTGCCCCAACTGCCCCAGTGAAGGTTTGTCCTGCAGGGCTGGGGCCAGTGAATGCTCCCCAACACCCAGAGGGACTCTGCAGAGCCAGCCCCTGCTGAACCTAGGGGCTGACTGGATTTCAAGCCTAAGAGCTCATTTCTGCAACAAAACCAGAATGGTTCAAATACTCCCACTGAAATATTCTGCCTTTCTCAAAGGATAATAGCTTCTGCAGCCTGTGAAGCATGACAGATGCATCTTGCATCCTTTACACAACTGTACTGGCTGATAAACTGCCTTCATTTCACTGTTCAACCTGGCCAAAAGCAAGGGAGACACATGGATTGCTCCCTTTTCATGTTTCCTGCCTCCTTCTCCCTACATCCTACTATTGTAATGATACTCTAGAATTCCACCATTTTGCCCTGGGTGATAGGAATAAAACCAAACTGGAGTCTTCGCACCAATTAATTTTAGGTCCTTGAGAGCACTACTTAACACAACAAATGTGGGGAAGGAAATTCTCCAGACAGCAAATACAGAAATGTCATTTAGGTGCTGCTCGTCCCACCCCACCAACCTTCTGACTGACATGTCTGGGGTAAGGTACTGTGGTTACCCTTCCTTCTGAAACCACAATCTCAATTTATTAATCATTAGTAAAAGGGCAAAATGAAACAGAACATCCCAACAAAACAAAGAGAGCAGCTACAGTCTTGCTATCCTGGGACCTGAAATCTGTGTGCTCCCCAAGGTTTTCTTTCTGGGAGTTTCTCAGGGACACATTGGGGAATGGCCTCTCTTCTCACCAACTTTGTGCTTCTGAATAATAATTTAAAAAAAAAATCTCCCACTTTGTCAATATTAACCCAGATTTGTTAAAAATTTGTCAGGGGGCAATACTTTGCTGCAGTCACAGCATTAGGACTTACATTTTGCTGTAAAGTTGGGTTCATTTCAGAAACCCAAGGAACAGTAGTTACTGGACTTTGGTCTGTCCTTTGAACTCTACTGTAGTATTAAAAAAAATCTCTAATTAGTAATTACAAAGAGTAAATACCACAATAAGCTGGCCCAGGGCAGTTTTCTATGAGAGGATGCTGGTAATTAGACCAGTAAGACAACGTGATCACAGAACGAGGAGCAGCACCAGACACAAGTACTGCTCCCAGCCAGCCTGGTCCTGTCTCCTCCTGCCTTCAGAACCTCCACTGGGACCCTCTGGTCCATGGGTCCCACTGGAACTGGGCTGCCTCCACCACTGTGACAACAGCCCTTCCCTGAGTGCTGGAGCCCAACTTTCCTGAGGCACTGCTGCCTCCAGCACAAACTGTTTCATCCCCTCTGATGCTGACACTTGGCTCAGGGCTCAGTCCCCTGCCAGCAATGCTCTTGCTCAGGCAGAAAGGGCACCAAATGCTGGCAAGCAGCTGGTGCTGATGTGCTCTTTGTATCACATGGGCAAGAATCTCTCTTCTGCTTTCCCTCCAGCAAGGGCAGATGAGGAGCTCGACAGGCAGAGCTGCCTTTAACCCAGCCCAAGCACCCCTGCCCACACATCTTGTCCCCCACCCTGTCCATGTCGATGACAAAGCCTTTTGCTGCATGGAAGTCCCTTTTCCAAAGCCACGAGCCCTGCTACAACCCAGGCCTCCTGCCCTGAGGGTCTGAGGGTGCACACTGTTCCTACAACAGACCCCTCTGGTCCTTCCTGGCCATGGCCTCACCATCAGGGCTCTGCTGGTTCTTGCAGCATCTGCAAGGTCTTGGCCCCTGCTTCCTCCATCCCTCCCCACGTCTCCCTGCTGCCTGTGCAGACTCACTGTGATTTATGCCACGGTCTGTGAGAGGAAGATCAGGCTCACTGACTCCACCAGGAATCTCATACCAGCCCTGCAAACTGACAGCAGCCAGAGGCAGCCCCGGGCTAATGTCACAGCCACAGCCTCAGCACATGGCAGGGCCACTCTGACCTAGTTCTAACCCTGCTAAATATGCAAAGAACATGAGAGGGTGTGGGGGAAAGCAGTCCAAGGCTTTCCCTATTTCCTCAGTATTCTCTGCTACTTTATCTTTAATACTCACACTACACTGGAACACGTCCAATGCCAGCTCTTCTTATGGGTATACCAAGAGAGGAAAAACATGGTAATATCTGAAGGGTTGGATGCTTGGGGTGGGATTTACAAACTTATAGGAAGATGAGATTTTTCAAAGATTAACATTTTGACAAAATTTAAAAACAAATTGAAAACCTTTTTGAGTGGAAATTTCTTTTCAGTTGCTTACCTTTCCTTTTTACTTGTTTTTTTCCAGTCTTTTTGTTCTTAACTTAGTCATCAAGATGTAAATGCTAGCCTGACTATCATTCTGACAGGCCTTTTTTGTTGTTGTTTTTTGCTTTTTTTTAAAGAAAATGGATTTTTGTGCAGTTGGCTTTATCTTTGCTTCAACATCTGCCTCTCCCTGTAGCATTGCTGGTTCACTTCCACCATAGAAAATACTCAAACTTCAGCTTCTCTTGACTCTGTATTAACTCTAGACCATTATGCAGTACATAACTACTTCTTTGCTATGGAAACACTATTTTATTTGAATCACCCACACGGTTCTGGGTATTTCTGTTTTTCAGCATCCTAATTTCAATATAAAACTGTGTTCACTGTCAGTGCAGAGGGCTTTACTGAGCGTAAGGGCAGCATAGCATCCTGGTCTCTGTCCTTCAGATGGAATTGAGGCCCCTCAGCCAGGATCTGGTGATACCCAAGATGTTGATGTGTCCTCTGAGTCTGAGAGCACACCTGAGCCTGAGCTGTGAAATTCCATCATGGCAGGAAGAGGAGCATTGCCTGGCATAGGGACCACAAGAACCTGTGGCAAAAAAAGAAACTCTAAATACTTGCTACCAGTGATCATGAGTGAGAAGAGGTGCTCTTCTCATCCAACACAACTAGATGAATGGATATCCTCAGTGCAGTGCCCTTTTCTACTCTGGAGAACACGAGCACCACACAGAAGAGCAAGCAGAGAAATGTGAGGAAAGCTTCCTGGAGGGGAATTTCCTGTGGAGCAAGAGGACAGCAAGGGGACACAAAGCCACAACCATGTTCAGAATGTGCTCCTGCTGCATGAGGGGCACTGCCACTTGATAGCACATGTGAAACAAGTCCCAGACATGGAGATCCTTGTCAGAGTGCTCAAGAAAAAAAGGCAAGGACAGGAAGCCACAAAAACCATTAATCAGTAGACCACAAGTGCTGTTGTTTCTGGCATAGGTTGAGAGAATGCTGGTCATTAACTCCTATGAACATTCCTGACCTTGCCCAGGAAGGTTCTTAATTAAATGATTATGTCCCTTGACTTCTCCAAGTCTCAGGCTATGCCTCTGTGCTTTCCTCAGCAGGCGTTTTTCAGAATCAGGATCTCCATGATTACAGTCAACTAATTATTTGAAAAGCATTTTCATCTGGGCTCCAAGCAATCAAATTAAATACAGTTAATGTGGGTTTGGCAGGACTCCACACAAACAAAAGTTGCTGTTTTTGTGCAAAATTGGAAAATCAGTTTTTGTTAATAGCCTGATATATGAAATCTGCAGCTTCAGCTTTTCACTGTTTACCCATCTTCTCCATTTTGCTGCAAAACTGTTGATGCAATTCTGCTGTGATAAATGAAGCCCAAAACCTCACAGCATCCTGCCTTTAGCAAAAGACCTTGTAGGAACCAGAGACTGAGAAAGAATGAATTGTTCTGCTTCGCAGTAAAAGTTGATAAAGACAAAGAGCATGCTGGAAATAAAGGAGCATGCTGAAAGTAAAGGAATCAACTTTATGCCACTTTATCAAAAGAGATACAACAAGACAGTGATATAAATCATCAGGTCTGAGCAGCTATAGGAGATTTCAGGTAGGAAGGCAAACTGAGTAACACAAAGTAGAAAAAGCCTATGTATAAAATATACTGCAAACCAAACCTCATTTTGGAGAGAACTGCAAACCAGCAGATGGACGCTTTCTAGTAAGCTCACAAGTCTATTTGTCTAATTATTTAACACTTTGAAATTAATTTGACTTTTCCCTCCGAACAGCTATCCTTACGGATCATTTTCCACAATGAACAGGGAGTAAAGTACACCTAAAGCTGAAGACAGCACGTGTCTGTTTTTGGCTCAATGAAATTAGAGTACATCCTTTTTATAAAGAAATTCTGATGCAAAAAAAATCGTGAGACTTCATTGCTATAAAACACATCAGTCACAGACAGGATTAATAATCTGTAACTGCCATGGAGTTGTGTTAGGCTCTCTCTTTATTAAGTCATAATTGGAATAAGAAGAGTCAGGCAGATGAATGAAATCTTTATCAAGCAGAGGGATTTGGATTTGCACAATATGCTGAAGCAATGCAATAGCAGAAGTTACGATCATTAATATTAGTTCCAAACCAAGATTAATCTCTAGGACAGGCAGAATCTCAGGGTAAAATACTTGAGTTGATGCAATGTCACAGGTGATGGCAGTGTTAATCACTACTCTCAGCAAAAGGAAGCAGTCCTTATTTGGAGGTTTTTGGGAGGAAAACTCCCTTCCGGCTCTGGGATGCTCCCAGAGATGCACTCAGGAGTAAAGCAGAGCTGTGTGCCTACCAGCCCAGACACAGCTGCCCCCAAGCCCCAGATGCTCCAGCTCCGTGGGCAGCTGGAAGGCATCAGGCAGGTACAAGGTCCCTCACACAGTCTTGTGCCACGCTCCCAACATCAAAACTGTGCATGTTGTCATGTTAAACACTTCAGAGCTGTTTATAGTCTGTATATTTGCATATTTTTGCATTGTTATAATACAATTAAGCTGAAGACTTCCAACCAAGCTGTCCCAAGAGCACAAGGAAATCCAGTGGCAGTCAACTTTCAGTCCTGTTAAATGGTCAGAGGTTTAAAAAACAAACTGGGATCATGTGTGGCATGCATGTTAGGAAGACACAGCCAGTAGCTTCTTTTATAAGTAATTAAATCTTTTTGAGGTCAGCAAATGTATATTAAGTGACATCAAAATACTTTTTAAGGACCAATGAGGAACTAGTTTAGACTTTTTCTCTGAGGTCCCAGCAAAATTATTTCATTTTGACATCCCCAGCATTTTCTCTAAAAACACCTGTCTCATCAGGTTATCATTCCAACTAGAGAAGGGACTGGAGAAGGAAAACAGATGTCTGATGCATCCTCCGCAAGAAACAAGAAAACATATGCCATGAATATTTTTATGGTCTTTTCTTTTTCTCTTACTGTTATTACCATGCAAATAATGTGCACGGGATCTCTGAACATCTTCTAACCATTCAGTAAATAATTTCACAGAATAATGAATTCAAGTACTGTGAATCAGCCCCCAAAATTTAATGACTTCTTTTAGTTTTTATGTCACATCTGGAAACCAGTAGGACATGGTACTTGGGTGTACCTTCAGAGGGTGATTCTTGGCTTTGCCTCAGCTCTCCATTCCTGTGGTCAGGACCTCTGAAGAGTAGGAGCAGGACATGCTGACCATGCCTGCTCTAGTGTACAGCAGAGAAACTGCCTCATGTTCTTGGAAGCCAGCCCTGTGTTACACAACTGCAGTTCAGAGGTTACAAAGGCAGAGGCTTTGCCAGCAGACTCCACACTTCAAAGCTGTGGCAACAATTGTTGGATCAAACAGAGAGGAAAGAAGTTGCCTGTGGGTCCCTGAAGCAAACTGGAGTCTCAGAAGGAAAAAACAGGATCCAGAAGAATCTTACTGAGAAACAATGAGGAAAAAACCGCTCCTCATTTATATGGAACAAAAGCCCGAGTCCTCAAGGAACTCTCCAAGTTGCTTCCACATCCAATCAATATTTTCTTTAGCACATATGGAATGAGCCTCAGCCAACTTCCTCCTCCAGACATTCCTATTTCTGACTATCCTTAGAAAGAAGCAAGGCAGCTAATTCAACTCATTCATATGAACAGGAGCCACCAGGCTTGCAGGGACAGTCTCATCATCCGGCTTTCCTGACTCAACAAATTGCTGCAGATCAGCTCAGTCATACATCCAAATATATCCACACACATGCCCTCAGCTCACAGCAGATGTGATGTCCCATGAGCCCAAACCCCAGTGACAGACAGAAAACCTGAAGACTAAAATTTCTTACAAATGCAAATGAAAGGAAGGAAATTTAAGACTGGTCACAGATGACAATGGGGCGGAGATGAAGCCTGGTCTACAAAATCTACATAAGCAAGGTGGAATTCCCATTCCATACATGCCTGACTCTTTCTTATAGTCAACCAAAGTCACATCAGCTCAGGAATGGACCAAAATAACCTTGGCTGAGGCAGAACGCCAGCAATTTGGATTTGCTGGAGTATGACCTCTCCCTCCTGCTGCAGCAAAACCTCCTCAGTTCTCTTTTAAGAAACTCTTTGCTGCAAAAATTAAAGCTAATGAGACTTCTCAAGGAGATGAAACCGCCCCCATTTCAACTTCAGCATCTTGAGGCTCAGACTGTTCCTTGAAACTAAGATTTGCAATGCACACGCTGCCAAAGAAGATTTGCTGAGGATAAGAAGCCTCCTCATCTGTCCAGTCAGCAGCACGGATGGTGGGTGTTCATCTCTGCTGCTTCAGTGAGGAGCACATCCCTGCAGCTCACATTATCACCAAAATGGGGCTATGCAGACATGTCTGACATTGATGTACAAGGGCCAGGGCACACATTATTTTCTGCTGACTTGCCAGAGCTCATCTCCTGGTGCCTCTAGACCCAGATATGAAAGTCTAAACTCTGCCAAAATATGGGGGTGAATACTGCCTGAGCCTGAACTCATGCATAAAACTCACTGGATTTTAATGGCATTTACACCCTATTTTGTAGGATGTGCTTGGGGTATTTATAGAGAATTCAGACATAGGAATTCAGGAACAGTATGCCTTAAATTCTGAAAAAACAAAAATAAAAAATCTCAGAACTGAAGCTCATGTTTGTGTGTCAGACTGTCATACCATGGTCAGTCCCAACCACTGAATTCCTACATTCATTAAGCAGCAGTCCTTGTGGTAGCATATATTTTATACTCTTCTCTGTCCTAAAACCCCAACACTCCCATTTGGGTAACATTTTACTGACTCTTCATTATATACCAGGAAGGAATGCTGATGGATTAGCATCATATCCAAATCAGAAACTGGCATCATCTCAGGCTCACGCGATTTACAGCAACTACTAAGTAAATTGGGGTACTTTTTTTAGTTCCCACTCTTCCTTTTTCAGAAATAAATCTTCAGAAAATACAATCCCGAAGGCCTAACAAGCACACATTTACAGATGGCAGCAGTGAGTCATAAATGACATCTTTTCCTGGTACTATTTATGAGAGCCAAAAAAACTGAACATATTATGAACCATTTATAATGTTCTTCAGCAGAACAGTCAGCCAAGAGACAGAGCTGAAAGCCTGTCGTAACAAAAGGTATCAAAGTGAGGAGGAGAACAGTATCTATAATTACTACTCCAGTGATAAAACAAGCATATTACAGCAGATGGTTTAACACAAGATCACTATTAAATAAAACACTGCCTCCAAAGCCAAGGGATGAATATTCAAGGAGCAGTGAACTGAGTAAAAGTATATAAAGGCAGAAAATGCAGCTCAGTTAACCCAGAAGCTATGTGCAAGACTAACCAAAGAGATCAAACCCCACATAATTCTCCATGTTGGCTGAACAATCCCTCTGCAGTCAAAACTTTCAAAATTAGGAATTAATCAATGCAAATGACAGGACTGAGCATACTGATGGCACAGGAACTCGATCATGTCTGGCTGATAAAAAAAGGTGTGAAACTCAACCCCAAAACAAACCCAAACCCTAACAATCTCAATTTGCAGAGCTTTTTCACGTACCACTTTAGAAACCTCCCAGTTCTTCATAAGAAACAGACTCTAATTCATCTTCTTGGCAGCTTCACAGTTGTAGGATGTTGTTTGACAAAACAGGAGCCAAGTTACAATCTAAAAAGGGGTTCTTTTCATTTTTAGAAGTTTTAAAAAATATTTTATGGTCAAATGTAAGGCTGGAATTAATTAAAGTGACTAAGGCTGCACCACAGAGTGTGGAGCTGCAATGCTCATGCTGCAGAGCAGGGCTCCAGCTCTCAGTGGGTTTGGAAGCAGTAGAAAGGATGCCACCACTAACAAGGCACTTTGAATTTTTTTTTTCAACTCACAGTGTGCTTTTAAATTAAATGTTTCTGTAATTTTGGTATTATCTGTGTAATATCTTTAGCTGACGCTCAACACTTCGAAATCTTGAGACTCACCTACTAAGCTCTGTAAGATCATTTAAATTATAACATGAACAAGGAGAAGAAAAACAGTAGTAACAGCAGAGGGTATGCATAACCAATATATACCATTACCAAATGGTTTCAGAGTAAAAAGGCATTGATCATCGTAAGAAATTAAAATTTAAAATATCCAAACACTTTCTCAGTGACGCTTCCATACCCCTTAGGCTGCACCAGACAAATCCCTTTGAGGACACTGTGGCTGGAAATACAAATCCTTCACCACCAACTCTCTCTAGCTGCCTGGACCTCCATCAGGCTGGCTGAAGTTTCAGGCAAACAGATGAGTGGAGCCTGTTAAACTATGCAAGATTTAAAAATCTTCTAAAAATCTAGGCNTATAAGGCACCAACAACCCCCACAACAGCAACTGAGCAATTGCTGCTGTATTTTATATGGTCACACGTGCTTATGTGTTATGAAGAATCAATGATACAGACCTCAGACACAATTACAGACCCTGCTTCACCTAAACCTTTAGTTCCTGACTATTTTGGGGGAGGGAATTTAACCTGGAAAACTGGGAACCTTTGCTCTAAGGCTTGTCAAATGAGAATAGATATTTAATGGATAATTAATACATATTTAATTGATGGCCCTTGGCGACCGTGACCTATGTTTTTATTAATTTAGGCAGGGATGAATAAGTAACATTAAGGTGTGGTTCTTCCTTCATCTTATCACTACACTCGCATGCATGCTTTGTATGGAAAACTTTATTTGATAATAAAAATAGCATTCACAGACTTTCTCCTTCTTTGTTGCTACATCATATACAT
Organism: Drymodes brunneopygia; assembly: GCA_013400955.1. Classification (NCBI taxonomy): domain Eukaryota; kingdom Metazoa; phylum Chordata; class Aves; order Passeriformes; family Petroicidae; genus Drymodes; species Drymodes brunneopygia. The sequence goes on along the minus strand of VZTZ01032677.1, from coordinate 104,832 downwards.
AGTGTCTGTTCCAAGGAAAGAAGCTCTTACTGGGTAAGTCCACATCTACTCATCCTAGTGTTATGTATAAACCCAATTAAGTCAAATAAAGCTATGAACAATGTAGTATTTATATATGCATAGTGTTTTATAAAAAAGATTGGCCCACATACTGCTTTTCATCAACACAGAAAAGAGCATTTTGCCTATAGCATGTTGCAAGAAATGATGACTGGAGAATATAGACTGCATACAAGTGCTTAATAATACATAAGCAGGCCCACCATGAAGAAAGAAATGATATTCAAACCAACAAAAGCTTTAGAATTACTGATACAGTCTCCCATTTTAAAACAGCTTTACATACCTGATTCAGTTTTATATTAAAATATATCCCCTGAATCAAATTTTTTCCATTTTTAGAAATATAAACACTTAATCACATTCCTCACACCTAAATTTTGTCATAAATCCTCTTTTATACAAGAAAAAGGCAACAGTTTTGTTTTTTTTTTCCAACAGGCTCTATTAATTACAATTTCAACTGTACACACAATGATTGGCCATCTTCTTTCTTGGTTTTGTTTTTTACAGTACCATGGCAACAACAGTGATAGACTTGCAATGGTTTTGTGTTCATATGGAGGATGTGAGTCAGTATACATGTACACACCAATGCACTGGAAAAAGCAGCAGTTTACTTTAGTGGTCCAACAGTAACGGCAAACATTTTGGCTCAGCTAGGCAGTAATCCATTAAATCTTAGACCAATGCTACAGCAGACTTACCACACAGCTTGCAAATTTAAAAATTACAACTCAGAAACTTGCAGGTTTCTCTTTTGCTGCTGTTCTTAGACTCAAATTTACAGCATATAACCAGGTATGGATAGGCTTCTACAACCAGGTTGTCCCACTGATTGCCTCTTTTAGCCTGTGTTTTTCCTTTGATACTTTTTTCTTTTTTTCCCTTTTTTCCCCCTCCCCAGCAAGTGCACTCCTTTTGTCTCAGTAAGTATGAACCAGTAAAACAAAACAAAAAAAAACCCCAAAAAATCTTTAAATACAGAGCAGGAAGAATTGAGAGCTTTTGGAATTTGGCAAAATAAAAGCCCACTGGTTTAGCCTGAGCAGAAGGAATACACCTACTCCGAGCAGGGGGATTGTGCTCCCACCACATTGTGCCTTGTCCCAGAATCCCAATCCCTTCCCTTGCTTCCAAGCAGACACGCAATACCACGCATGCTGGGGTTGCTGTCCATGTACAGCTGGGAGATGAGCAGGGCTGCTGCCTTAATGACATCTCATCATTACATGTTGCTGAGGCTAATGAGAGCTCAACAGTCCACGTTAGCGTGTGGCACAGGCATGGTGGTGACCAGTCCTTCTGCCTCTGTGCATCCTGTCCAGGGGGCCTGAAAGTATAAACTGTTCACGGAACGAACTACAAATTACTTATTGTAAATCATCATGTGCTGTGTGGGTTTGGTTCCTTTTTTTTTTTTTAATTATTTATTATTATTATTATTATTATAAATATCCTTCATTGAAACAGTAGTCTCTTCAAACAGTTCTTGCAATTTTAGGAACATTTGTCTCTTTCCTTTTTAATTCCTTCAGCAGGAGCGCTCCATTCCTACTGAGATGAACAATTTTCTTCCTTCCCCACCCCCAACCCTTAAAAAATTTTCTACATACAGTGTAGCAGTGAGTCACTAGAGAACAGTCTGGATCAAATTATTCAAACTTGGTCATAAAATCCTTTGCCTATATTATATTACTGGCTACCCCCACTTACTATATTGGGGAGGGGGGGAAAGTAGCCCAATAAAGGAATTATTTTTAAGAAATCTACAAAGAATGTAGAAACAAAACTTTATAATCCTTTAGGACCAACATTTGGCAAGTAATTAAAAAAAAAAAGAATACACTGAAAAATACTTTCTTTAATATTATACATCAGGCACAACGCTTTTTTTTTTGTTTTGTTTTGTTTGTCATAAGATTTCATCTGCATAAACGGTTTGTAGGATCAGCAGGTGGCGGATGCCTCGTCGCCTGCGAAAGCCAGGTGGTTTCACTCTCTCCTCTGCTCCCATGGTGTGGGGAAGGCGACAGGGACCCCGGGGAGCCCTTCAGATGCTCAGGTCGGTGCTGCACTCCTTGTAGGGCCGCCTGCGCTGCTCGGGCGGGTGCCTGCGGCTCGGCTCGTGCTTCCAGCCGGGCTCTTCCCTCTCCCGGTGGCCTACTCGATCCTCCCTGAGCCGTCTGTCGGGCGACCTCTCCCTCCTGCGGTCGGACGACTTGGCCCGTCGGTCGAGGGAGCTCTCTCTTCTCCGCTCAGGGGACCTCCTGGGCTCCGTGAGTCTCTCCAGCGACCGCCGCCGGCGGCCGGGCGAGCGCTCCTTGCGCCTCTCAGGGGAGAGGTCTCTGCTCCTCGCGTGTCGCTCCCGCCTCTCCAAAGTGTTGTCAGCACTCCTTGTCCCTTCCCTGCGCTTTTCGGGAGACCTCCTCTTCTGCCCGTTCACCACCACCCTCTCTGGCTGCCTTTCGTGCCTCCTCTCTGGCGACCTCTCCGTCCTCCTGCCTGGCACGTGGTCGTTGGTTTTAGAAGTCCCATTCCAAGTGTGGTGTTCATTGGGATGTCTGCTAAACTCTCTGCTGCCTTTTAGGTCTCTAACGTAAGTCCGCTTGTCCCCATGTTGTGATGATTTGTGAAGGTCTGGTGGATAACTGGACTCCGATGATGGGTGCTGCCGTCGGTCAGATGGCGCGGGTTTCATTTCCGATACATTTTGTGAACCTGTGGCGGGACTGTTCCTGTCACTGCTGGGGTCTGAAAGAAAATAACAGCAAAGGGTTTGGTATTGATGCCTTCCGTGGTGCTGCGACACCACTTAGCACTCTTCAGACTTCATTAGTGACAAAAACAAACAACTGTTAAAGCAGTCAGTGAAGGCTAACCGAGGCTTTTGTTAATTTAACTGTGGAACACGAGTTACAGGTTAGTACTGGTGCTGCTCTGATCATTAGCCATGTTTTGGTCCAAGCTGATCTCATCTTTATGCTCTTCTGGGCATGGGGCACTTTACATTTTTCCCCAAGCCCAATTCATAATGTTTCGGTTACACTACATTCTTTCCAGTGGGAAAAAAAACCATTGTAGTTCAGGTTGTTGGCTGCTTTTTGTTAATAGCTTTCCTAAAGAGGGCCTTTAGGAAACAATTTTTGTCTTTTAAGACATTATAAAGAACTGCCTTCCAGGTGTGGGAGGCCTCGGTTCAAATAGCAGAAAATGTACAGAAAATAGAATTGATTATTAAGTTTTCACCTTGTAAAATAACATTTTGAAGGTGTGAGAACTAGACTGTAATCATGCCATTTCCATTTCATTTAAGGCATAGCTTAATCTCACTTAGTTCTACCACGTTATGTAAAGTCCTAGGGTCGATTTTGGTTTTGCCACAATGATTCAAACAATGATGACAGTAGTTATGATTTTTTCATATCAAAGCAATGGAAAGATATTGTAATATGTAGGATGGCTTTGATTCAAATCTAATCTCCAGCTCATTATTTTTCATGTACTATTTGAGGTAAAATACAGCTGAGCTGCCTCTGCAAGACAAACTGCAAGGCAGAAGTACAAAAAGAACATCCAAACTAAACCCCAGCCCTGTGCTGCAGCTAAGCTACAATTACTCCCGTCATTTGTAATGGATGTTTATGAATGATTCATTACAAACGTGAAAAACATTAAAGTAACTGCGCTGCCTTAATGCAAGTGCTGCTTTTATTTGCTTATTGTTTTCTTCCTTAAAGTAACTCCTCTGTAGCAGCTTGGCTGGCATTAGCCACTTCCTTACACTTGCACCCCTACACCCACCCTGAAGTGGGCTGCCCTGATGGCAACAGCTGAAAACCCTCACAAAAACTTGTGGGGACAGATCTTTTTTTTTCCTCTTTTTCTCCTTTTTGTCTTCCCTCCCCCCAAGCCAAACACTCTATGTTCCTCCTGCCATCACGCCAAGCGCCTCCCATTTGATGGCATTTCCACTCCTCAGCTCGGGAGGGTCGGTGTGTGCGCGTGGGCTGTGATTTTTGTGAGTTCCACGTGAAACCCATGTTGCAATCATGTGTGGGCAGCTTTGCTCTATTAGCACTTTCAGGCCACAGCTGGGGATGGGACCACGCTGCTTTTCTGTGGCTGTAAGCACGTGGCTTGTGGCAACCTGCCTATCACACAAGGTACAAGCGAGGTTCAAACGTGTCCTGCGGTGTGTGTACTTACAATTCGGGGCACGCAGGGTGTTCGGGATGAATTGCTGTACATATAGAATATAGCGAAGCAGAAAAGCAATGTGAGGGAATTAGGCCACAGCACAAAAACACCTAATATTGATTTTAGCTACAAACCGTAGTTTGATTATGGCCCATAAGGTAGAAGCAAGACTCCCCGAGCTTGTCATTTCTCATACATGCAGCGATATTAGGAGGTATCATCGCTGAGGAAGGAAGAGCCCAGCACCAAGAAAAGTAAGAGAAAGAGAAAGAGAAAAGTAGAAAATTTAGATTCCCTATAATAAAGATGAAAGAAAGAAAAATCTTCATATTTTATCTTAGAATAAAGAAAGTTTATTTTTCCAGTCAGATTGTCTAGGCTTCACCCAAATATAAGGCTGCAAAGACAGCAGTTGTTATTATTGTGACATAAAGAGACATCTAAGAGGTGATTCAATAACCCAGACAACGAGAGCATCCATTCTAAAAGACAGCTGGAACAGCGACACAGAATGTCATAGAAAAAACATTAACAATCAAACAACAACGAAAAATAAAGTCCACCAGAGACCACAACATTAAAAATAAGTACAAAACTCATTACAAAAATATACAGCCTCATAGAGAAGCACGTTCCAATCAAGTCAGAAAAATATTGGAACTTAACATTATTAGAGGAACCATTTGCGACTGCAGCGAACAGAATGAAGAGAGAAAGGAGTCCCAAATGTTACAAGGATATTCTTTACAGTAGTGCAACCCCTGTATATTAAATCCTTGCTTGGAGAACGAACGTTTAGTGGTTAGCAATAGCCAAAAGAAAATTGGTGATGGATTTCCATCCTCAGTGCAACAGACATATGCTTTGAGAAGTGAAGCACTTAATTTACAGGGTATTTATGCAGTCTAGCATATGATACAGTACTGTACATCCAGAGGAGTATAGGAAAAGACAAAAGTAGAAAGAACATTACAGAATTTCAGTGCCATCATTGAACCTTCTGGTGTGCTATTTATATTACAGAAGTGTAAACCCACGACTTCCCTTCCATATCGTTAAAACACTTAAATTGTTTGTTGGTTATACTCTGAATTGGTCATTTTAAGTTAAATAATGAGCAGATTGAGCAGAAACTCTCAAACACAGTACAGTAAATGAAAAGAAAATCTAGTTCATAAATTGTGCAGAAGGGTTTTGTTTCTGGTGTTAGGACATGGAGAGAATGATAAACACAGAACTTACTGACACAGAAATAACCCAAAAACAGGGAGGAGAGTATAAAGGACATCCCTTCAATCATCAGTTTCTATAGAAACCTCAAAGACCTTTGGTTGGGAGTAGCCCTCCATCGAGGGCACAATATTTGACAATTATCTCAAATAAATAAGACATAATTATAATATTAAATAGTGTGCTAAGTTAAGCCACCCAGCAATCCAACCTCCAGGGGAAGAAAAGGAAATCTAATGCAATTCTTGGTAAGAAACGAGGACTGTTTCCCCCAAGACAAACACAAGAGCCCCTTTTCATAACCTCCTCACCTTTTCAGACCTTACAAATTAACTAGTTGAAACCAGCAGACTCATTAAGGGGGGAGAAAAGGGCTCAGGAGGCCAAATCAATATACTTTTGCAGTAAAGCTTTTTTTTTTCCCTTCTTTTTCTCAAATAACTTTATAAATATTTACATAAATATTAAGGAAAGGCAAAAATCTCATAAGCCATCTCGGCATTCATGTCTATGGATACAGACAGGAACTAAGAGAAAAACCTAACCAAAAAAAAAATCAATGCTTCAGAATAGTAACTCGGGATCCCAGTTTTTGCATTGATTAGAAGAGACCTATGTGAAACAACAATTCAGCCGCTGAGAAACAGTTTGGCACAGTTCAATAACATTCCTTTTTTGGCTGGACAAGACAATAAGGTTTGCTTTGTTTTGTTTTGCTTTCCTCTCTGATCACCAAAAAAATACTGCTATGATGATCTTGCCTTACACTGCGCCCCAAGTCCATGGAAGCAAGCAAAGGATGAAATGTGTAGAAAATTCAGCACAAGCGAGGCAATTATATGTTGCAAAGGTTGGTAAGACACTGGTGAGAAAGGAAAATAAAAAAGAATTCCCGCTTCAGATCTTGAGACAAATATTCATGGAGTGATGCCAGGGAAGAAAGGAATGTTTTCATAGTTTGACCCACCATATTCTGGGACAGAGCCATCTCCACGTTTCAGAAACAGGCGGACCTTGCGGCCACCATTTTTAATCAGTTCGATGGCCCGAGCGTGCTTCATGTTCTTGGTAGTTTCTCCGTTGATCTCTAAGATCTCATCACCAATCTGCCAATGCAATAAGAGAAAAAAATTAGAAACAAGTCCCCATGAGGGTCCCCATCAGCACACCACAAGACAGTGGCCATAGCAAGGCTGGAACAACTATGCATCAGGTGAAGCCAAATATGCCCAACTCCTTCCAGTGACCATCCACAGTGCCCAGTGTGAGTCTGGGAGTCAGGAAGGTAATGGAGGAAGCTTGAGGTATCAAAATATTTCACTGCTGTCCTGAAAAATCACATTGCAATTACTGTATTGATCAACAGTAAGGGCAGTGCTAGAACTGGTGCTATTTTATTTAATTTTTATTATTTGTAAAGTCTTCAGTCAAAGGAGTTGCTTGTTTCACAGCCTGCTCCAACTGGGATGTTCACAGAGCTTTTTCAGGTCTGTTTCTTACTTGGATATAGATACCTACTATGAATCAGCAAAGCTGATTTTGTAAACATGATTATTTATCAGGAGAAGAAAACAGGGCTTGGAAGAGCTTGTCAAAGCATTGACTTCCACAGGGCAGCACCGATTTTGCGTCATATTTTCATCAGCAAAAAATGTGGACCCTTAGATCTACACCTAGCACAAGAATTTTGAAAATGCCCTTCACATGACGTATCTGGAGACGACGAAGTATGTGGGAAAGTTATAATGCATTCTCTAACAGAGGTCCAAGGAATACATAAAACCTGTCAAATTATTTTTTCAGTAGGCTTTTTATAACATATGCCCTTGTTATAATGTTTGTCATTTAGCCCTTGTTATAATGTTTGTAATTTAGCTGATATGTGAAGTTAACAATTAATGTTAATCAAAACCTACATTATAATTTTGTAACCTATGGGCCATAGACATGTTCTGTCCCCTCTCTGCCCACTAGCAGGCAAAGACTGTGGCTGTTCCATTTTCACTGCTACATGTATGCCCCTTAGGCTTTAAACAGCAGATCATGTACTAGAATTTGGAAAGCAGTGCTGGAAGAAGGGGGTGAAGTCATCCACTGAACACACACCGCTACAGACCGTGTACCAGGAGTGACAGATGCCATCAACAGAAGTAAATAGGAACCACTTTCAGTTCACATTTAATTTCCCTTTTAGCTGGCACAGCAGAAGGGAGAGGCAGGGGAGTCAGCTCATTCCCAAGAAACGTGGTCTCAGTCAGTTTGTGCATACCCTCATTTTGCCACATCTCTCGGCGGGACCGTCCTCAGCGAGCCGCAGCACGTACAGGTCCATGTTGTACTCCCGGCCACCTCGCAGGCTGAAGCCAAACCCTTTGGCTCCTCTCTCCAGCTCAACAGTGTAAAAGTCTTGGTCCTGCTGGAGGGAAGAAAACAAACGCCCAATTGAACAGGAAGTCAAATGCTGCTCTGCTCTAGGGTTGAAATTATTCAAGCAGTGTTTTGTTGGCAATAATTAAAAATGGAAAATCAGCTGAATATTCACACACAGACCAGGATTTGCTGCTTCCTCAGATCCCACTCTGCCATTTGGAGTTCTGGTGGTTGGTGAAGGGCTGTTGGAATGGGCTTGGCCATCTCCCGTGGTGCATTTCTGGGCACCCCTGTTGCACAGCACCTCCTGTGCCCAGGGCAGGAGGGGACATTTTGGGATGGTGGTGAAAGGTTCTACCAACCGGGGAAGGCAAGGACAACCTCCCTTCCAGGGCCAGCTTTAGTGCCATGTCTGGTGGCACCTGGGGTGAGCCTGGGCCATGGTGCTCGCTTTTCCTTTTGTTACCGCATCATTTATTCCTCTGCAAGAAGCTCAGAAGCCTTTTCATTGTTTTTCTCAAATGCTATTATGGGGATGTTTTGAAGTCCCTAGTGGAAGATGTTACTTCTGGGATGGCCAGTGGCAAGGAAAGTTAACAGTGAGATAGATAATCTCTCTAATAAGATGCCGTCTGTGCAAGCTGGAACACTCCAGCTATCGCCCCTTATTAAGTTTTCCTCTTTTTTATTCTCTGAATTTATCATTTGCACACAACAATACTTTCTGGAGAGGCCCCTCAAAATAGGCAATTCAATAAACAAACACATAAATTATTACTGTCCTAAAAACGTCAGCTTTTTTTTTTCTTTGTTTTTACTCCCTCAAAGTCTTGATGAGAATGTGTTGGAAATGTTTCTCAGCTGAAACAACAGCAACACATATTAAGAAACTAATCAGCAAATTCCTCTTTCTTTTCAGCAGACTGAGGGAGAGCAGCTTCTCAGTAGGAATTTTCAAGGGAAATATTTGAACATAGCCCTCAAGCAGATTGGAAACAACAGTCTGTGGTAAGCAAAACAATTAGAGGTACTCCTTACCTGTGCTGCTTGGGGTGGTTTGAAATCAAACTGGGATTCCTGCTTTGGTTTGGTGTTGTTCCTGCTGTAATGAATGAGAAAAAGAGGGAGAGAGGAAAAATACAGCTCATGGGATGTGAAAGTGATGAAGAAGTAACCGAAGAGAGAGCATGTCAAAATGCCCTCCTCAAGGAAAACAATCTGACCTGGTCTCCTGTGGTATTTGCTGAGGAGTATGTGTGGTTGTGATTGTAGCAATTTTTTCTGCATTGGTCAATAAAGTAGCATTGGAGGACTCTGCAAAATAGATTTTGTTTTTATTATGAGGGAAGACCATTGGCTAGTCACTGAAAGAAAAAAAGAGTTCTGCAAAAGCATTTCACTCAAAAGCATCATTACATTGTTTTTATAGAACTGGAGATGGGATCAGATTTCTTAATTCCCCAAACTAATAAAGTAAGTATGTATATGAAACTGTACACTCAACTTGAAAATGAAAAAAAAATTAAATTAGGAAATTTGGATTGGAAACCCCCCTGGACATTTGACACGTTCATGAAGACTCACTTGTAGACAAAGGATTGAACAATGTTTTGTCTATTGTCTAAAAACATGAATTCCAACAAATTAAGTCTTTAAATATTGTGGGTTGGATGGATAATTTTATAGCAGCTAAAACTATTCCAGGGATTATAAGTTTATCAGTCCTTCCTCCACCAGAAACTGCAATCTCCAGTAGAACTGAGATGTGGCTCTTAACCAATACCTCACAAGATGATGCTGAATGTGGCTAAACCCCAAACTTACTGAAATCCCTCTCTGAAATACAACCCACTGCTGCCTGAGCACTGAAAGCAGGAACCTGGAGCCACCTGTCCCAAATGCATCAACAGCTCTGGGTAGCACTTACAAAAGGGTGCACTGAGAGAATACATGGAGCAGGAGGAACTTCTAAGATTAATTTCTGCCATGGTAAAGGGCTCTCAGCCCAGCATCAGCCTGTGCAAATTGTGCATTTCTTTAGGCATGGAAGGAGGGGCTCCAAGGAGAGGTCCTGTCTCCTGCTTCACACAGCTGAGATGGGAGCACCTGGAAAGTGACTAAGTAGATGTCCCTCACTGTATGGAAGGGAAAAATATTCCCCTTGTCATTCTGGAGCTGTATCATAGACTCCAGCAGACCAGAATTAACCCCAAACACTTAAAATTCTGCCCAAAATTAAGGCCGTGTCAATGCCATTCGCCAAACATTAGCTACACAGACCCAGAACTCAACATATTTTCCAGAACTACATATTGTACCAGTCCTGAACTGATATTAGTACTGAAGAGTTTCAAACACTGAACTGCTGCAGAAGCCAGCAGTTTCTGAGGACAGCCTTCCCCTCCCATGGGAGTTTGACTTCAGAGGAAGTCTCAGTGGTACTCCTTGTACCTTGATGGTGCTTAACCACACAAAATGTTCAAGTTATGTAGGTTGCACTTGGAGAATGAGGGGCACAGTCAGCAGAAACACTCACTCATCAGACATGGCATTCCCAGGTAAAGCCACTGCAGTGGCAGGCACCTGCTCCTCTGCAGAACAGCTCTGTGCACAGGAACCCCCCCTCAATACCCACTGTACCCAGGAGAGGAACACAGACTGCTAGTAACTACAAAATACTGACCATGATCCATCTTTCAAGACCAAAATCTAAACTGGAAAGACAGCTACTAAGACAACAGTGACAAAAACTGGATGGAAACATCTGGCTCTCCAACATAAAATTACAAGGCCTTCTACCCTGCCCTTGTTTGCCTCTCAAGCTACAGGCATCCACTAATTCATTTTACTGGCTATGGAGAAATCTGCCATTGTTAAACAGGGTCCAGCTGAAATACAAAATTGCAGCAATGGGAGGGTTTTTGCTCAAATTAAGATGTGGTGGTCATGGGCTTTCTTAGTCTGGGAGTTCAATCTACTTCATGGATTTATTTTAATTCCGGAGAAATCTAAAAAGGGGGAAGCTATTTGCATGTCTAGGGAAATTCAGTAAAAGGGACAGAGAAAAAGAAGAACCACTTAAACAGATGAGTGCAACAAGAGCACAGCTCCTTTGCCTGCAGTGCTGTGCCCAAGTTAACATGCCCAAACCCTCAGCATATGGTGCTGACACATCTTCCAGACCAGAGCTGACTTGTGCTCTGTGGCTCAGAGAGCAGAAGAGGCTCCTGGGTCTGCCTGCACCTCTCAGGGTGGGCATGACCAAACCACACCCTTGTGATGATGTGCCACTGACAGCTGGCTTGCGTGAGAAGGAGATGTCTCTACGTTACACTGTTAGGGTTTAAGAAATAATACTGTTTATTTTGTAAGGATGCCTTGATGTTAAAATCTGTCTCCCACACAAGAAAGCCCCAAAACATAGTTAAGTGTTCTGTATTCATCCAGAAAAAAAGCCTCTGAAATCCTCCACAAATATTTGGAGATCAGATGAAGATGGGCTTCAAAGAGAATGCAAGATTCCTACCCTTTAGTAGGTCACACTAATAATACCAAGCAGAGCAACAACACATCTTTGGTACAGATGCATCTTCACACCACTGTATTGCATCTATCTTTAGCCCACCCTATCCCATGAGTCAGGAGTTGTGCATAATTTTGCCAGTGTTTTAGACACTGGCTCAGGATGCATGCCAGTCACCATGCAAAACTGGAACAGAATATATCAAAATTATCTTTAGTACAATTATAACTGCGTGCTCTAAACCCTACATATTTCATTGATTCCTTGCCCTGTTCTGCCCTAAAACTCTCAGTCACCAATTACACCCCTGATCTAAGCTTGTCCAGTTCCAGCATTCTGTATCCTTGAATCTGCTGGAAGTGTGGTAAAGCACCATAATTTCATTGCAAATACAATCCTGCAGTTGTCTGGGCAATCAACTTGTGCATGACTTATTACAAAGCAAAAACTCTTGGTGTTTTTAATAATGTTAGAAGAGATTAGCAGTGTGAGTTTATTGTGAGTCTTGTGATGCACCTCAGTTTCATGTTTATCTGACAAGTGCCTTCTGATTTATGCCCCCCCCTCCTTGAAGCACACAGACCATTTATATTTGCCAAAAAAGCACTCAAAAGGAAACAAAAGAAAACAACAAATCAGGAAAAGCATACAAAGACATCAAAAAGAAAACAACATTGAGACCAATTTTTTGTATCTCATGGGGTTTTAGAGCAAACCCCTCAGAGATTTTGAGAGTGTTGGGTCTTACTGTCTTTTGACAAATAAATGCAGGTAATACTATGCAAAGCTGGCAATCTGACTTGGAATTTCAAAGCGACAGTAAATAAGAAGACTTAAAGCCTGAATTGCTATGAAAGCAGAGTTGATTCCTTCCCTAAAGAACAGCTTTCCATCTTCTCCAGGAATATGTGATGTCTGTCACAGGTACAGGTTTCCCTAACCTAAGCAATTTACATGATATTTGGGACACATAATTGCATGAGCAAGACTGGCTGAGCATTTATGTCAGGAGGTTATATTCTCAAAAAATGCTTAAATCATTCAGAAGTTGCTCATATCTCAGATGGCTTTGCTTTTTTAGAAAATAAGCCCTTTATTTATTTAAAGATTCACCTTCTTTTTTATCAGATACTAAAATACAGGTAATGAACAATTCTCCTCTCAGTTTATCTTCCAAAACAGGCATGCACAGGCCAGCTCAGATGTTAGCTTGATTCACAGCCATTTTATTATTCATGAGCACCCTACTTGCTCCAAGCAGCAGAGGATTAGACACCATTTGACCTGGTACCCACTAGACAGTAGGAAAATAAAGCTTTTGTGCAAAACAGATCACCCTAAACAGAAATAATTTATAGCCAGATCATTCCTGGTCTGTGGGGAGCAATGTAGAAAGGTTTCTGCCCAACAAGCTCTCACTTTGAACCCACCCATGGCAGAGAAGCACAACAAACAAAGAAAATACTAGAACCATAGCTATTTTAGTTCTGCTGTAGATACTTTACCAGGTTTCTGATCAGTTCCTATCTGGGGATCAAGCTAGGGATTAATTTAATGGAACTGATCTATATTACAGATCCTTATTTTTATTAAATACTTCGGTGACCTGAAATCAGCATCAAGTGTCAGGTTATTATTAAAGATCCTGCATGTTCCCTCCCATCTGAAACAGTGAGAGCCTGTCTAGGGTAATTCTTAAAATGCAGCTTCAGAACCATTACCATTTAAGCAGTCATTTAAAAATGTACTGAGCTCGCTCCAAAAGCAACTTACCCAGAATAAAAGCAAATCTGCTTTTAAAACAGCTTAAAACATGTCAAAGTGTTTATCTCTTTCTGTGATCTCTTTACTCTATAGCCTGCTTGTATCCATACAAAGCTTCAGGAATCCCACATGCTAACAAGTGATTCCCAAATATTCTAAAGCTGCATTATTAAGCCAAGAATCAAAACAAAGCATCTCGGGAGAGCCATCAAATTTATGACAGATCATTTTAAGCAGATACATGGAATGCAGTATTATATTTTTAATGTTAAATCAGCACCTCCCTGTTAAAAACCAACCAGAAAGAAACAAAAAGCAAAGCTATGGGAGACTCACAACCTCCCTCACCGCCAACTCCCAAAGCGGGAGCGGAAATCGAGTCCTCTGCAGCTCCGAGTGACAGAGAAGGCCCGGGCAACAGAACCATGAGGAGGGTCAGGTAAGACAGCAGCAAACAGATACTTTACCATCTCCTGGAATGATGCGCAGGGTGACGGTGTTTCCCGCTTCCTTAATGAGGTTGACGATGTCTGAGTGCGACTTGTTGGTGATGGAGCACCCATTGACGGCCAAGATCCGGTCCCCTACTTTCAGCTTTCCACAGCGGTCGGCGGGGCTCCCTTCAATTATCCGACCTATTTTGTGAGGCATGGCCACACATGCATTTCCCGCTTTTGTATTGGGTTGGGGGTTGTTTTGTTTTGGTTTTGGTTTGGTTGTGTTTTTTTTTTTTTTTTTTAATTGTTTACGTATGTGGGAATATGGCGAAGGGGGAAAAGGAAAAAAAGGGTTGAAAAGGGAAAGAGAAGGTTAAGGGTTAATTAATTAATGCATCAAGCAAAAGTTATTATAGGATAGCTTTGCTGCCAGTGTTCAAAACATTGGCAATCAACTAGTATGAGTGCACAACACTTTACTTCTTCCACAAAAAGGTGTTTTGTTAATCCCTCAAAACTCCCCCCAAGTGGATTTCTGTTAATAAATGGTATGATTTTTATTGACTACAACTGCACTTGGCAGCCCCATCATAACCCAAGTCTGATTTTGTTTTCGAAGAAAAAAATTGAAACTGTTTGTAGAAAACTCAACCTTTCTCCTCCAAGATTACATCGGTGTCAGCCTCCCTAGTCCTTCTCTATGCCAACTGCTGCTCAAGCTTCTGCCAATGTTTTGTTCTTTCTCAATTCAGAAAGATAAAATCATTCTAGGCCTAGGAGGGAGTGTGGCTCCCTTTCTACCACACAGACCCACTCTACCAGCGCTGCATGGGGAAGCAACATGAAACAGTTTTCTTCCATTGTGAATAAAGGTACTACCAGGGAAGGCACAGGATCACTACAGATGGGCCAAGACTGACAAAGGTAACCTGTTTGGTGCTGGCACCCACTTCAGCCTCTACTAACCCTTCTCCTTTTATGATCTTAGATGGCACCAGGTGGGAACAGAGAAGGTATAAGGTTCTCCCAATTCAAATACCTCTAAAACCACACACAAAACCACTGAGATGTCTGACACACAGAGCGAGAGCACTTCAGGATGAATGTGTTCTGGAGACAAAATTCTCCTTTGGTTCCATGCAGTTGTTTTGTTTCAAAAACACAGGGCTGTCCATGACATGCAGAACTGGGACACAGGGGATACACAAAATCAGAGAAATCCAGTGAGCTTTTTTACAGCTCCTTTATGTGGGCAAGAGGCCTTGGGGCAGATAGCACATGGTTAAAGCCGTGGGGTACACAGAGTGGTCATCTCACACTTTGCATCCACAATACATTCACCCTCAAGATGCACTTCCCCATCTCTGCTGTAGTCTTTACTCAATTAGTAGTTTTAGAGATACACACACATGACAACACTAGAAAGACCATAAAGAAGAAAAGGCTAAGATAAGGATAGGTGAGGTTGGGAAGATGCGATGAAAACTGGCAGAAAGTGTTAATGTAAGTTACAAACATTGGGGAGATTTCTTTTTTTTTATTTTACCATGATGTTAGAAAGTTTCTCTTTCTGGTAATACAAAGTCCCATCCAGTTTGCAGGCTGTTTAGAGGATATGAGTTTCTACTCTATCCAATCCACTAAACACAGATGACAGAGCCCATACCAAAGTGACTAAGGAGGGTTTTAGAACCAGTTTGGCCCATCTCTAAATACTACCCATGAAAGAAAAAAACTACAAAGCAGGTCCAGAGCAAGCATCAGACAGCAGAGGGAACACATCTCATGCGGAGTGTTAGGAAAAAACTGAATATACTTGAAAAAATTAAAGGAAAAACAGTCACAGATCAACAGATCTCCTTGGGAGCCCCTGCACAGAAAACTTCCAGTTAGCAAGTATTCTGGGCTAAAGCAAACACAACTTTTAACAACCTCAGGTCAAGGTTTCTCTGCAGAGAAGAGTTACAGCATAGTCTTCATACAGTAGAAGTTATTTACCCATGTTTGCAAAGCTGTTCAGAATATAAAAGCACGCCCTCTGTTCTAGACTGAGTTCAATTTAATCTGTTTCACATTACACCATTGTGTTCTGGCACTAAAACACCTATTTTGGTAGAGCAGTTTCCAGCAGCAAGGACAGTGTGATAGCGTCTAGAACCTGAGAACTGACAGAACTCAATGCACCGGTTTTATACTACAAATTTCCCCCTTGAAATCTCTGCTGCCAGACTGCTCAGAACAGTGTTAGAACTGGCCTGTTCTACATCAACACCAGCAAAGGAGGTGGTGCTCCCTTGATGTATTACTAAGGGTGTCACTGATGGGCAATGGCAAGAAATGTCAGAAAATAAAGCCTAGGAGAAAGAGGGAAAGGTCACTTCTTGCACCTGTGTGCCCCAGGAGCACTCAAGCTGCACAGGGAGGCAGCAATGCATTTTGTCTGCAAGCCACAACACTGCTGTGGGAGGTCCTGTGAAGACGTCCAAGGCAGTGCCCTGCCCTTCTTTTCCCTCCACACCTATCATGTGCCACAGACTAAGGGAACACCTTCCTTTATGAAGTACAACTGGATGCAACCTCTGGCCTCCTTTTGGAGGTGATGGAAAGGGAAGAAAATAGCATCTCTGACTGGTTTCCTCCTTGCAATGACACTTTTGCTTGAGAACAGGCTGTTCCGGGCATATCTGCAAAACCAGCTTATGTACATCTCCTCTGCAGTAACCCCTGGAAATGGTGTCTGTCTAGCAGCAAGACTGTCTTCACACAGAAACCTCTATTAGGCCACCTCTATTAGGTCAGGATATTACATGTGACATAGCTTAAACTTAATTTCTTCCTACTCTGAAGAAATGGATTTGGGAAGAGGTGAAATGGGTAGAAGAAACATCCTGTTCTTTTAACAGTATTCCCCGTTTTATGCCTCACCAGCAAGCACTATTAATTAAAACTTTCCAGCTATCAGCATGCTCACTCCATAATGATGATCAGAATAACCCTGATTGCCAAAGAGAAGTTAATCAGTTTAAGCATTACTGCTTTTAAATCAACTGGCTTGATTCCACCATCACGAGACATATTTCATTCCACCTGCTACATTTCTGCACTGGCAAGCAGCATCACTGGGAGGATCCCCAGCTGCTCCCCTGAGAGCAAATCCCAGAGAGGCTCTCCCAGAAGGCGAGCACCAGGAATTGCCATTGGTGGCATTTTAGCTCTTCAGGTTGGGATTCCTTATTCCGCTTTTCTCGACTCAGTGCCGAACAAAACCCAGGAGGCAAACACCTACCGAGTCGCTGCCTCTATTAATTACATAAACTGGGGCACGCTGGCGACTTTTAATTAAGCAGATCCCCACTCGCCTCCTTGCGCTGCGAGCCCCGTGCCTAACCTGAGGTGAAATTAAAAACCCACGAGACTCACCGAATGTCGTCCCCGCCTCGGGCCTGCTCACAGAGGAGACGATGACGAAGCCGAAGCCCTCGTTCTCGCCGCGGCGGATCTCCACATCGTAGGGCTGCACCTGCACCACGGCACTGACCACGCCGCTGCCGCCGCCGCCGCCACTGCCGATGCCGCTGGTGCTGCCGCTGCCCGAGCTCACCGTGTTCAGCGAGTTCTGGCTGCCCTGTGGCGTTCGCTTCTCCTCCGTCAGCGACGCCGGCTGGTTGCTGCTGTGGTGGGAGGAGGCCGGGGATGGGACTTCATTCTCGGCCTTGGGAACTGGGGAGGGGAGGGGAAAAAAAAGGCTGTTTGAGCAGGCTGCAGCATTTGGTGCTCGAAGGCAGGTGTCTGCTGAGAAAAGGGTGAAAGAAAACCACCTGCTTTAATCTATCGATCATATCATGGCTGTGCTTTCAGGTGTCACCTCCAATAGCTCTGCCCAGTGGTGGCACTGCCCACACACGCTCACCCTCTCCTGTGTGGGGTCATTCAGCCAAAGCCATCACTGCCAAACTGCAGCCTGGTTAAACCAGCGCAGTGCTGTGTGCTTGGATGCTCTGTGGCATTTTAAACCTGGATTACATCAGTTCAAAGGTGCCTCCTCTGGCTATTGCATCCCCACTTCAGTTATATATGTACAACCATATGTATGTTGTACATATATATGCACAAGCCACAAGGAGAGACATTGATACGTCACAACACCTTTTGCTCTGTTTTAAACTCAAAGCTATCAGTGCACTGACCGCCACTGACTGTTGGGATCTATAGTAACAACAATCTCTCAACATGAGCAAAACAACTTGTGAACCAAACGTTTCTGGATAGAAGAACCAGCAACTATCATCTGTACAGCCTGGTACAGACATTAAACACTGTTAACATTAATATTAAACAAATGTTTAACAGCAACTGGAGTTGGAAGGGTATTAGTTTAAAATCTAATCAGCTACCACAAGGCTTGAAGAAATCTCAAAAGAATTGCTTAGTCCAGACTCTGCTCGAGTGAGGGCCAACTATACCTAATATCAGTCCTGACAGATGTTTGTCTAATCAGCTGTTAAATATCTCCCCAGGCAATCTATTGGTTGTAATATCTGACTTAAATCTTCCCTGCTGCTACATAAGGCTATTATTTCTAGTGCTATCTAACAGGCATATGGAGAACATATTATTCCCTTCCTCTTTGCAGCAGCCTCTTAAGAGTCTTGGGGAGTTTAATACCTCCTCCCCCTCCTCTGCTTTGAGCTGAAGAATCCAAATTTGTTCAATATTTCCTTTCAGACCATGTTTTCTAGAGCTCTCCTTATTTTCCCTGGTCCTCTGGACTCCCTCCAGTTGGGCTCTCTCCAACTCAAATACGTCTTTCTTGAAGTGCTGGACCATATTGCACTGAGGCATCATCTGCTGGGAAATCAAGAGAGTTCCCCCCTGCCTACATCCCTGCACAGTCTTTTTCTTCACCTGAGCCAACCTCAGCGTAAAGCTCGTGGCCCACAATAGCTTCCACTTCTTGTTACCCAGCCTCTTCTCTGCAGCCCATTTGTGCAGCTGAGAGCAGCATATTGCACTTGTCCTTGCTGAATGGCTGCCTCTACTAATCAGGTCACTTCTCCAGTTTAGTGAATCAAAATTAGGTTGAAGATCTTACAAGCATCAGCAAGAAAATGGATGGCAAACAAAATCTTAACCTTAAATTGTGATGCAAAAAAACAAAGGACTTTAAATTATCCTTGGATAGAAGTCCTGTCTGCACTTCCATACTTAAAAGGATGTACTAAATATATAGCATTCTTCATATTAAGAATACAGGGGCATAAAAATCCCCCTACATGAGTCTCAAGACAGAGAGTACTCATTTAGGTGAACAATCTTTTCTACTGGCATACAGATGACAGGAGGAACAAGGGACCAAAATTCAGGAACAGCCTTCTCTACAAAGTTACGCTGAAATTTAAAAGCCTGCAAATATAAGGTGAAATAAGGGATTCTGAATAATTTATCCTAGAGTAAGTGTCCACATTTGCAATGATTCAGAAATAGCTCGATCTGCAGTAACGTGCCTCTGAATGAAATACCAAGAGAGATCTC
Source organism: Drymodes brunneopygia (assembly GCA_013400955.1). Taxonomy (NCBI): domain Eukaryota; kingdom Metazoa; phylum Chordata; class Aves; order Passeriformes; family Petroicidae; genus Drymodes; species Drymodes brunneopygia. Next base: position 85,716 of record VZTZ01032677.1, on the reverse strand, counting down.
ATGCATCTAAATCTTTCATGGTAATTTCCAGCCTGGAGGCTGTAAAACTGCACAGAAAATCTACACACAAAAACAACACCAAAATTCTGCTGCCCTTCCCCTTCCTCCCAATGCTCCTCTAAAGCTCCTCTCACATTGCCAGACCTTGGTCAGGAATAAAAGAGAGGCTGTCAGAGGAGAGATATAACCTGGCGTTTAATCCACATTGGGAAGATGGAAAGAAATGAGAAGTGAACATTTATTTATTGTTGTGCAGAAGGAGCTCAGGCCTGGATAAGAACACAGAGCCATTTTAGAGGTACTCTTCTAGTCCTAACTTCCACTGAGGGCCTAATTTCCAACCTGAATGTTATTTTGATTCTCTCTAAGATCAAAGTATTTCACTGCCTATTTATCTGATGATGCCTAAACTCGAAAAGCTACATAACATCCTTCTTTATGAGTGAGTTAAAGCAAATCCCATACCTATGTTCCTAAAGGGACCCAAAGGGAGAGGCAGCACTCCGAAGTTACTCTCCAATATTACACATAAGCTCACATATTATTTAGAAAGCTTATGCTTTTGTCTTCATTTTCTCCGCTATCAGGACATTTTTCAATCACATGTCTGAGTGCCAAAATGGTACCAGGCAGTGCCACTTCTCTTTGCATCTTTGTCTTTCTGCCAGCTTCCTTTTTGTTCATTTAGATCCTACACTTGTGCAGTGTATGCACAATGCCCAGCATAACTCCACATACAGAAAACTCTCCAGACCTGTGCAACCTGGTTTAGTGGAAGGTGTCTCTGCCCATGGCAGAAGGGTTGGAAATGGATGATCTTTAAGGTCCCTTTCAACCCAAATCATTCTATGATTCTGTGACAACAAACATGCACACCCTGGCCCACCAGAACCAAAAATGGTTACAGTTTCCCATCCTGAGGTCACTCACTTCACAGGCTGGAGCTTCCCCTGAGCCTGGGACAGCAATCACCATACCCCAGAGCCCTCACTTGCTCTCTGCCCTTGCCTCCCCCTCCTGCAGACTCTTCACCACCTTTTCCCTCACTCCTAGTTCAAGGATGACTATCAGGCTGCACATTTACTTTGGGAAGTATACAGAAAACACAAGCAGTTGGCTACAGTGTCTTTTTGCTAAATAAGTCAAACTAAAAACTGTATGTTGCAACTAAACAGCTCCCCATTTTATCAGAAACTTTATGAAGACTAGGAAAGCCAACTAAGAGAAAAAAAAGTACTTGAAACTTATTTCATCACGAACAAAAAAAGACTAAAAACAGGTAAAAGAGGAAAAATAACAGTACATCCCCTGAATTTTCCCAGCACTACAAGGGGAAGCCTTTTTTTTTCCTTAGACCATTTGCTGAACAGACGGGATCCTGGCAAGACAATCTACCCCTGCAGGGTGACACCGCAGCCTACCTGTGTAAACCACTTTGCGCCTGACGGTCAGATTGACATGGCCTTGTTTGGCTGCCTGTTGCATAAGCTGGACCACAAGCTGGTGTGATTTCCCCACCACGGGCGTCCCATCCACACAGATCAGCTCATCGCCCGATCGCAGGCGGCCGTCGGCATCAGCAGCACCCAGCGGTACAATGTGACCGATGTAAATCTGAGGAATTGGCACACAAGGACAGAGAGAAATGAGGACCAGCTCAACAGCCAGCTGGGAGCAAGGGGAGCAAGTTAGACCTGATTTAGCAGGGACATGGAATTGCTGACAAATGTCTGCTGGTCAGGGATGTTGCTCCTGAGGAAGCGGTTCTGTGTGAATGCAGCACGTTGTGAAACTGTAATAAATTGACATCTTGTTTCTTCAGGCAGTCCATTCACTCTGAGGACAGACAGCCTTGGGAAACGTGTTCAACCAGACTGACCAGACAGGAAGATGGTTAAAAGCACTGAGGGTCTTGTCAGGGAGCTGAGATTCAGTTACCCTTTCAGTTGCCTGCAGGGTTTACAAGCTCTGCACCACACACTTGTCCACCAACTCAGTCTTGATTTATCTTCATTGAGTTCTATGGAGTTACTCTAACACGAGACAAATTCATGGTCTCTCTTCCCATAAATGAGCAAAATAATTTTGGCATGGAAAAACATGGAAATTCATGCTGCCACTATCCAGCTGTGACCTGTGCAGCACATGAAAGGATGACACCTCCCACAGGCATTGGATTTATGGTAAAGAATTCAAAGAGAGAACTGAGCAATCTAAGATCTGAGAACCTGGCATTCTAAGACTGAAATACTTGCAAACATGTCCAGGGCATCCTGTCCTCAGTGTCCAAGGACCTATGTGTTTTCATTTGGTTTACCATTAAAGTAGAAGGAGAAGCCAAACCCATTTCAGTTATGGAGTTGAGGGTTTTTTTTGGAGGGAGGGTGGGGAGAAGACGCAGGAGATGCATGAACTATTTTAGCAGTGATGCTACAGCATAGTTCTGCACATCTGTACATTCTACTGCTATGTTTCTGAAAGATGCCACAAACTAAAACATGATACTCACAGGTTCTCCAGGCTCATTTCCACCTAGAATCCTAAATCCAAAACCGGTTTCCTTTCTCCATAGAAAGATATCCTGCTCTTGATAATCTGGAACTGAAGGGAAAGAAGAAAAACTGTAATTTTTAATCAAAATACCACACCTTTTCACCCAAGTCACGACTGCTCAGATGTACATAAAAGGATGTGCTATGCAATTTTAACGTTTAAATGAGAGACCACCTGATTTTTACAGAAAAATAGAGACATAACTATAAACATTTATAGTTTCAGATACTAAAAGATTATTATTTAAATCACTGTTGAAAGTTATGCAGTGGTTTCTACTTTCTAGGTATCTAATTGTGACTTGCCCTTTATTTATCACTGTAATATTTCCTTCTGTCAATATTAGCATCTTTACCCAGTGCAAGAGCCTCTTCCAAATCATCACTAAATAAATGTGTACAACAGAGAATTACTCTGCCAGAAACAATACAGCTGCCTCTTCTTTCACGGGAGACAAAAGAGCCACTTGTTATGACTTCTACTGTTTAATTAACTTTCCCAAGCATAGCTTGCTATCTGTCTACCAACTGTGCTTTAAATAACTATGGGACAGATCCCCAGTTGGAGTAAATCAGAAGGGCTCCACTCAAGACAATGCAGCTCTCCTGACTCTCACTGGCTCATGAGCAGGCTCTGCAAAGGCACTGAAGAGATAAAACCAGCTGGAAACATAAAAAAACCCAACCTCACCTACTCATTAGTATGGAACACTAGCAAGGTTTTTACAATGAATATTACATACAGTGAAGTAGTAACCTTGAAGTGCTGTTGAACAGTAATGTTTTATATTAACTTACTCATGCTTGCTTTCATCCCTTTTTTAAAAATGCAAAACTAATTGCTAACATTGTATCATATCGGAAGACAACTTCAGGTTCATTTAATATTTATTGGATAGTATCTGTAACATTGACTAATTCTGTAATGATCCCCTCCCAAAATTTATAATTAATAATGATAATAAGCTGTTGCTTTACCAGTCAGCTGCCTACAACTTCAGCAAAGAAACAAAAGAATATTGTTCAGGAATCCAATTTAAATAAGTGCTTACTCTGACATAGGATGCAGTACATTTAATGAAACATCATTAACTTTTTGTATCTACGAACAGGTTGTTTTCCATTGGCACCAGTGAATGTCAGATTTGGCCCCAATTGGATTTTACACTGTCTATGCTTATTGTGCAAAAATTTGGGTCTGCTCTGTCAGTGTTAAGACTCTGGGTTACCTCTGAGGGTCTCTCTTCAATGAATTGAATATAACCTGAATTGAAGAACTGGCAGCACTAAAAATTAAACGAATCGGTGAACGGTAAGGTACAGATGTCTGCTTCGACATTTTCATTTAAACTGGCTTTACAGATAATATTTTCACATTTTAATTACCTGCAATTATAAGCTAAGCTTAACACCCGTGCCCTCAGTGAATTAGAGGCTGATTTTTGTCCAGACACAATTACAGAGCGCTCGGGTGATGAACACGTTGTGTGGCTCATCTCCTCTGTCTGAAGGCAGCTCACCACGCACAGACGTGCAGCACAACAGAATTCAGACAATGAATTAATTGCTGTTTGTCACTGCCTTTGGTGAGGGGAGCGTGACAAGCAGACACAGTCGGCAGGGTCTCTCCAGCCCTTCTCAGGCTATTTTGGCACAGGCTGGCCCCAAACAATTAATATTGAGTGTTGGATCTGTCAGAGGCAAAGTGGTTTCTGCAGAGAGCTCTGGTGTGTGCCCATGTCCTCGGTGTCTCTCAACACCTTCCCATTTGTCACCCCTCCAGTGCCACTGAACGATGCCATATGCCCTGGTTTGGGTCCCAGCTACCCAATTAACACTGTTGGAGGGAACAGCAGGCCAGGCTGGACCAAAGCAACAAAAAAAAGACAAGTCTACCCCCCAAGAAGCCAGTTCTTTCAGAGTGCTCCTCCCACTGGAAGGATTACAGCGAGGTCGAACACAGATATGACAGACACACAGACAACACACCTTTACACAGAATGAGTACAAAGCTCCTTTTACCACTTTTTGCAGCAGCTCTGCAGGGCAGTCATTCACTGGCACAGCCCAGAACACCCATCCACTCCAGAGCTTCAGAGGTGAGACCCTCTGAGGTTCCACACAGGAGAACTATTTTAGGTTCTCCCATTATTCAGTTGCACTTCAGAGGAGCCACTTTCCTTACTTAAAGGGAACATGGTGCTGCTGAGACTTTGTTGAAGATGAATGAAAACTGGCCTCAAGGAGTCATTCATTGCAACCCCGCACCTTGACTGATCTCAAGTGTGTCTGACTCTGATAAAACATGTACATAGCCCAAATGGGAAAAATTTAACAGCAGTCTGCTTGTCCCAAATTAAACCAGACCATTTGGAGAGCAGTGCAGAAGTGGTAAGAAGAGTTCTGTGAATGGCAGGAAAGGTGGGTGATGCAGCCCCATTGATGAGCCACATGGGCAAACTCATGAAGGAAACAGGAACATGATCCACCCGCCCCCGGCCGCCTAAGCCATCCAGGCAGGACAGCAAAGCCAGGCTTTGCCCCTTGGTCCTAACCTTGGCACATGGCCCTGCCAGAGTCCCTTGGTGATGAAGAGCCCCCCACCACAGAGCAGCAATGACACCAGAACAAGACATCACAAGACACAGATACATTCTCAGCACAGTCTTACATTCTCCAAAACTCGTGGAATTGATTTCTCTCTCTCTCTCACCCTTGCTCAGTCCAGTTGCAGGTGAAGGTGACATAGCTGTAATATTAATTTTACAATTTTGCAAAGCTTAATGTATCTGCTTTTCTTGTTAGTTCATTTAATTAATTGTGACTTTATGGGTCATGTTAGGCTTTCATGCAAAATTTGTTAAGGTTATAACTACTATGGATTATGACATACTAATTTCACATCTCTCTGCACATGCCTGTGCACATGTGGATATAAAATACACACACATATGAATTTATACATTTATGCACATGCATGCAGGTATATTTGAAAAACCTCCTTTTTTCTCCTTAGAGCAAAAATTTCTGTGAGAACAACTTAAATATACTTTTCTACAAAAAACCTTTCACCTTCATGACACAAGTTAGTTTTCCAAATGGAAATATCTTTGCCTAATGTTAAAAGAAATTCTAAATATGTGGTGATGAACAATGAACACAGTGCTTAATTACAGATCATTCTAATCAAACTTTACTATGCAAACTTTAACATGTTATATAAAATAAAAACCTGCCTGGTGTGACATCAGTTTCAAGAATGATCGGTATGAGTTTGCTTTAGTCACTGGCTCATTTGAGGCAGCAGCACTTTCAGTGACTCACAGCTTGGCAAAGCACAGAATGTTTAAGACCCAGACTCAGCAAAGTATATGAGGACAAGTCTGAAATTAGGAGTGGACAGTCTCACTGAAGCTGATGGAGAGTTTCAGAGTTGAAAAGTCCTGCAATTTAGCCACAGATCTCATAAGGTTCCAGATTTGCAAGAAATCCATTTTCTAAACTATCCCACTGCAGGAGAATTCCATCTTTTTTTTGTCTTTTCCCTTTAACCAACCCTTTGTGGTGGCATGTAAAGCTTTTGAAAGATGGCTTCAGCAGGAGCTCTTGACAAGATGAACAAGCTCACGCGATGTGCTGGGAGCATCACGGTCCTTTTTAGCAACACATTCTCCAAGGGCATGGATACATCTGCGTGCCCAAGAGTATCACTGCAACTGTTTGTCTACTGTTAATATAATAAAAGGACATAACCCTGCCAAAGGGCTTTTACTAAACATCATCTTTCAAGTCAGAAGGCGGCTGCAATTTTGGGAGAGTGCTCTTCTTTTCTATTTTAAGGGAACAGTATCTAATGTTTGTGTTATTGTGCAAATATTTTTAGTTCTGTGTAACTGCCGATGAGCGAACACGCTAGGGTCAAGACTTGTTTGTATTACTTTAATTAGATTTGGGGAGAGAAAAATCCTCCCAAACAAATTGTGTGCCTGAAAATAAAATTCAAATATTAATGATAACTTCGAATATTTTAAAAGCTTTAAAAATTCTCTATCGTGTTCTGCTTTACTTTTAATTAAATGCTTAAGCCCTTCAAAGGGATTCATTAACACATCTGCAATTCAGATTAATTCATTTTGTCACTGCTGTTTTGACAGATGGCCATATGTAGGATACGGTATTTTGCAAAGCAATCAGGCCACATGAGAAAAATTTGACAACAGATTGTGTTAATCTTTAAGGAAGTTTAATAATACATTGAAAAGTAAAAAGCATATTATAAAAATATATTTCAATAAAACAGTGTGAGGTTTCTGAATTGTGGTTCTCTGCTAAGCCACTCAATTGCTGTTTCTCTCTCTGAGTGCTCTTCGAGTGTGTCATTCCTGGATCTTGGAACTGCTTCAGCTTTTAAACCTTAAGGGTTTGTCCTTCTCTCTGATTCATGTACACAACTCCCACGAGCAGCAATGAGTTACCCATAATGAGGAGCTCAGGCAGCTAAAACTCAGCACCAGCAAAGAGTGCATTTGTTAGCACCAGCAAATGCTCTGTTTTCACATTCGCACAAAGCTGGCTACTCTCAAACGCCTTAATCCAGCAAAGGCTGGTGACTCTGGGCCAGATTTTGCAGCACAGCACCTGAGCTCAGCCTGAAAGCACACCTTTGGGCTTACAGACTGGAAATAAGCTCCCTTGGACCTGAGCCCAAACGCTCAGCACCTTGCAGGGCTGATCCGTCACCCCAGGAGCTCCACATGAAGGAACTTTAACCCGCATTCGTGGAATGAAGCTGCAGTTCTAATCTGCTTCCCCTCAGCCCCAGAGTCCAGACACAGGGATGAAGCCTTTGCATTATTAATTCTAGCTTAAATTTTATTCCTTTTTTTTCTTCCCCTAAATAAGCAATGTCTGTGGCTCTACCCCGCAGAACTGGAACTCTTTCTGATATTAAGATGCATTGGGTAAATCACAAAAGCACATGCTTTTACACAGTTATGGGTTAAACTTTTCAACCTGATTGTGCTTTACCAATGACTTCAGTGAGACAGGTCACATCAGGCAAATACAGTCTTTTTCAATGAAATACTGATCCAAAGACAACTCAAGTAGAGGAAGAACGAATTTCACAAATTCTGAAAAATTAAAATGTTGCCTTTGCTTTCTGTGTCTACATTCTTATTATTAATGTAAGTAACAGTGGGATGCATTCCCAGAGAAAAAGGCAGAAGGTATTCATTACAGATTCAGTACTTTTTAGAAATATCTTAGAGAAGAGGAATTCATATATTGAATAAAATCTCTTTACATTATTATTTTTAGATGAAAAAAAAATCTGTCTGGGCTGGAGCTAATGAATTCATCTTCTTGTGTCAACTGCACTTGAAAAATTACACTATGTTCTTTTTATGCTCAACAATTTCAAAAATGGGACAAAATAAAACACTTAAGATGATCTAATGCTCTAAAATTCTGTACTTTTAAAATTCATCAGATACTTCAAGACAAAGGGTTGCTGCTGTTTTTCTTTCCACTTGTTGAGGACTCAAAACCCTGTCTCTCAAAAGAACATTTTATAACTCTTTCCAGGCTTTTTAAAATCTAAGGCCAGGAATTAACAGAGGGCAAGCCCTGGCCTGAGTAGCAGAAGAGCTGAGCTGGGGCTCCTCAGGTGCTGGAGCCTTCTAGAACCCATCAAGTGCCCTGGGTATTGGATGTGTCACCCAGCTCTGGCACTAGGGTGACATCCTCCTGCTGTGCATTAGACATTCACTCAGTCCTGCTCACACCTCCATCAGAAAGTTGCAGAGAGAGTCACACCCAGCACCCAAAGCCACGGACGTCACAGGAGATGACGGTCCCAAAGTGCAAGGGAACGGGTGCCCAAGTAAAGGAGAAAGTGATGACATGACTGTGATCCCACCAGCCAAAGGTGGCACTGGAGAGAAATGCAACTGCAGCTGGGGAAGAACATGAAGAACAGCACACGTGGAGCTGACAGACAGTGAAACTGCAGTCCCCAGGGAATGGTTTCTCCATCACACACTCTGATGCTCAGTGCCAGCAGAGTTCCCTACAAATGACCTGAGAGCCAGCACTTGGGCAAGACTGGGAATGACCCTCAAAGGGATGATTCAGGTTCGTAACAAAGGGAAAGAAACACAGGGCTTCACCCCAAGCCCCCAGGGCAGCAGAGCCAGGTTTCAGCTGTGAACCACAGACTCCACTTATGAGGCTGGTGATAAATAAGGGCTTGGAAGAGCTGACCACTGACCTCAAAGTAAAACCACCAGTCACACTTTGGGATCAAACCACAAAAGTAGACAGAGCATGTCCAACTCCATTTTTCACTTATCTTTCCTGCTTTTCTTCACATTTCATTACCCACAGCAAAGCCATGTCACTAGCTAAGAGCGTAGGTTAATCCCCAGGGAATGTGTTTCACTCCAGCTTAGAGCTGGAAATTCACAGGCTCTTGGACTTCCAATGGTTTAAAAGGAGACATGACCACATCACACTTCCACCATTCCCCAAAAAATCTCTATCTATGAAAGCAAGAAATCTCAGACAACACCTTCCTGCAAGGGAACAGCAATGGGATGAAAAGGTCATAGAAAAGCACCGATGTTCAAACAGGTCTCATCTGGTAGAAGATGCAGGAGACAAGCACTGGAGCAGTAGGAGGGGATCAGCCCCACTACAGAGATGCTGGACTATGGAAAGGTGAGACAGGGAAGCTGAAGGGGTGTAGCAGAGATCTGCTAGGATTTGATTAGATAGATTTGACAGTTAGGATCAACTAGCCCAGTCTAGCAACAGGCCCAAGCAGTGAGGATTGTGGCACAGGAAGAGAGGAGGTGTGGGAAACCAGCAGGCCAAGAGACTGTGAAAAGGCCTCTGGAAGGGCTCCAGTCCCAGCCACGGACAAAAGCTCTACAGGGTAACTGCAGCCATTGAGGAAAGAGGGAGGATGTAGCACATGGTGCTGGAGGTGACACAGAAGGGTGACTGCCTGCCTGTGCACTTCAGGATTTCTCCAGATCAGTCTTGGGTTTTATCAGGAAAGACAGGCAGGAGTTAAGGCTGCTAAGCTGATACTAATGACTAATTAGTATGAGTTAAACAGTTGATTAGAAATTAGCTAAGTAGCTGCAGGGGGCCAGAGGCAATGGCACCACAGTGCCAATGGGAACCACGTGGGCTGGGCAGCAGGAATGCCAGTGCCATGGGACACTTGTCCACCCAGGCAGGAGAAGGAGGAGCTCTGCCCACAGCTCTGCAGGGCTCAGGAATCGCTGTACCTCAGCTCTCATCCCTTTTTCCTATTTCAATGAGCTGCACAAAGCACAAGTTGTGTCACTGCACTCTGCAGATCAGTGTGACCTGGCCTGAGAGCCTGCAGGGTCAGTACACCTAATCCCTAGGAAAGGAGGGGAAGGGAAGCAGTGCACAAAAGCAGAGACACCTACAAACTGCATTGCTGAGACATTCAATCCAAAAAGACGCATCTTCAGCCAACAAACTGTGACTCATGATTTAATTTTTCCAGGATATAAGACTTCAAAGTGATTCATTTGGTTAGAAAAAAAAGTCCTACCATTTTTCATCCTGAGGTAAAGGGTAATTTCTTACTGTTTTTACTGATTTCCAGTCAGTACAATAAAACCAAACTGCAGGTGATACTCTCAGAGCACCAAGACTTTGAAACTCCCTTTTCTGTAACTAAAGTAACTACTGCCTTTCAAAATGAACCTGATACTCTAACTCTTTAAGAAGCTGTTACAGATTTGATATCTTCAGCAGTGTAATTAAAGCAAAGCCAATGTGTTTATTTTGTTTCCAGAGAAGAAACTGATTGAAACCACCTTTATAGTCTTGGAGCAGAGTCAAAACCCTGCTGAACTATTAGCCAAGTGTGCAGATTATTAATTGCCATAAAAGCCGCTTACAATATGCATTAAATATCTGTATTGTTAAAGTGTCCACTCTGGTCAAAGTAAAATGGTTCAGCTGGATTTTCTCTTCCCCAGGCTGAGGCTGAAAACCATCTAAGAGGAATTTCAGCAAACTAAATACTTCCCCTCCTTACTGAAATTCCTATGCATATCAGATAATGAGTTTTAACCTCAAAGAAGAGTTTAGGATCTGGATAACAAACTTGAAAATTCTCCTCCAGCCTAATTTAAAATCACAATAAAAATACAGGGGAAAAGACAGTCTTTAATTTTAAAGGGATTTTTCACATTAAGCTCTGGTCTAAGCACCCTTTCCTAGAGATGATCTAAACCCCAATCCTCACGGGAGAGCAAACTGCAGCTCTACCAAGAGGATCTCACCGAGAGACACCAAATTAACCGGCGGGAAGCCTTTACATTTCCAGCAGAAACCCAAAAGATTCAGCTCTTCGCAAAGAAAACACACAGGGAGCAGCTGCCGGAGCCGTAGCCTTAGCAACTACACCTGCTTCATACTCACGTCGGCTTTCATACATGCTCCTGGACTGGGCCCAGATTTTGAACGGGTCTGGCTTTTTCTGGCCAGAGGTGTCCGGCTGGTCGGCGGGCGGCGCCTCCGGGGCGGCGTAGTCGGGCAGCACCTGGGTGCTGTGCGCGGGGGACGCCGTGTGCCCGCTGCGCTGGCTCGACACGCTCTGCTGGGAGCTGTTTTGGCTGTCTTTCCTTTCAAGTGGTTGCTGTAAAGGAAAGGGAGCGAGCGGAAAGGGAGAGAACAGACGGTTATTGGTCGCTGAGTGGGTGTTTTCCATCAATTTTTTCCTCCCTTCTTTGATCGGGCTTTTTCTGCATGCACATAAGTAAATATGTTAAGTCGCAGTTTTGCCGCTACCCAGTTGATGCTGGGTGCAGTTGGGTTCCCCAGTGACAGATTCTGATGGGCAGATTGACAGAAGGAGATATACAAAACAAAGTGATCTATCATTTTAAACAAATTGCATTTTTCCATCTGACACATAAGATAGATCTAAATTTCATTACAGGTTACTAGTTTCTTATTTTTTTCCTGAATTAAGGCAGAAAATCTCAAAAACCTTCTGTTCAGATAACATTTGGGTCTAACCCGAGCCTGAAAGAAAATGGAAGAACTACCAGATTTCACTGTGAAAACTCAAACCGTCCCTCTGAAACAGATTCAAGCACAGCTCTTACTATGCAAGATCACTTCTTCTCTTGCAACTCCCCACATTAAAAGTGTGTGGACCACAGAGCACCCGTTTAATGGCTCTGTTCCTCAGAGCATCCAAGGGATTTCTAAAGACCTAAACAAATGTGAAAATGTATTTGAAGTTTGATTTGTTTTAATCAAGTATATTAAAGCAGGAAAAAATGCATCCAACTAAACTCAAGGCTCATTCCAAAATAATGTGTCAAGAGTTCTGACTGCTTACTGTCTAGCTAAGCAGGGTATATAGCTCTTAACTCAAATTCACAACTGTGTGCTCAAATGAAACACAAGCCACATTTGCATTGCCAGGTTTTGTACTACTCAATATGAAGCAAAATCCTCAACAAGAGCCCCTCACACTGTGCAGCAAATGCTTTTTAATGCTCTTTTGAGAAGACCCTGGACTGACACCAGGGTTTGAGTGCAATCTCCCACCTGCTCTGGCACAGGGAACTGTGTTCCCAAGGCTGCTGTGACACAGAGGGTGGTCGGAAAAACAGCATCCCACAGGTTGTTTTTGCAACATCCACTATTTCCCAGACAAAAGGGGTCAGCTACTCACACCAATAAACCTCAGGCAGAAATTTGAGCCTCCTGCTGGCAGAGGATACCTGAAAACATTGCAACAGAAATCTGTGCTTTCAGGTCCTACTCTCTAGGAACCCAAAATGGGGTAGGGAGAGAAACCAGCAGCAGACACAGACTGGATCAGCATGGGGGGCTCACTGGCCACTGGTCTGGGCACCCCCTGGCTCACTCTCAACATGAGACCCCAGGCAGCCAATGCTCCATCATAGAACAGCTGAATTAATTACACAGAAGATACAAAATGCCTTCTTTCAGAGTCTTAAAAAACCCCCAAAACCCAGGTAAAATTATTGTTAGGTTGTACATTCTTCAGGTTTATGCTGAGAAAAAATCCCAGCTGCAACAGCCCAAATAATTTTGACCTCTCAGCCTTGCATTGGAGTTGTTGATCCACCACCAGCATCTTTTTAAAGGCTATCTTGATTGACTAGAATGTGAAACTGCCTTTGTCCTTTAAAGCAATTTCGAACAAAGCCTACCTGCTGTGATTACTCATCTGCAGACTTTCAAATACAAATATCTGAACCAATTTCCAACGTTTTTAGCTTTTTAAGTGGTAAATGAAGCTAATTCACATGCAGACCTTCAATTTTAACGAAGCCATTTTAAAACAGCTATGCTGGGGATAATCAACTTTAAAAAAAAAATACATCTCTCAGTCCAGCCATCTGGATTGGTTTGTTTGGCCAAACTACTAAAATAACTACAAGCATCCTGTGAAACTTGAGGCCAATCTCACTGGAAATAGCTGGTTATAGAATGTGGAGGACAGGGACTAAAATGTGAAGTTTTATTCAGCCTTCAGGGAAATAATGAGAACTTTCTGAAAGCCTTCTGATATAAAAAGAAACAAAGTTTGAACTTCAAAAAGTGCTCTCACTTTGTGATATGAAAGGTTTAAATTTTGAACAACTGTGAATTCTGTTTTGTATTTGGATTGCAAATAGAAGTGTCAGCATATCTCAAGCAGAACTACCTCAAATTAAACTAGAGTTGCAATTGCAAAAATAGGTGTTTTTAAGGAAATAGGTGATAAGTTCTTTAGGAGGACTGATTTTTTTCCAAAAAATAACTCCTTCAAAAAGCCTGAAACATCTCTGTTTAGGAGTTTGAGAGGGGACCACAGAAAGGGAAACGTAACCATGCTAATAAGAAATGTATGTAATTAAATTAATTCAAGACAATGTTTATTGACTTTAACACCACCACAGGAGGCCAAAAAGCTTTGGGACCAAACTTCTTTGCACACATTGCAGCAGCTTCAGCACGTCACACCCATGAGGGATTGCAGGGGTCTGACCCTCCTGGCCCCTGCCATGGGCACTGCTCAGATGGAGTTTGTGTCTGTACACACAAAGCTTTCCCAAGAGGGATGAGCTGCCCAAATGCCAATGAAAGGATGGCTTGTCCATCTCCTACCTCGTGCCCAGCTTTAGGGCCAATCCTCCTGGGTCTGAATCTTCCTGTCCAGCTTGCCCATTTCACACTCATGGACAGGACAGCAGCAGAGGAGCACAGGGTCTGCCTGGTGACAGAGCAGGAGGTTCTCACCTCATCCTGAGGTGCTCAGTATGGTTTACAGTGTCAGGTGAAGCAGAGCAGCTGAACTGTATTGACTTCTGACAGAAGAGCATGGGGCACTGAACTACCTGAGCCAGAAAGAGACCCCTGATCCTTGAGAGCCCACAACCTTCTCCAGAGCTGCTGATAAGCATCAGTGGCTTGCCAGAAAGACCTTTACCAAAAGTGGCTTGAGATCAAGGCTATGGTGACTACCTCAGGTCCATTTAGGCAGACTTCACCCTTAAATACAGGTGATGGGATAAAATAATCACCTTGATACTGTTTCACAGCCATGACAAAATAATTATGTGGGAAGCTGGAGCTTCTCGTGCCCTACCCAAGCTCCTGGGCTCTGGATGAAGAGGGATGTCTTGTACAGACTTGCTGTGGAGCCAGTTTCTCTTCCTGACAAAAACAGGATATTGGCAAAGCCCCTGGTGCTGCTTATCCATCCAAAAAATGTGGCAAATCTCTTGTCTGGGACTAGCTGTGCATAGGAATTGCATTTTTGGTCACAAGTCAGCTATGCTGACAATGCACTTATTTAAATCCAAAAGAAAAAAATCAGATTTTTGGAAGACCTTAGCATTTTATCCCCCCTGCAGTGATCCCACCTTCTGATGATCTAGCTGCAGATTTTGTGCTGTAGAGCTTTTTGGAGAAGCTGGTCCTGGCAGTGACAGCAAACTGAGCTGGAATTGGGAATCTTTGCCCCCTTGTGGAATATTTTGATGCAAGCAACAAGGAAAAAAAAAGAAAAAAGTTCGTTTCCATCCATGTTATACCAGGATAATTGCAGGGGAAATTGCTATACTAGAGAATTTCAACACTTAAAATGTATATCTCTAGATGATCAATACAGAAATATTATCCATTTTCATCTAAAAAGGAATCAATGGGAAATTAAAACAAAAAAAAGGAGCAGCACCGAGAGCTGCTGGGAGCAGGTCCTTGGTGAGGGGAAAGGGAATAAAGAACTAGGAAATGTCCAGTCCCATGTACAGCTGAAAAGAGTTTTTTACTGATTTAGTTCTTCCACCAAGGTTGAAAAATTCTCCTTAAAATCCGAGAAGAGCAAAGTTTGTCAGAAGATACACAGACTGACAAATACAGCCCAGCAAAACTGAACTGAAGGCAATGAAACTTCCCAGGTTGTGCCAGAGCCCCAGCACCAACAAACCTCTCCAAGGGGCTTTAACACCTCACCACAGCCAGGAGGTACCAACAGCTCCAAGTTGGCCTTTGGGGATGCGGGACTGGGGGCTGAGAACTGAAAATAGGACTTGTTTAAGGAAGAGCAGACACTGGCAGTTAAGTGGGGAATGTGTCTGGGCTTTGGGAAAGGATACGAGGGAAGGAGAGAGGGCTCATCTCTTGAGCAAAGCAGGAGAGGATGGACACCTGAGCTGTGACTTCCCTGATGCAGCAGAAGAAACAAAAAACAAGCACAAGCTAAGATCAAAGCCAGCTGCTCCCAGGCTCGATGTGTGCTGTCCTTAACTGCAGCTTGTTTATTATACAAGAAATGCTGGAGAACAGACCCTGTGCACTGAGCAAAGGGCATGGGGGAAATGGGCAGCACATGTCCCCAATCCCCAGAGCTGTGCTGTGCTGGGGACAGCCCCTGGCACACGGCTCTGATGGCAGCTCCTGCATTTCCCCATCGCTCCCAGTGCAGCGGCAAACTGGGAGTCCCTGGGATTCAGGGCAGTGGCAAACTGGGAGTCCCTGGGATTCAAGGCAGCAAATTGGGAGTCCCTGAGATTCAGGGCAGCAAACTGGGAGACCCTGGGATTCAAGGCATCCCCAGGCAACACGGGGGCAGAGTTCAGAGATGGGATCCCAGACAGGGATGGTCCCAGGGGGCAGGACTGGCTCTTCCTGTCATGAGTGGGAATCCTCGTGGCCAAGAAGGTCAGGCTGGACTCCCCACTCCCCGCAGTGGAGCAGCAGCCCTTCAATAAACCAAGGAAGGCAGAGTTAGACACCACCACTTCCCTGCTTCTGACTGCCACCTCGGCCACACGAGCTCTGGGGTTGCTGTAAATCCATCCTGGAGAGCCCGAGGAGCACACACAGATGCCCCGAGGCACTTTGCTCCGGATTTCCATGCTCAATCCCTACATGTCAGCAGTGCCTGGGGAGGAAGGAGAGGCTTGCCCGGCTCTGCCACGCTTTCTGCCCTGGGAGGAGCGGCCGCTCATTAAAGCAGCCGCACGATGCTGCAGTGAGCACATCACCACTGCTAATTGCACTGCCAACCAGCCCGTGTGCAGCCAGGGCAACAGGAGGCTCTGCTTTTTGGGAATCCTGCGCCTGAGAGGCAACAGCACCACCTAGGACTGTAGGAAAAATTACTGAGGGAACCCTGAAAAGGCTTGGGAAAAGCACGCGAAGGAATGTCGGCTTTCCCCAAGCTGACAGGCTCCTCAGAGCAAACAGAAGAGAGAAATCTGCTGCTGCACAGCTACACCTGTTTGTAAGCAGCCTCTTTGTTCATCAAGGCGGGATTACCCTGACATGGATTTACATGCTGCTCAGATTTTCACTGTGCATAGCTGTCAACCAGAGAGGTTCCTGACACGGCAGGATCCTGCTTCACCCGATGCCAAACGTGTGTGTGCGTGGCAAAGCAGGAGCATCCACGCTTTGGAGAGACCAAGGCTCATGGATTAGGGCTGGTTTAATGACAGAAGCCGTAGTCTGGATCGCGTGCAGCCAATCCTGCTCCGAGCAGGGGAAAAAGTGGAGGCAGAAATAGAAACGTGCCAGACACGTCTGTATTTTACACACTCAATTCTGGTTCACTGAGGGCTGAAATAAGCCCCGCGTGTGACAGCAGCGAGCGGGCAGGGGCTGACAGCGCTGTGATTTGTGAGGAGCACACCCCGCACTTCTGCCTCCAAACATTAATGCGAGCTGACAATGGTAGAGGCCTGGGCTCACATGACTTTAATCAGCGCTGCCCTAAGCCATCAGATTCACATTAATTATTTCAGGGCTTTGTTTTTGGATGAGCAGAGAGCTCGTATTAAAAGCAAGAGCCTTCTGCTCAGCTGCTTCCTGAAGCTCTTGCCCAGGTTTGAGGCGAGGTGAGCTGTGCCCAGCTGCAGATTTTGGCACCACTGGGGACTGTTGGTGAAGTTTCACACCATCTCACAGCACGGCAAATACCTCACTTGCTTTGCTTCCCCCAAGCTCCTGGCAGAGAATTTTGTCTCTCCCTCCCCTCTCAACAGATAACTGCAAACTTTCAGGCTTTAGGTATTTCATGCCCTTTAAAAATAAAACATTTCTTCTTGTTGCATACTAATAGCACATTAATTTCTTCCATAATATCATCCACGGAGCTTTAATGATACTTTAGATCACGGCTTCTGTGCTGCTAGCTAAGATGCTAAGATGTTTCCAGGTAACAGCGTTACATGCAAATACGTTCGGGGGCGGGGGACAAGAAAATATTGTTCTGTTATTGTTTTTTTAAAAAATGAGGAATCTTACACCTGCAGGACAATCCTGCTCAGTATGGAAATGCCTCCAGAGCAGGCACTTGGACAGCTGACTGTATTCCCTGGGAACTGAACCATGCTCTGTTCATGCTTTGTCTCTCCCAGCAAGGTGCATGCTTTCCCATTCTGTTAATAATTCAGCCAAGGGTACTCAAGAAAGTTAATGGAAAAGGTTGGTGCCTATGAGCACCCGACAGGAATCTGTATCTGGCAAGAAGGTGGAGCCTCCCATCTTTCCAAAGGGAAACAATAGCTTTTTTTTTTGGTAAGTTAAACGACAGAGAAGCTCATCTGTCAGGGAAGCGGATTCATAAACCTGAGGCTTTATTTGCAAACAAGTCCCCCTTCTGTACTGCATCCCTCTCTCATCTCCCCATGCAGCAGGAGCCGTGCAAGGTAATCACGGTTGCAACAGAAAGACAACTCAAAACAATTGAGACCCAGAAAGCAAACAAGCCAAACTCATGCCTTTTTCCCCCAAAGCAGACAGACAGACAGAAATAGTAGCTGAAAAGTGCTTACCGACTTTGGGCTCTTCTTTGGGACTGGCAGTCCTGAAAAATGGCAACAAGGGAAAAATAAACATTAGCATCGAGCGTTAAAGAGAAACCCCTAGGTGTGCGATCCGAAGGTAGCCATCTGCAGAGTTATGCCAGCTTTCCTCTCTCACACCGGAGTTCCCAGCCTGCTCATATCGAATCAAAGCCCGGCGAGAGGCAGAGCGAGCGCCAGCCGGGGAAGCGGCAGCGGGGGGAGAGCTCTCTCTGCATTAGCTATGCTGACTTGTGCTGCTGCAGCAGCAGCCAGGAGGCTGCTGGAGAAACCCACAGCCCTCAGCGGCTGCCGAAACCCGGCGCCTGGGCAGAATCTCAAATGCTCCCCTGGATTACAGGAGACTTAGCTCACAATTAAGCCGAGGCTCTTTCCTTTTGACGCGATCGGCTCGGCGGTTTTATCGGACCAATCGCGGCGGCGCAGGGGAAGCAGGTTGATTTTTTAAAAAGTAGTCCTCTAGAAATTGATTTTTTTTGAACGGAAAATGTGCATCAGGCTTGAGCTGAGAGGTGTGGGCTGGGCAAAGGAAAACAAAAGCATGAGGAAGAATAAGCTTTTCTCCCTAAAAATACGAATGTCACTGAAAAAACACACCTTTTCCTTCCTGCCCATCCTAAGTGTAAATCTTTGAAGCCTGAGATTTTATCTGTTAGGTACAATTTCAGAGAGCTGCGGCTGGAGAACAGCACCACCAGTGCCCCGACCCCTGCGGGGGATGCAAGGGAGCTTGGAGAAGGGGGGCTTACACAGATTGCAGGTGATGTAAAGGAACAAACAACTGGGAGGGCACCAGGGAAGGTTTTCTCAAGGACAGTTTTGCATTTTGAAGCAGCCTCTTACTCAGTCTGTGATGAGCAGGAGAACTCAAGTGAGATTTCAATCAACTACTTGTGCATAGAGCCCAGTTGCCAGCAGCAAAGGAGACACTTGTCTGGGGATTTACCTACAATGCAAGAAAAGCTCTTTTTTGGGGTCAAGACATCCCTTTCTTTTCCCACCGCTGTTGGAAGACAAAAGAAACCCCCCGTATTTTGCTCTGTGTGACACTCCAGAAACAAACATAAACAAAAACACAGATTACACTCCACATTAAGTGCTCAGTAATTCAGATGTTTGAAATCTGCTTTTGTCTTTAGGATGTGATTTATGTGGCATTTATGCCGCATTACGTTTTCTACTTTATGCATTTTGTTTATTCTAAACCCCATGCCCTCATCTAACTTTTACACAGAGAATAAAATAAGCGATGCAAGTGAATTACAAATCTGTCTAGGAAGATGCTTATTTTAAGGTAATTTGGGAGATGTTAGCACTGAATAGGGAAGATCCACAATTAAAAATGATAATCAGAGCTCACTTTCCTCTCATCTCAGACTGGGATGTATACTGTAACGAGTATTTTAAATGAAATATTTTCAAGCTTTTGAGGAATATCTGTGCTCTGCATGTCACTCTGATGCATTCCCAGCCAATAGCTTGATACCCCTCCAGGCACTGATTGATTGAGGGACAATGAAACATCAAACTGTTTGAACTAAACAATCCAGACTGCAGCTTCATTTCTGCTGACAGGGACTGTGTTTGTATAATACCCTTAAAGAGGAAAACACTCATAATGCTCATGGCAAGTCGCATTTTTAACAGGCATCATTTATCACAGAGATAAACACACAGATAGAGATTCTCCTTTCTCTCTCTCCCTCCTTCCACATGCATGCACAGACGTTTACTCTCCCTTTCCAAGAGACGATCTTTCCCATTAAATCAATACGTAGAACAGATCCCCATGCACACACGCACCCTTAACAGGCCAGCATGAGACAGAAAAGATTTAACAACAGTTTAAATGTTCTCTCCAACAAATAAAATAGGTGAGTTGCTGGGTCAAATTGTATCAGAATTCAGTCTATTACATCACAAGCATTAAATGTTAAAATGTAGTAAGTATGAACTACTGAACAAATCTTTCCTTCAAAGTTTGTCAATTATTTCAGCTGGTCCAACCCCAAAGAGATGGAAAACAGTTGAAAAATCATGGAAAACACACCAAGGCTATTGTTTGGTGGGTCCTTCAGAGGCCAATGAATCTCAAGTGTCGCTGCACTGTGCCAGGCTTTGCTGCAGAACAAGCAGTAATTTACTTCTTACCAAAATAAGTGACTGCAGAACACGTTAACAAATGCAGGCAGTTTTTCATGGGACAAGTTTATAGTCAGGGGAATAACCTGCCTGTACATTTTCCTGTGAAAGTATTATTTATTCATCTAATTAGGGTCTCGTTTTAGAACTCCAGTTCCTGGCACAGCAGGCCAAATGAGCAAATGATAGGTATAATGGGGAGTTTTCACACTCAGATGATGGAATGGATACAGTGTTTAACAGCGATGAACACGAAGCGCTTGAATAACCCCCAAATCCTGGGAGCTCCACTAGCAAGGAAACGCCGAGCTTTTCCAAAAAGCTTCTGGCAAAAACATTGCCCAAGCCTAGGAATTTGGGATAGTGACAACTGTGAATTACAGCACTGGCCTTAGGATTCCATTAGCGTGTCCCATCCCTGCTCAAGCCATGCTTTGCATGGAAAACCATCCTCGTGGCTGCCCCGCTCTCTCCTGAAGCCTCACTGCAACTTTTTCAGAGGTAAATGGACCAAACAGAGACTAAACACCCAGTCTGCATATTTTTGACATTATCCAGCTTTTGGTGGTTGGATAACAGGCTTCGCATCCCTGGCTAGGAGAAGTCAGAAGGTTTGTCCCTCCTATGCCCTCAAACCCAATAACAGAATAGTAATAGTTTATACTGACATTGCAGTATAATTTCCCTGTGATTTGATACCTAAAGGCATCTCTAACTGGTACCTGAAATGCACCTTCTAATTTTGGGAGTTTTGGAGATACAGATTAGAGAAGATGGAAGAGTCAAGCAATCACACAGGGCTGTTGTCACCACAGAGTTAACAATGTTTTAAAACAAACAAGCACATCTGGCAAACAATGTCAATATGACCTAAAACCCCTTGAATGGGCTCATTGTAGCTACTTACTAAATGTGCCTGGAATTAAATTAATTAGAAAACACAAATTACTTGCTTCTAAATAACAATGTAATAAAGCAACTGCTTAATGAAAAATATCAGTGATCAGTGAGCAATCCACAAGAACAAAAAAAGGGATTGTAATCAAACTAAATTCACAGACCCATCAGCAAAGCAAGAAAGGCTTCATACAAGGTTAGTCAAAAATGAGTCAGATGCAGGGATCTAAATTAAACTAATTATCACAGAGATTATTACATTTATCTTAACAAAACCCTCTCCCTTTTCTCCCCAGTACTCCCTAAAGCTCTGTGTACAGCTGGCTGCATCCATCTGCTCAACTACATTTTGTAACATAGGGGAAAAAAATGCAAATCATTAAGCAAGTTTTGCAGCATGACTTCAGCACTCCTAATGCCATTACCCACGAGGAGCTGCACTTCTGTTGTGTGACACTGTGTTACGTTGTGAGTGATGTGACCCATGAATTAAACCCATAATTCTGCTTATTTCATATTATTTATGTTAACTGGGCAGTCTTGAGTGGCAAAACTTTTGGGAAGCTGTAAGGTTGCTAACCCTATTTATGATGAGTTCAGAGAAGAACACATGGGACAAAACTTGACCCCCAGTGTTGCCGTTTCTAACATGCAGTTTCTAAAGGAACATTTTTTTTCTCTGCTCCTTTGTCTTTATGCAACCTAAGTAACACAGGAAGGCCATGACCATGGCAAACTCTGTTTTACTGAGCATATACAGAGTGCAATGTGTGCCTATAAACCCACACCACAGCCTGGGCCTGGTGAGGGCTCAGAAGGCCACAAATGCCCCAAAAATTACCTGAATGGACACCAGACACAACATGCCCTGTTCCACAGCCCCATGTTTCAGAGATGGTGGGTCAGAACTATCTAAAGTTGAATCCTAAGGAAGACTTATCTCTAGGCACCACAGGAGTCATGCAGTCAGCCCATCCCAACAGCTCGGACACGTGGAAGCCAGCTGTGAGAATACTTTGCCTTTCACCACACACACATACACACAAATCATATATTTCAATGGGATTTCAACTGAAGTTGGAACAATTCAGCAGTTTGCACAACCCACCCATAGGACAAAGGCTCCTGGAATTGCTAAGAGCCAGTCTGGAGGCCACACTTTCATCTTATTTATGGCTTGCATTGTCTGCGTACTGCTCAACGTTTTTCAGTTTTGGGGTGGTTTTGCACATGAAAGAGAAGAACAGCTGTTTCTAGATCTTCACTTCTCACAGTTTTTTAACTCTTCCAGCCTGGACCAACAGTGGGCCATCTATATCCAAGAGCAAAATAAACCATAGGTGAGTCTAAGAGGAAAGGTCACCCATCAGGTTTTGCCCTTATGTCACCTGCAGCCCAGAATTCACCAGTGCTGAAAACTAATTGGAGATGAAGAAAAACAGAAGAAAATAAAGATTTCGGACTGTATCCCAAGGTTAACATTTACAGAGAAAATGTTCCTGCCTGGAAAAAAAAATAAAACCTTCAAGCTTTCTAAATAGCACTTACACTGTGCTGAATAAAAACCAAAGGCTGTACCAAAGAAAACAGACACTTTGAAAGATGAGGTTTAGGTAAAGTACCAGAGTCAGGGGTGCACAACCACATACCTGGTATTGAACATTGATTGCTGCCTTCTGTGTGCAAAACAAGGAACTTTAAATAATTAATGCTAATGGCCATTAGTGCTGCTGGGGGGGGGCAGGGGACAGGAGATTGGTGGTGACAAAGCAATCCCCTTGATTCTGTATGATCCATTGCCAAGGAATTTCTAATAGAGGACAAATACTATTTAAAAGAGTAGATGAAAGTTCATCTTTTCCAGACCAGAACAATCTGCAGCAAAAAAGGAAGTCTGTGCAGGCACAAGGAGAAGAAATAAAAAATCCAGAAGAAATCCCCTACCTGTCCCTGCCAAACTTTTCTGCTCGTCATCATGATTTCCATAACAAGAGTGTCATTGCACTAGCAAAAAAAAATTAGCTATGCAATACAAGCTTTAAGCAAGAGAATAATTTACACTGCAGTAATACAGCCCTGCCATAAATCAAGTTTGGTAACTACCAAATGCAGTGAAAAATGCTACATTTCTAATGCTAAATGCTAATGCCAAGAAAGGAGTGTTTTGAAGAGATCATCTTGGGCATTATTAACCCACTGTCAGTGACGAAAAGCATAATGAGGCATAGAACATTACTGCCATTAAGAAGAATTTCAGTTCTGGATGCTCTAAAGATGCTAAATTTTATTAGCCTCAAATACTCGTTTTTGGTTGGGATGCTGAACAATTCCTCGCCATTAAAGCCTCAGTCATATTTTCAGCATCTCAAATGAGAATTGATTTTAGAAGCGATAAAAAAGGATATAGGCTAATAAAATGCTATTTAATTACTTTGAAAATATAAATTTAACTATGCAGTAATATATATGTAAGGTAATGCCAAGACAGTAAGATAATAAAGAGACTGAGAATCAGTGTGACAATTACCCATCTAGCCTATGGTTGCAAGCATGTCAGCAGTTCTTGTATTTTTATTTTGAAGCTCATTAAATGAAGTGCTGATCATAAAGCTCAAGCTGTCAGAGTCATATGCTTAGATGAGAACCTTTGTTGATATTTAAACAAATATGTACATAGATATTAAATTTCTCAAATCTCACAAATTTCAGAAACTGAACACTAGAATTGGAAAGTAATTACAGATCCTCACATTCTTCATACACAGATAATGGTGTGTGTACACACAGTATTATGTATATTTTTTTCATATACATAAGCATACATGTGTGGCTATCCATGAGGGCAACTATCCTTTTCTAGAAGCCCACAAAATCCATGCCTTACAAGTTTTGTATCTGGAAAACCTCTCACAGTTTTTGGAGCATGCTGCAGTTTTGAAGATGCCCATGGCTCCTCTCCCCAGCTGGCTGTCCCATGGCATGACCATGGAGGTGTTGAAGGGCAGCAGCACCTCCAGGCCACTCCAAGCTCAGGACAGAGCACACTGGAGAGGAGAAACCATAATTTGTTACAGTCACATCTGTATTTATCCTGCTCAGTGAGTGTTTGTCTTCAGACTTACCACAGCACTGCTACAAGGTGTAAATCCATGTGCTCAGACTGGCTGGCTTATGGCAGATTCTCATCTTTCAGATCTGGAGAGCAGCCTGCACAGAGGCTCTTGGCATTAGTTAGATGCTGCTATTAATATATAACATCCCTTAATAATAAGCTGGTATTTACAGAATGCTCAGCCAGGTTCAGACCTGGGGAGTGCATGTACACACATGGCACAACAAAAGGCTCTGCTAGAGGACAATGGTTTTATGGATGTTTTCACAAAACACAACTTTATTAGTCAGAAAATAGTTTTCTATTAAAGTAGATCAGTAACTTGATATACTTTCAAGGATGCAACCTGTACAGTTCAGAAACTAATCCTGAGGGATGGAAAGAAAACTTCTGAGAACTGATATTTACCTGCACATCCCTACCAACATCACCTTCGTGTGCTCCCAGCCACGGGGTCCTGACCTGTCCCAGCATCTTCAGCCAGCTGTGTCACCTCAGGCAGCTGTGTCACCTCCCTGAAGCTCAGCCTCCTCTACCAAGTCTGCCTGGCTCACAAACCCTGCCAATCTTAAGCCCAACTCATGGTGCACTGCAGGACTTCTGGCACAGAAAGCACAGGTGAACTGAGTTTTAAAGCTGGTGTAACCTAATTACCATCACCATCACAAAAATAAATCTGACTGAGACAAAAATAAACATTAAAATTAATAAACATAATGTCCCAATGCAGAATGGGAAAAACATTTAAATTCAGAATGGAGAGACTTAGAGACACGCAGATAGATATTTAAAAGCAATCCATTTCAGAACAAAACCATTGACTAGTCCATTACAAAGTCATTATTCTTCCTCAGTTTTGCCCACCTGCTATTGCTTTTAGTGACTCTCCAAATGTATTTAATTACAGTGATAAACAAAGACCTTTCTTGGATTTCTGATACCTCATTACTTCTGTTATGGCTGGTTATTATAATGCCAAATCAAGGCAGCAGCTACTGCACCTACCTGCAGTGTGGCTGATAAAAACTCATTATTTACTTGCACACCAAAATGTCACCCAGGCAGCATGAAGGGGTAGGAGGAGAAGCTGAGTGGAATGAAACCCTCCTTGCTGCACACCTCCAAGTCTGCTCCATTTCCTGCCGTGCAAATCCCGATGAAGATGTGGGAGGCACATCTCCAGCTAAATCTGCCTTATCTAATGCACAGCATTAGGTTCTGCTGTGCCACCTTGTGTTACATCACATCACATTTGATATAAAACAACACTGCGTGGGTTTGAGTTGCTCCACTTACACCACTTCAGCATTTAATACCAAAATCAAATCAACATAAGGTGAAAAAAAAAAAAGCATGAACTTTCAAGACCTCAAGCTAAGGAGGGGAAAAAAAATCCCTTTAGGAAGAGTTTCAGAGCTCTCATCTTTCATTTGCTAAGCAACCTCCTGTTCTGTTCTCATCTCAGAGCCTACTGCTTTCTGCAAGATAGGGTGGTTCAGGCAATAAAACATCCTGATGAGGAGATTTCAGCCATGTTTTTTCCTTCCAGCATTCAGCAAATGCTTTGGTTTTCTTCCTGATGCTAAAGCAGATCCAGATTCCCTGCCACAGAAAGGCAGCCATGCGTGTAACGTGCACACCACTACTATTGTGCTGTCAGCACGCAGGATTACACAAAACTGACAATTTTTCCCTATCACAAACATGCTAATTGTCCATCTCCTTAGTAATTAAAGAACAGGTTTCCTCCTGGCCTTAAAGCTTGCTTCATGAAATAGCAAAAAAACTTTAGAAGATTACATCAACCCTTGAAATAAATGCAAAATATGCAACAAAATGCCAAATAATGAATCAGCAACTGTTCTATCCTATTTTACACTTCCAAGCAACTCTGGAGCTCAGATGACACATATATCTGGGGGACACAAGCTATACCATAGATAGGCCAGGCTGCCACAAAAATGCAGGGTAGCTCATGTAAAGCTGATGCTGACCCAAAAAGTAGATTTCACAGGCATCTCTTCATTTGCTTACTCATTTCTAGGAGAGAATCAGTGCAAATGGAGTTAATGAAGGGTAGCTGAGGGGAAAATACTTGGGCCTCGAATGCCCAACAGATTATTGTCAGCACTTCACATGTATCACACCAGCAACAGCTGGAAATTCTGCAGGCAATTAAAATATTCATACCCCAGCAATGCTGAGTCTCCTTCATTATCAGAACTATAATTCATAAAGCTGCTAGTCTTGGAATCAGGTGTTCATAGGACAATATGCTTTATTTGGAGTTCCTTGGCCTCCCATGGTTCAGGAAAGGCAATTTGGTATGAATACTAGAAGCTTGCAATAAAAAAATAAAACAAACCAGAAAGAACTCTGATGTGGTACTTTTGTATCTGGAAATTTGGGAGCTTAAGGTAGGATTTTTGCACGCATGGGCTTTTTGATATTTGGGTTTGCCAATTAGTATTTCAACTGGATGCCTTGTGCTGAAAAACTCCAGCAGGACCTGGCAATGTTAATTAATTAGTTCCTGCAAATGCATTATTTATATGAACACTAGTAACATACATTAAACTATTCGGTGTCTGAGCACGCTACCAACAATTACCCTTAGTGGCTTTAGCATCTGTGGGCATGGAAAGCCTGGGTGAAACCCTGCTGCCTCCTGGAGTCTAATGGGAGCTTTGCCATGGACTTGAGCAGCACCAAAACCTCCCCCTTTGTGTTTTTGGCAGGCAAAGTCATCCCAAACCTCACAAACTCAGATCATCAAAAACGAACTACTCATGTCACTAAGATTAACACCTGTAAAGCACTTTGAAGGAGAAAAAAAACACCACGTAATCCCCAAATATTACATTATTTATAAGACGACCTGATTTTAAATGTTAAGTTCAGCTTATTTTTATCACAAAGAGAAAACAAGTTTCTGCTGGCTTGCTTTACAAAACCAATTACCAGTGATCAGTGCATGGTGCTGCATAACAATACACAGCATTGTCCCAAAAAGGCGTAGCTAACACTCCGGAGCTGCTGCAGGAAAATTAACTCACACAGTGGATTGAAGCACAGGCACATAAGCAATTCTAATGAGGGGTATGAACTTCAAACTACTTATTAAAAATACCTAAACTCATAACATTTCCTTTATTTCATCTTTCCCCGACTTCAACTGGCTTTTCTATCTGCTCCTTGATACACTAGTGCCTAATCAGAATAAGGCTGTGAGAGAATAGTAAATGTGACATCAAACTTGCTTTAAACTTTCTTAAAAGTCTCATCAGCTTCTTTTGGCCTTAGAATATAATTCCAGTCAACAGAGAGAATAACAGAGAGTGACTTGGTGGTTTGGAAGAAAAACCATTCAGCTACTCCCAACTAAAGGTTTCCCCAGTCCTGCTCCTTCCCTGCACCTAATTTTAACAGTGCCTTTTTACTAGAATTGTCGGTTTTCAGAAAATGGCAAAAAGGCATAATGCAAAACTTTTAAAAAGCATCTCATTTCTAACACAGTTTGTAAACCAACTCACAAACTTCACTAATCTGATTCTGTTCTTGCCAGACAAAGCTCTTTAGAGGAAGCAGTAACAAAAATAAACAAGAGGAAACAATTGAAGACAGATTTTTAGATGCCAAATGATATTTCAAGCTTCATCAGGAAATCCATAACTCTGGAAGTATAAAGTAATGACCCTGGAATAGAAAGTAATGAACTTGAAAAATAAATCTTGGCCTTACACATGGATATGTATTTCTTTAAGCATATTACAATTCTGATTTCCTAAATATGATTTACTAACCAGTGAGGGGTGAGTCTGGATCGTATTATTTGTACTACAATATCAGGTATTTTTCAGCATACAACTCAAAACAACCTCTACTGAAGTGACAAATTGAAAGATTCAACAAAGGGGTTTGGTGGGAGATACCTGAGTAGAAGGTACTGGGAGCTGTGGTAGCTGGTGGTGATGGAGAAGGTAAGACAAGGAAAGAAGAGATGATTTGAAAAGGGATTTTTAAAAAGTTTAGAAGTCAATTGAGCACACCAGAGGGCAGAAAGGAATCAGATCTGCTTCTGTTCTGGGGGTCCAGGGAAGGAGCTGCCACAAGAAAACCAACCCTAATGGTGGCACATGAACAATTGTGGCACCAGCAGCTCTGTTCTTGGCCAGATGGGGTCCAGGGAGCTCCCAGAGACAAACACAGCACAAAGACCTCAGTATAAAGCTCTGCTCCCTCTGTGCTTGAGCTGAAAACACTGCTGGAAATGGTGAACTTTTCTTCCCATTCCACAAGCTTTGGCACAGGCAAACGTGCTCTGTGGTAACCATCAGATGACTCCCAGGTCGTGATTTTTGTCCCAAATGCAGCTTGGACTCACTTTCTCTCTAATTCAGCAGCTGCTAAGACAGTTTGAAATTTTCTGGCAGCTCAATGCTTAAGTGGCATGACTTTCAACTCACTCCTCACTGCAAGACTAAAGGGTAAACAGAAGTGAGTGGCTTGTTCAAAAGAGTTCAAGTCTGCACTGAATAGCTGATTGCAGCTCTAATTATACCATGGTTTTACATCATTAGGGATAGCAACTGAAAAGGAGCTCTAATTCCAACACTTTTTTTTTTCCCCTCTTACCACTCAATGATCCAGTTCCAGCTAAAGAAAGGAAGAGAAAACTTCATTTCCAGGTGGGAATTCCAGCAAGGGAAGATCCATGTAGCTAAGGAGACTTGGTATGTTTATTCCTTTGGAGCTTTGTAATTTTTTTCCATTGTTTCAAATTTTTGTTGTAGTTACATGTGCCACAAGGAACTTCTTAAACCTACTGGCCTGAGGACCAAGTGAGTAGGACTATGGGAACAGACCTCTCCCCATTTCCACCAACCTCACTGCTCCCCACAAGCACCTTCCAGTCCTTTGAACCATAAATAGGGAATTTACTTTTACATGGAGGTAAGACCCAGGTACTCACTGATGGGCATTTGGACAAGCAGATGTTGCACTGATTCTTCTTCCCATAAAATACATTCAGTTTTGACTGAATGTATATCTGTATATCTATCTAGCAAATACATTTTTTTCAGAAGATGTATTTCCATTCCCCAGTTTAATGTGAGTTTGGCACTGGTGAAAGCAAATAGAAAAGGCACTGATTTGCACATGGCAAGTGAGTGACATTTCACCTGCGTGCCTTTACTCTGATCTGGAGCGAAGTGGGAACACATCTTCCAGGGGATTACGTAGATCAGGCTCAAGGTTTATGCTATTTTTGACCTCCCAGTGAATAAAGATGCAACTAAGTACTAACTGTGAGAGTTCTGAAGGTAAACTGTCCATTCAAACCTGCACAAACACTGCCCAGTATAATTCTTGCAAATGAACACAAACTAATCACATATTTTGGTTAACCTGAAGACTGACCTAGAAAAAGAGGAAAAAAAGGAAAAAAAACGAATCCTCTTTAATCAGAGGCAATTCACAAAATATAAAAGATATGAAAGTTTTCACTGAAACAAATACTAGATCTTAGTGATTCCAAAAAATACAGCAGAGTAATTTTGCAGGATAACTTGTTCTGACACAGCCCCCTACCTGTCCCAACATGGACACAACTTCCAGAATAAAAGTGCCCTGGGAAGCAGGGAAATTATTATGACAAAATGTTGCTTTTATTATGAATAGAGTCTGTGCAGAAAGGAGAGGTATTTGAGAATTGCGTATTTCAGCTGATTACAGTGCATAGGCAAGGCTTCAATGACTAATGGATTTCAAGTGGCAAATAATATTACCTTGTTTCTTTGCTTTTTAAATACTTTTTTTGTGGAAAGTACTTTATGTACTTGGTAGGTACAAGGTTATAAGAACCTTTTCAGCCACAAACATTCAAAATGAAGTTGTACCTTTTGTGGCCGCATTAATTCTTTAAAATAACCAAGTATGTAATCACAATTTCCAGTGCAGGGGCAAAAACAGATGCTTATTTCTGCATTTTGCAGCAGCAGCACTGGTTTGCTTTCAGGTGCAGGGCTGAAATGGTCCTGCTGGGTTATCAAGCATCTCCTCTGCTGTTGGAGGCACCATGTCCTGTCCCCTTCAAACGTGCTGAGCTTCACCTTCAGGCAGTAAAGCCTTCATGCCTCCTCCAGTTTGACTTACAGGCTCTAATGGCTTGGCACTCTCTTCTCATTTCCAGTTTAAATTACTCACAGCCAAACAACACACAGTTGTTCAGCCAACTCCTTCATTTAAGTACCTTCTATCTCTCCTGCCTAATAGAGACAATAATTATTTTGTCCCCTCTGTCCCTTCATTTTGCTAAGCAAAAGCAGCTTTGCCAACCAGCCCAATCAACCCTCTGCACCCTGGGGGCGGGGGCTGAACTCTTTCTGATCCCCTCAAGATCAGTGAGTTTTATCCAGTTTTATCCACATATAGGTGAAATAAGAAAACAACAACAATATAATTAATCCTACAGAGGGGAGGAGGAATAAAACAGAAAATTAAACGAGAATATAGACAAGGTAAGTTTTCTTTGTGGCCTCTGGAAAGCAAATTCTCAGTGACCTGACTTTGTATTGAAGCATTTATCCCTCTGCCCAAATCCTGCATGAGTCCTGGAAACAATTTTAGATGACACATGAGCACACAGAGGGGGCATTTCAGCTTCATCCCTCCAGAAATCATCCTTGTGCTCCTCACTCAGAGGCAGCAGCAGGATTCACCCTCTCCCAAAAGCCTTCAGCTGAACACACTTCACAGTAAATATTTTACAGGCTGCTCTCAGCAGCTCTGGCTTTGCATTTTACCAATTAGACCTCCTTGTTGGGAGTGTACCAGCAGCTTGAAGCAGGCAGAGCTCTTCCTGTATATTGCACGTCTCTTTCTGATATTTTTCTGCTTGATTAGTAATCACTTCTGAAAATCCTTTTGACAGCTCTTGAACAGAAGCCTCAGTGTTGCAGGGCTGCTTCCTGCACAGCGGGACTGAATACAAGTGCTGGGCTAAAGGAAGGATGCTGACAGCATCTGAGCACTTTCCTCACTGGACACCAGAGGGAGGAGCAGGAAAGGACAAGTGACAGGGAAGCTGAAGAACAGCTTCAAAAGCCCTGAAGGAGCTTATCAGACACCCGAGCCAAATACATTTCTGCAATTGGACCAAAATAAATAGCGGCGCCTTGTCTGGGGATGGAGCTGCTGAGGAGAGACTTGGCAGGGGTAACATGAGGTAAAGTTACAGGGGATAGGTCCCAAGTGCACTGAGTGCCAGGTGGATTTTAGCCAGTTTCACCTTTTGTCTTTTTAAATAGTTTAGGTTGGAAAAGACCTTCAAGATCAACTAGTTCCAACCACAATGCCGGGCACAGGACACCTTCCACTGTCCCAGGCTGCTCCAAACCCCATCCAGCCTGGCCTGGGACACTGCAGGGATGGGGCAGCCACAGCTCCTCTGGGCAACCTGTGCCAGGGCCTCACCATCCCCACAGGGAACAACTTCTTCCCAAGATCCAATCTAAACCTAGCTGCTTTCAGTTTAAAACCATTCCCCCTGTCCTGTCTCTAGATGCCCCTGTGAAAAGTCATTCTCCAGCAATGGAGAATTGTGGGCTCCTTTGTGTACTGGAAGGTGCTCTGAGGTTTCCCTGAAGCTTTCTCTTTTCATGTTGAGCAACCCCAACTCTCAGCCTGTACTCACAGCAGAGCTACTCATGTCCTCATCCCTCTGATCACCTTGGTGGCCTCCTCTGGACTTGCTCCCACAGGTCCATGTTGTTCCAGCCCCCCCAGCTGGATGCAGTGCTCCAGGTGGGGTCTCACAAGGGTGGAGCAGAGGGGCAGGGTCCCCCCTTCACCTGCTGCCCGTGGTGCTCTGGATGCAGCCCAGGACAAGGCTGGATTTCTGGGCTGTGAGTGCACAGGGTTAGGGCATGCCCAGCCTCTCTTCCCCCAACATCACCTTACAAGTCTTAAACAAACCTGACTGGTTCTGGGTGCATACTCTGCTTGGCTTCTCTGCCACAGCTTGAGTGCCCTGTGGTCCAGCTTTTCTCTGGATGTGAAGAAAGCCTTGTTTCAATGATTAACTGTGGACCAGGGCCACCAGGACCTCCAAGTTCTGAACCACAAAAGCATGAAATTTGAAACTGTAGGTGCTCTTTGCTGAGATGGAAATGTAAGGACCTTGAAGGAGGGAGGGAGGCAGTTCAAGGAGACTGACAAGGTACCTTATCTAGGAAGGTGATAGCAAATGTGGTTAGTATCTTGATTAAATTAAAAAAAAAAAATAAAGAGATTCAACATGATTACCAGGGAACTATTTACTATTTTATTAAAACTAGGCTTTTATTTCCTCATCAAAACTTTTCATTATGCCTTCAAGGCTTAAGGGGGATTATTAAATGTCAGGCACAATTCAAATAATTAATATATGGTGTTTCCAGATATATACGCACTCTCCAGGAGGATTAATAATAGCTGCTATTTTTCTTCCAACCATATTTTCTCCATAATACATATATTAATCATGAGAATGAAGTGCATTTTTTAAATCTCTCTAGTACTGAAAGTCTTTAAGGAACTCACACTTTGAAAATTGGAGAATTCTTAATATATTCTGTTCTCTACTTTCTAATTTACTACCAAAATACAAAAATACAGTAAGCACTTGGAAAGAAAGGAGTATAGGAAAGGCAGTGCTTTCTCTAGAGCTGCTATTAATTGCAGAATCAATGTATTCAATGCCTTGAAATAGGTCTTGGAAAACAACAAACCAGACTTGTAAATTCAGGAAATTACTTGTCCCTTGTTAAAGTGGCTTTTGGTGTTTACTACAATCAAAACACTTCAGAGCAGTCAGCAGGGAAGTACTTTTACAGCACACACTCCCTGCAGGGCTGGCTGGGGGCTGTGAGCAGCACCCACTTGTCCATTTAACTCTGCCTCTGCAGCGAGGTCATTCCTGAGATCCACTGGGCACCCACGTGTGTGCTGTCCATAAAAACCTGCACGGGACAGGGAGCACAGAGGGGACAGGCCTTTGTCCCTCTGAGAGCCCCACTGACAGTGCCAGGGAGGGAGGGAGAGCTGACCCCTCTGCTCTGGGTTTTGCACTCAACAGCTGACCTGGACTTTGCCTGTGAGCTTGACCCCGACCCACTGATCTCAAACCACAGGCTGAAGAGGTGCTGCCTCAGGTTACTTTACACTCCCTGTGTGCAGGGAAAGAGTTCCTGTGGATGGATTGACCACCGACAGGTTACTTGCCAACCATGCTCCACGTGGGCTGCCTGTGGGATGGGTTTTGTACCTGCTGGTGGCCTCAGCAATGCTACCAAAAAATGAGATAAGCTCCCAATGGCACAGCAAACAAATGTGTAGAAGTCACATCTGAATTGCTTACAACTTGGAGAAATTTGAATTCTCTTCTGTGCTCCCAATGTATCCCAGGTATAATCCTTTCCCAATGAAGAGTCATTAAGCATCTGATTTTGAACACTGCAAATACAGAACATATTACCAGCCTTTCCACAATCCAGAATAGCTCAAGGAATGTCCATGTTCTATCTAAAATACTCAAGTTTTACGAGCATGAGACCAGGGTCTGTTATGTAAGCAAAGGTGTAACCACACCACCCTCCTGGCCTTACCAGTGCTGTGTGCACGTGGGACTCAGAGCATCCCCCACACTGCAGCAACACACAATAAATAATTTTAACCATCTATGTGACCTGACAACTGCCAACTTGGGGCAGTTCCTGCACCTCAGGACAAAATCCATTTCTACAGAGAAGCTCAGGAGAGCAGATCTTTCGTGACATGCAGTTTTTCCTCTTTTTAGCTTCAAGAAGAAGTGTTTCAAAGCAGTTTAGAAGACTCACCTCCTCGCTGCACCAGCAACGTGACTTCGCTTCCCTTGGGACATTCAATCAGCATATCCACCACCTGGTTGTGAGTGAGGCTCTGCACATTCTTCTTGTTGACCTCCACGATGAGGTCGCCCTCCTTCAGGCCGCGGCACCGTGGGCTGTCCACGATTTGTTTCACTCTTTGGCCGCCCCCACCGGGACTGTCTGCTATAGTAAACCCAAAGCCCATGGGCCCTTTCACTATGTGCACAGTTATGAGTTCAGGCTGTGTGGCTATCGAGGATGCCAAGGACACCGTGTCGTTGGGGTAGCCATGGGGTCCGTTGGAGGAGACCTC
The DNA here is from genome assembly GCA_013400955.1 of Drymodes brunneopygia. Classification (NCBI taxonomy): domain Eukaryota; kingdom Metazoa; phylum Chordata; class Aves; order Passeriformes; family Petroicidae; genus Drymodes; species Drymodes brunneopygia. The sequence continues at coordinate 51,421 of VZTZ01032677.1, read as the reverse complement.
AGCTGGGCTGCTGGGCCTCGCCTCCTTTGCGCCATTTACTTTCCCTGTTTTACTGCTGTGGCTGGCCGGGGAGTCGTAGTTCTCCTGCCCGTTCACAATGATGGGCTCTTTGTCCAAAATTGCCACGGACGTGACCAGGCTCGTGTTGGGGTCGTCGGGGTCGAAGGGCAGGGGGTAGCCCCGGCACAGTTCGAGGTCCACGCTGGCGCCGATGGGGATGGACTGGAAGATTTTCACCACCTGAGCGTGGGTGTGCCCCAGCACACAGGTGTCATTCACACTGACTATGACGTCCCCTGCAGCAGACACAGACAGACAGACCAAGAAAATACGTTTTGTGCACTGCAGGAAGGTGAGGACTAGAGCCTGAGAGCAGATCTGCAGCATCCACAGGTACCACTCACAGGCAACAGCAGCATTTCAGCACGAGAAAAAGGACTGGTGACGCTTGGGCGAGCAAAAACTCTGTGGATTCACGGCATAAAGCCTTTATGTACATAAATGTTTTTGGAAGTGGAAATGGAATGGGCTCATGAAAAAAATTAATGAATTTAAATGATGGTATATGGCCCGTTTCACAGCTATTTTGAAGTCCGGCTCTCACTGTTACACGTTGACATATGACAGAAACAAAACTGAGAGCACATGGGAGCTGTAACAGAAGGCTCTCAAATACCAACTGTGCAAACACAGTGAGTGCCACATGTCATGTCTCATGCTTCAGCCTGAAATCCAGGTATCGATTAAGTTATGAGTCATTTTATTAACTCTGGGGCTGCAAAACAGGGATGTTAAGTGCTGTAATGCTCCAGCTGAAAGCAAGGAGTTGTGACCTCAGACAAAGCCTAAGAGGATTTCACAGAATCAAAGTGGAAAAATATCTCCAAGATCATTGAGTCAAACCATTAACCCAGCACGACTACATTCACCACTGAAGCATATTTCATATTTTGCTACTAAATTGTGGTGGACCTGATCTCTGGCAAAATGAATTTGCCCTTTCCTCCACACAGGGAAATGCAGATTAGCCAACTGCTCTGCCCAGTCATTGGGAGTAGCTTTGGGAAGGGGCAAGCAGCATGGCAGAGACACAAACACATGGTAGTGCAGCCCTACAAAAATCCATCATCCATTGCCAGTGGGGAGCTGGAACCCACAGCTGGATGTGGAGCCCCACAACTGCTGACTCCTCTCCTCAGATCAGCGTGGGGAGAGCAGGGGCTAGCAGGGTCCCAGCTGACATGAGATGGAATTCCAACACATGAAGTGTTCTTTTCCAAGATTCTGAATATATTCCTCAATGTATTTCACTTCCTTCCTTACTGATAGGAAAGCTGAGTGCCCTTCCCCAAGAAGGGGATGAGGACTACAGTCCTTTATGAATGGCACTTAAAACCAGGTGCAAAAACACAAACCAAAGTGGCAGTGATGATTTTGACATAAAGCATCAGTACCTGTTTCCATTTTGCCATCCAACGCTGCAGGACCGTCAAGCACCAAACTTTTGATTTGCAGAAATTCATCTGGCTCATCCCCTCCAACAACAGTGAAGCCAAACCCCCTGCTGCTTTTCCTTAGCTTGGTGTGGATGAATTTCCCTTTCAACTCAGAAGGGTTCCGTGTAAAAAAAGGTTTTCCTGTGTAGGAAGTTTGGGAAAAAAATCTATAAGCAGGCAGGCAAGAGTGTTTGATCTCTTTTTCCCCTGCCCCTCCCCATCCTAACGAGTCCATGGACAAACACAGCAGTGTGCAGGGACAGGACTGCACTTCAGTCCTGCATCCTCTCATCTTCTCACATCACACTCCACCTGTCTCCTTGGATCCAGGCACGCAGTAAAAGGCGTGAACAAAACCCCAGTACCTGGCACTTTGTTAGCTGTGGTTGTGCTCCCCAAAGCCCCAAGGCTACAAAGGGGAGAACATGCTGCTTCAAAGAATGGAATATATTAATGCTGGGAATGCTGGGCTAGACGTGTGTCTTATCTCTGTCCTGAGGTGGTTATATCCATCCCAGGAAGGATGGGGCAGGGTTAGGGGCCTCCTACAGAAGGAGTCTGAAGTGAGAGTTTCTGCAGAAAGAAGCATCATTACGTCTTTCACCACTTGACTTTCTCCCAACCCACTGAGCAAAAAGCAACTTCTGAGCTCTGACAAGACACTGATACCCTTTAGCACAACCCCCAGCCCCACCATTGCTACTACTCTGTGACCTCCTCTGGTGAAAAAGGGGAGGACGCCGATGTTGTTCTTCAGATACTGTTTGAAGTCTGTTCTCTTCCCTTTCTGCTTCTTGCCTCTTGTGGATGAAACACTTCTGGTGTGAAGTACGAATCAAAGAGCAGCCCAGGATGGGAGCAGCTCTGCTGGAGGGCTGGGAATGCTCTCGGGGAGCACAGTTAAGAGGGAAAGAGGTGGTCCATGGACAAAAGCACATCCTTGCAAAGTATGTTGCACAGGCTCAGAAAAGGGATCACGGTTGCTGCACTTCACAGTGCCAACACTAAACACCTTTGCACTTTTAATTGTTTTTAATGCTTAGCCTGTGCTGCTAAGCCCTCTGGTGACAGCTCCAGGATCAGCAGTGGGTATCACAGCCAGCAGGGCTGGCACACTTTCAAACACCTCAGCAGTGTTGCTGTGGGCCTCTGCTCAGAAAGGGACCTCGGGGGAGAGCAAGGGGATTTGAGACTCATCATCCTTTGACCGGGGGAAAAAATGTATATTTGAAGATTATTCATGAGGAGGCAGTGTGAGCACTTACAGTTTTCTGCCTTTGAAGGGTGGCAGAGGAACGTGGTTACCCTGCACATCGTGGGCAGATTGTCTGCTCAGCCCCCAGCCTGCAAAAAAGCCCTGACTATCAAAGTGCAACCCAGTGTCTCAGGTAACAAACACAGCTGAGAGGCAGAGTGTAGCAGGGCTCATTTCTGGCTCAAGGGACAAGCAGAACAAGCAGAGCTTGCTGGTGTCTGCCCACAGACACAGGCTGAGCTTGCCCTGCAGCAACAGGACAGCAGCACCACAGCCTACATCCCACCTACAGCATTCAATCTGATCACATTTGAAATCAGTGTATCTGCAAAACCCAGGCTGTGAGAGCATTGCCAGGGGCACAGGAAGGGCTCCTTGTGCCCACATCCATGCCAGCAGTGCCATCAGGGGGAGAGATGGACACCTCTGGGCATGGAAGCTGGAAAAAGCTGCTGCAAATGGGGAGAGAGAGAAGAAGGAGCAGCACTGAGAAAGGAAGAGGAAGGAATGAAAGAGGGGAGAAGTCAGCAGGTACCAGGACATCACTCAGAGTGGTGCTGAGACAGGTTAATGCTCTGCTCTAACACTGCTGCACAATTTTGGTGGGTGAGCAGGCTCCCAACATCAGCCCTGCATGGTGGGTCCTTTGCAGCACCATGTGTGGGTGCTTGGGCAGCCCTTGCTTCAGCCTGACTGTGGAAAAGGCAAAGGTGCCATTCACAGAGGCCTCTAGGAGGAAGATCAGCATTTTTGGGGCACTGATGGCATCTCTAAATCCAGGTGAGGTGCCTGGTGGCCAGGGTGCCATATTCAGACCTCCCTTGTTTTTTCCTTGCTGGATTACTCTGAAGTACTCTAACACCCCACAGGACTGTGCTGGGGGATTTCTGTCCTGTGAAATTCCATGTCTATTTTGGAAGGGCTGATCTGCTTCCACCTGCTGCAGAGAGCACTTCCTGGCTCCTCCTGGCAGGAAAGGCTGCCTGGGACAGCAGCACTCCAGTCAGGTTTGCCTTCAGAGACCACAGGAGTACATCCCAGCTCCCAGCTGCTCCCAGTCCTGTCAGGAAGTTGCATCCCAGCCAGATTCTTCCTCTCACCTTCCCCAGGCTCTGGCTCCTGCATACCACTCACTTGCTATGCAATTCAGGTGTAGCAAAAACTAAGCCTACTTGCAACCACTTGTAACCAGAGAGCACTTTACTGCCACAGGTACAAGTGGAACTCCCTGCCCTTGCTGGCAGCCTGACCTGGCAATGTTTCAGCTCTAGCTGCAAATTCAGGAATGATTCATGTCCTGCCCTGTGAGTTATTTGAGGCAAACACCTGGTCTGTGAGTAACTGGCTACACAGACCACTGACACAATAAAAAAGGCTGTAATAGCCCAAAGTACCTGCACAAAAGTACAACTTCTGAGTAAGTCCACCGTATTTGGGAACTTGGAACGCTGCACAGAGAATAGCCACAATCCTCTTTTTGATGCACATAATCTCATTCACCTCTTGCATTCAGCAACATATGTAGTCTTGGAAACAACTAGTCTCAAAATCTGTGATTTCAGATAAGCAGGCACAGGCCCTGGTGTGCCACCAGTCACGGAAATGCTGCCCTTGTGGTGGCCGAGGGAATCTCTTTCTCAGGACAAAAAACCTTGTTTCTCTTTTACAACTGATATAACAAGGCTGTTACCTTGTACTGGTGCTTCCCGAACTGCCTCTTGGTTGTTTGAAACATGGTTTGGAGCAGCAGGTGGAGGGAGAGATGGACACTCCTCTGTCCATTCTAGAGAGGGCAGAGAGGGAAATGTTACTGGTTTCACAACAGCACCACGAGCTGCTGCATGTGCACACACTGGGAGTGTGGGGGTCAAGCAGAGGAGATGTGAGAAGGATGGAAAGAGAGGAAACAAGAGTCACAGACAGAGGGAATAAAATGAATGGATGTCCAAAAACCAGTTCTGAAGGATGTCTATATCCAGGTCAACTGATCCATCTGCTGGGACATCCAACCTCACACTGAAACTTGGGACTTGATTTGCATCTAAGTGGACTTGACATTTAAATGAAATCCATTCCCTGTACCACTCATGACATCTAAGTAGAAGAACAAACCCAAATGCCACAGGGCCCTCACTGCAGTTGGGCCGGATTTGAAGAAAAATTGTAAAAAGTAAGGAAGAAAAAAAAGGGGGCAGGAGGGAGGAAAATAATTTTTAAAAAGTGTTTCAAAATAAGGAAATTACTTCAGATTTTAGAGCCTGACAACATACAAAGGTCTCGGTTTAAGAAGTCTCTCATGCAGGGCTTGTCTGGTGCATGTAAGTGCCCACTCCTCATCCCCTCTGACTGCCTGAGTCCCAGTGAACACTGGAACAACACCAGCTAATAGTGACCAACTTGATGGAGCAGACTGAAGAGGAAAACGTGTTTTAGTTGTTTCTGGGAAGTCTAGAAACCTTCCAGAAACAAAGGACATACAAAGAAAAATCTCTGCTGTTTAACAAGATTGAAACCTTCTACATTTAAGGGCTACAGTTTAGATTTCCTCCTTTGCTGCCTCTTCTCTGAAGGACACACACAGCCTTTCCTACGCACACCACTCTGCCTTTAAGGCCATGGAGGGAAGGACAAACACTTTGGCACGGTGCTGCCATGGCCAGGGAGGGCATTGCCCCACAAACACCCCACCCACCATGCCCTCAAGGGTGCCAACCTTCTGGAGGTTGCTGCTGTTGCTCGAGCTGCTTCTTCCTCTTTGCTTCAAGAACTGGGTTTTCGTACTGTGTCTTCCGGTTGATGTGGCTGGAGGTGAAAGAGAGCAATGAATTAGGGAAATTCCTTGTGCAACAAGCAGGAATGAGGGCCAGGCATTGGAACTCCTCTTTCTGAGGAAAGGAGTAAAACACCAAACAAACCCAAGTGCAGTGGATGTGGAGCAAGGCTCATGTAGTTGTCCCAAGAAGAGTATTTAGAAAAACAAGTAGATTCTGGTATTGATGTGACGTCTCGAGGAGGAATGGCTAATTCCTTCAAATACATTAAAGCAGTGATATATCTGTGAAAAATGAGATTAAAGCAGGAAAGGCATTCTGTCTGATTGCATTTTAAAAGACAGGCCTGTATCATTCCTGCTTTAATCAGATTCCCAGAGGTGCAGTCATTTCCTGGCTCACCCAAGTTAAAAACAAAACAAAACAAAATAAAACAAAACTAAACAAAGCAAACCCCAACATCTGTCAACGATCTGATCAATGAACACAGGATGTCTTGAAAATATCTGCAGGGATGCAGGCTATGAGCTGAGCTCCAAATGGAACAAAATCCATCCAGAATCAGCCACCAGCAAATACTCCCAGGGGAAACCAGCATTTAGTGAAATTTCAGCTGCTTTCCTTAGGCGGCTTTTGAGCACTATGAGATGTTGAGAGCCAATACTTCGAACCAATTCCAGGAAAACAGAAAAAATCAGTGCAGTCCCATGATGGCAGACAAGGCATGCACTCAGCAGAGGATTCAGCACCTTATGAAATCAAGGGATGCACAGCAGCCACAGGTGCTGGGGTGGCAGGGGCAGGGCTGGGACTCCCTCAATGGCTCATCAACTGTTCAAGAGCCATTTTCAGTACTGATTTCGCCACAGCAGAGGAACAGGTAGGCTTCAGAAAAAGATATTACCTTAAAGCCTATCTTTGTATGCAAAGCCAAGTTTACCATTAAGAACTTGCTATTATATTGCCTCCTACCCAGTGTATCTTTATAAAAAAACCCACATGAAAACCAACCACTTTTTCAAGTAATTGTGACAGAAGCACTCCAGGGATTTATGTTCAAAAATTTTTTCTGCTAAAGATCAATATTAAATCACTAGAAAAATATTTAACTTACTAAATAAAAAAGAAGTTAGTGAGTTCTGTAAAATATCTCCCATTTCAAGGTACCTTTGGAGAGTTAAGAAAAAATGATAACTACTTTAAAAATGGCATAAACTTTTTCATGATACAATTGTCTCTCAATAAAAACTATTATGTAGTAACAGAGTGCCTGATTTGAAGGGACAGAGACAAATGCTAAAATTATAACCATCTTGCTAGCTTAGAGACAGCAAGTAAAATAAAATTATGTCTTATTGCAGTTACTTTTTTGATTTAATTCAATCAGTAAGGAGTGCCACAAAACTAATGGGCATGTATATAGAATGTGACAAGACAATATCCTGTAAAAACCTCTTGGCATGGCATTTAATAGCCGAAAAATATTCTTGATGTCTTTGGTAAATAAATGTCAAGCCTTAATTACACAGTTTGCTAACCTTGTTTCCCTAGGCACAGATGGCAGGGTCAGAAATGAGCCAAAGCAGACAGAAACTGTATTCCATGTCTACTCTGAGGGCTATCATAAGCCATCCTACTAGACAGGAATATACACATAATTAAAAATTCATTTTATGGGGCCAGTGATGAAACAAAACTCAGATCTCTGGTTTCCCAAAGGAGCAATCTGACATCTCGAGAAAGGAGGAGCTGCTTTAATTCCACAGAGAGTCCCATTAAACCTGTAATTCCATTCACAACCACACAGCCTGATGGAAGAGCCTCTGCCATGGCTGTTTGGCCACACCATCTTCTCCATTCCTCCTTCTGGGTGTCTTCTGACACAACTGGCTGGTGGATTGCTTTGCACACTCATTTTGTGAGCACGAAGGCGATCGAACCCCGTTAATTGCACACTCGCTAATGCTCTCTGGACAGAAGTATTTTGTGAGGTGCTGGGGCTCCTGCACATCCTAACCCTGGGCTGCTCCTGTCTTCCTTGAGCTCAACCCCCTCCCAGGGCACTCCTGTCTGCCCTGAGCCCACTCCCACTCTGGGGTGGATGGGGAATGGCCAGACAGGGCTGCCCCCTCCCAGACCTTACAACATCCCCCATTTCAGCCTGTAAGGGGCCAAGGTCTCCTCCTCCTCCTCCTCCTCCTTGGTCTGAGATGTTCCCAGCAAAGCACAGAGTGGGGTGCAGGGAAAGCCTCCTCCACCCCACAGCCACACCAGAACAGGGAGCAGCACTTACTCTACATAGTAGACACCATATACAGGATCCTCAATTTTCTCCCAACCAGCAGGCAACTCTGGAAATAGAAAAAGCATTACTGAAGCCTCCAAGGCAGGATTTTTTCTGACAGGCAGCTGCTCCTGCCCAATGTGCAAAACTCATCAGTAGCTCAGACCTTGCTTAGGATGTTTTTCAGAATGATCACAGCCCCCTGTGAAGGGCTGGCACAGCACCAACACCCCAGCCTGTGCCCCCTGTGCTGGGTCAGGGAAGATGCCCACACCAGTCAGTTTTTGATTTCCTTTTTTGCATTAAATGAGCAAATGCTCAATAAATTTCCTGTCTGGGACTGCCTCAAGTACTCCCCTGGTTTCTCCACCATGGCCAGTGGCCCTGAATGCAGGGGAAATCAATGTAGGAAAGGCCAGGGCATTTTAACACCAACCTGTGAAGGTGGATGACACAATGGCAAAAAATTGCAGCCCACTGACAGAGACCACTTCCATCTCCTGTACCAGGGCCGAGCCACCTACGCTGACTAGTGCAGAAAAGAGTATTTTTTCACTCCTTTCTTTGGGATTTGCATTACTTAGCCATAGCCCAACACAGAACCAGGACAAGGTGGGTTTAACATGAATGCCACCCTATGGAACCCACCCAAGAGGGGCTGGCACACACAGGTGCATTTCACTGCACAGCACTTCATGTGAGAACACACAGTGCCACAGCCACATGGAACAGAGATTTCCTTCTTTTCATTACCATAATTGACAAAAATCAGTTCTGAAGATGAAATTAACATTTTAAAATGTATCCGCTTTTGTTCCTGTTGATTTTCTAGACGGCAGATAGTACTTTAACTATAATTAGTGAATGCAATGCAATCACTTCAGCATCCAACTGAGTGTTATTAAAGCCTATGTGTTACTTAAGGGCCTGATCCTTGTGCCACTTATTTAAACACAATGTTCCCATCGGCTGGGGGTAACAAAATAATCATCCAGTTAACAGTGCAGACTGGTGTGTTTGTGTAACACTGTGAAACAACTCAGAAAAAGGCTCCACCACACTATGGACTGTGCAGATGTGGTCCCACCAAATCTGCACATTCATTTAAATTTAGAAAAAACAACACTGTTGGATAACACAAGTTCAAATACTCTATGTGAAATAATCTCTCAAAATTTAACATGAAATTTGTCAACACTGACAGCAATCTATGTTTGTTCATTATCAAATGCAGGGATTTATTTCCATTAATGGCATCAATTGCCGAGCCAATACAATCAACAATGGCCCATTAATTAGAATAATGTTGCCATAAGGATAGAAATATCTCAAGACTGGAGAATCTATACCAACACACATGGACTAATTACTCAAAGTTTATGTTTGTGTTCAGAATTGGCTGGAGATCAGATGAAATCAATTTTCATACGTTTCGCTCCACATGTCCCTTATTTGCAGACAAAAGGCAGGTTTCCCACTCTTATCATTATTTTATCCTCATTGTGTTCAACATCTTTGGATTCCTTGAGACATAAGCCATTAAATGCAAGCCAGTGCTAACTTCTGGGCATGAAAAAAACTCCATGATTTTATCAGCAGGTCGAACACTTCAGAATCAGATATTCCTTTACACCCTGCAAGTCTATCTGAGAGGAAGTCAGAAAGCTAGAGGCCAATCTTGAAAGTCTTTTCGCAAAGGGAACTCTCAGGTTTGCAGAGGAGCCCCAGAAGGTGAGAACACTGGGACTGGCTCCAAGAGTTTCAGTGTGAATCAATTAGGAGCTAGCATGCAGTTGGGAAAATCACAAGCTGTTGCAGCCGTTTAGTTTGTTGCACTATGGTGAAAGCAGAATGGTAAAGAGATCAAGCTGGGGTGAAAGAAAAACAAAAAGTCAATGAGGGAAAGGAGAAGTGATGCACAAATGCCTTCAAATGAGTTCCACCAGTTTTCATGCTAAACATCTTTTGTCTATTTTGGACTGTTAAGTGCTTCTTTATTTTTAAAGTTTAAGCAAAAAATTTGGTTTTTTCCTTCTGTTCACAAAAGATTTTGATAATAAATTTCTTTTTTTTTCTTCCTTTTTAAAGTATCGTCACAAAAGATCACAAAAGACCAGCACTTTCTTAACCCCAAAAATGGCACTATGCCAAAATCTTTCCAGTTTACTATCTCTGTAGCTTTTCATTTAAGGAACAAATCTCCATGTTTTCAGATATAACAATATACAAAACTGCAGCTTTTAACACTTTTGTTGTTGATTATGTAGATGTACTTTTTGACTCCTACAAGCTTCCAGAAAATCTCTAAAGCAAAAGACAGTATTTTCCATAGCCATGTTGCAGTCTGGCTTCTTAGCTGCTTTAAATTATTCATTTCCTTTCTCTATCTCTCCTGCCAAGCTGAAGATGACCCAGAGCATTAGATTTTATCACAAAGATGAGATTTCAAAAAATATTTTGCATCATTAGGCGCCTGAGTGAGCCATATGGTTTTTACTTTGGTACATCCATGCAGCACCAATGCAGTCTCAGAGCATTTATCAGCAGGTGGGTAAATTCAATGGACAAATATCTAATGTCACTATTTCAAGCCTTGGATAAGTACCTGGATTCCTGTTGAGATGCTCCAGTATCCTGCCCTACACACAGAGGGGCTGGATGGATTCCTAAAAAATTACTTCTCCAACCACCAGGTATTTCAGTTGCAGCCATGCATTACTGTGAAGGAGCTGGGGAGGAATTCAGCCCTTACTGCTCCCTGTAAAGGCAGCAGGGTTGGTCCAAGCCACATCAAATTCTGCTTTATAGGTTAAATTTTTGTGTCTGAAGAAGAGCCTTCTGTTAAAATGAGGTGACCTATTACTCCATAGCCCTTTGCAAAACAAGAAGTTGTGAAAATGCCTCAAGTCTTCATCTTCTTATAACAGAAACTATTGATAAGTTAAGGCACTAAATAGCTGTTGCCAATCAGGCTTTACTAACCTGAGTTACTATAACTAGACTAAGTTTTCATGTCCCCTCCCTAATGTTGCTGACACCAGTTGAGTAATTTGAAAATGTCCTTCTTTGCACTGCAACATTTGCTCATCTCAACAGCATATTGATGGGCTGTGAGCTCAGTGAAGCTTACCTGCATTGAGACAAAGGGAACATCTCATGATGTTTGAGCAAAACACTTGTGCATTTAAGTGCCTGCAGATCCAGGGTCAGGCTTAGCAATTAATGAGTTTTCCTACATCTTTTTTCAGCTCTGCTCCTGCACTAGTTCCTGACAGCAGACTGAAAGAAGGGTAATTTCTGTTTAATATTGCCTCTAAATTTGCTTTTTTAAAAACCTCCCTCTCATTTTAAGCCACTGGTTGTGAAGATCTTTGTGAAAACCCTTTGCAGATTATCGGTGTGCATCCACCTACTTCTGATGCTACTTGGGCTGCTGGTGATTATTTGTATGAGCTGCACATAACACTCATGTACCACTAAAGAGACTGCATTCTTCTTTAAATTGCCATTTCTTGCAAATTCTTGCTTTATAAGTTGGGCATATTATTCCAGGCATATTATTCAGAAGAACCATTCGTGGAGCAGTGTTCCAAGTCCACTGCTGGCTGCTGGTGCTGCATCCATCACACAGAAGCAGGGAGCAGAATACACTTACTTGCAAGTCATTACAGAAACCAGAGCTTAATTCTCTGGTAATACAATTCCTCCAGTATGCAGAACTATGAACTGTAACTACAGTCCTTTTTAAAAGCAATAATAGTCCTAGTGGAAATAAAATCCTCTGTAACCTCTTATCCTTTCAGCTCTGCGAGTGCACTGGAGCATAGCTGAACAGAAATAACAACTACCTCTGCCATCAGTACAAACACAATGAGCACTGCTGAGATTAGATATCAAGACAGCATCCTTCACAAAGAGATGCAGCAAATAAAAGTGTACCACATCATTGAAAATCATCTGTTTATAAAATCACTGACTGAGGGAAAATGTTAAGCTGTTTCATTCACAAGCTCAGCCAAAGCATCTGATGTAATACTTAAACTTTCTGAATCACATTTAGCTTCTATTGTCTGGGAAATGTCCTCGGCCCCAGTGAAAAAGCATCATGAGCTACTTCATTTCATCTTTGGTGTATATAAGCTTTTTTCCTGAAGCCAGAGATGCCAAAGGAAAAGACCCTGACTTCTGCAGAGTCCAGGAGGAAGTGGCTTTGAATCAACTTTGCAAGATTAGGGCTCTCTAGCTTTCTTCAAACTCTGAATCAGTAAGAAAACCACTGCAGATCTGAAGCTAGGGAAAGATAAATGCTCTGTGTGCTGGGGAAGTTTTGCTGATAAATTAGTCTTGTTGAAATAAAAAAAAAAACCAACAAACAAACCTGAAAGATGCAAAATGATACAAAGGAGAAAGTAATTAAAGGCCCAAAACAGTGCAGTTGAAGTCAAATATCAAAATGAGAGATGGATGATTTACCTAGTTCACTGTCCAGTTCCTCCGTGTGTACCCCTTCTTCTCCAAGGGAAGAGCAGTAAATGAGACAGAAAAAATTAAAAGAAAATTTCAGATACCAGCCCCAAGCAAGAAATTCCCTACAGCAAACAGCAGAACCAGCACTAATTTTCTAAACACCAAGCCCAAGCTTTCCATTTACCACACGCCAGTGATCAGAATATTGATGGATCTGATGCAGACAATGAAAGATCTGGCTCTTGCACTCCCAAAACATCTGCATCAATGGACTACACTTCCATGTCATGGTTTGCTATGGCAAAGTCATGCAGTGTGATGTTCTCACTGTATTGAGGCTTCTCCCTCAGATCGTACAGTCTGACCTTTGCAATCTGTTCTACAGACACATTATAGAAAGACAGATAGATAGATAGATGGATCTATCACAAGGCCAGACCTGGATACCAATGAACAAATCTGAGGGGAAAACCTTGCACTTCATAAGGACTAATGTAGCTGTAGCAAGGTTTTCAAGAATGCACCTAAATTTATGTGCACACAAGGTCCAACAGGCTTCACTGTCCTGCTCAGATGATTTAAGATAGGCATGAGGTGAAGTGCCTTGTTTAACTGGAGGCACAGAGCCACAGTCCAGATGCACTGGTGAGGCACACACAGGAATGCACCAGTTTTAGCAGGGCACCTGGGACAAAGATCACATAATTTTTCAAAGACACAAAGCCATCAATATTCGCTGCTGCTCCATTTATCATTATCTGCTCCATATTCATAAGTTAACAGTGACACAGATGATTAAAGTATTGCTTGGCCTATAAATAATAATAATGCAGTCTGAAAATGAAAGATGGTGACAAAACCAGAACAAAGATGGTAAAAACAATCTTGAACCCAACACAGCAAAGTTTAAGCCACATAAATGAATGACAGAAGCAACCAGAAAAGGTAGGGTTACAACATCTGGACACCCAAAAAACCACTTTCATGACCTCTTTCCAAAATACTGTATCAAAGCAGTTGTTTGGGACCATTAGTGTGAAATACAAATTACAATTTCCTTTGATAGCCTAAACAATGGGAAACAAGCAAAAACTTTTTTAGGGACACATACCCTGATGAAGCAAAAGCATGAGGCAACTGCACCCAAACAAATCTGAAACAACACCTAACATTTAGAAAAACCATGAAGAGGGTGGGATGAGCCTGGCAACTCACATGCACACACACCAAACAAAACAGAGGAGTCATCCCACACTGGCTCTTGTGGAATGACACATAACAGTGACCCTTGCCAAAAAACGTCCAGCTTCTGTGATGCAGCAAAACTGACCTCTAATCTTTGTTTTTTGAAACATAATTATTCTTATGGGCTAAGCAAGATTAGAGCAGCCAAGCAAAGCAGTGCACAGCACTACTGTAACTATGAAGCAACTGGTTTAACTATTCAATGTTAAAAATATCCATTAATGAGCAACTTGGTGAATGAAGCGAAGGGGTGTGTGGGAAGATGAAATTAGCTGAGTTTAAGGAGTTGATAAACAAACCACTGCCACAGTGACAAACCAATGCCACTGCTCGCCAAAATTATGAACTCAATGAAATACAATAATACCAGCTGTATGTTTCTATTCCAAATTAAACAGATTATTACAATGTTTGCTTTACAACTGGTGAGAGAACAAGAGAAAGACTTTCCCTTCTGCGAGGAGACTTAAAACTGTAACAGAGGAGCTCAGTCACCCTCTGCAGCCTCGTGGTACTGGCTGCTCCTCTCCTGGCACATCCCTGTGGTTTGAGGGGATCCTGCCCTGTGCACTAGGAAGTTGGTGATCTGCTTCATCACAGCAGCCAAGACTGCAGAGGTAAATTCTCACACCCCAAAAACTCTTACAAGCAAAAGGTAAGAGAAGTAGAAAAACTGCATGTGCAAAAACAGTAACAGCAGTTCTGGGGGCCAGAGTTGAACCTAACAGTGAAAAGGGATTGAGTTGATTCTTTACTGAAATAAAATTGTGATTCTTACTGAGATGACTGACACCACTAGGAGGTTAATCACATTTTGAAAACTGATTTTACAAGGACAGCACCAACACTGATGAAGGAAACCCTTCAATTTTTAAGAAGTTTCTACCATTCTAGTACTGTATTAGCCAAGATTATGTATTTGAATACTATCACCTTTCCTAGCCAGTATACCAAAATCCCCTCACAGGTTTTCCCAAACATTTAAGTTATTTTCATAATTCCCCTTTTCTTCCAGCATCTCCTAAAGAAGGCTGGGAAGGGACCTCCTTTAACAGTCCTGCATTTGGCTGCTCTAAATCGGACAGTGGCTTGCATTTCCAACATCTCAAGGAATACCAAATCTTATCAGTGCGAATTTTCAGTGTCAGAAATCTACACTTTCAAATGGAATTTGTTTCCAGCAATCACAACACTGCGCAGACTGTCAGCATTTAACAGCAGAAGTGAGGCAATTGAGTTATTTCTGCTCAAACAAGGCAATAACAACGTAACTCTTTCAATCCATGTGAAGCAGGCGGTGGGAGCGTAACACAGCGGAGCACGCAGAGACTCAGTCACTCCCTCCCACACAGCGATCCAAGAGGCAAACATGTCAGACAGCTTTGAGTCTTGTTCAGCATCAGTGACTTTTCAAATGCCTTTGCAAAAACAGAGGCCTCTTACTTGCAGCACCTCCTTGATTTTTATTAAATGATCTGGCACCTCGGTGGTTGTTTTACATTCACAGCGATTTTTCAACATTGTCTGTTTGTACTTACTAATAAATCTTTTTTTAAAAAGAAGTCTTTCTGAATACTAGTTATTAGAAAGAGAGAAGAGAAAGGAAAAAAAGTCACCTAGGAATGGAACAAACACAGTATTATGTCACCATTTTTAGTCTCTTACCATCATCTTCACATTCTTCTAGAGGCTTCTGCTGTTTGTTCAGGCACCGTGGATCTAGCCAAGATGTAGTTTTTGTGTTGTGGCTGGAAACCAAAAATGGAAATATGACCTTTGTTAATAAAGCAGAGTTGAAGTATCTGTAACATAAAAGTACATATCCTCTTTATATTTCAACAGACCTGAAGGTATACTTTGATTCAAAGAAACAGCTCTACAATCTGATGTTGTGCAAAGTAGTCACCCAAATCACAAGAACTTTGGCATTGAAAACACAAAGGTAACAAGTGAAAATATACAAATCAGCATTTCTGACTGGAAAGAGGCATGTGAATGCTGCAATATTATAATATTAATTTCCAAATTTTTGTCTTTGGTGGCTTGTTTTTTAATTCCAAGAGCTGCCTCTGAGCTAAAGGCAGAAGTTTCCCTTCCTCACTAAATTATGCAGTGATCTCTCTTCCTACAAAAGACCTTTGACATGTCTAGAGCTGACCCAAGCATTAGTCAAAAATGGTTTTGACTGAAAACTTTAATTACACAACTAAAAATGCTCTGTCTAAGCCTTTGATGGAAGTTGAACAGCTTAACTTTCAACTCTTCCTTTCCACAAGTCCCCTGACAGCCTCACGATGCCAGTCCCAGCGGTGAAGGCTGCATAGTAAACAGGCTTAAAATACGTTTTTCTAAACGTTATTTTCTCCCATAATTTCATTTGCATAAGCAGACAATCTGGTAATATAATGCCTCTTCTGCAACCTGGTGTCATCTTAGACACAACCTGCTAAGATATCCCTCCAGTCCCTGAGGTATCACTTATCTAGCTTAGCCTTTAACACTGCTTAACAGTTTTACGTTTCAATACCGTAGTAATGCAATTTACTTCTCCTTCAAGGTCTCAAAGAGGTTTACAAACTGAACTTTAGCCTCACAACAGCCTCATGAGGGCTCTGTAATGAGGGCCACGATCCCTGAGGAACTAACAGCCAACCAGCAAACTTGCATTGTACTGGAAGAAAAGGGGCCAGCCCTGCTCCCAGGATCTGAGTGAGCAAATAAAAGGTCCCTGTTTTACACATCCTACAACCCACCCCTCCCCAGGCAGGATGAGCAAATATGTTTAATCCTTATGTGTGCTTCAGAGCAATTAACTGGCACCTAGAAATCTGAATGGCAGAAATTCAGCAAGTCAGGCAAATTAACAAAAATAAAGCAGAGGGGGTCTGCCACCTTACAAATAAGCAAGTCTGCAGTCTAGCTGAGAAAGAGGGTGGTGGGAGGAGAGCAACAGAATATTTGCATATTTCTTGCAATTTTGTACTCGCTAACCAAAGGCTCACAACATTGTAGTTTGCTGAGGCACAGAAAATTTAGCTGAACACCTTCCAGATCACACACTCAGATGGAAAGGATTGTGTTAGATCTGTAACAGATAACAGGGGATTGGGATATGCTGTGTAATGAAAATCCCATTTAAAGCACCAGAGGAATGTATCTCAAGAACCAAATTGCTTCAGCTACATCAGGATTGGTTATCTGACACACAGCCCTGGCCCCACTGGATGTGCACTGGTTCTGTGCAAGAAGCTCATGCTGCTCCCTTCAGCACCCTGACTTGATACCCAAAGAACCACAGATGCTGGAACAGACATCTGAGCTGACTTGGGTCCACACTGCTCATTAACTCTCTTTCTTAATCTGATGCAAATCAAACTAAAAGGTTTCTGGCTCAGGGTGTCCTTAGAATTAACAGAACTGCAGTCATTCAGTGCTGCATCCACACCAACAGGTTCATGCACAAAATGAGCCCCATGTGAACATATCCTCACACTGCACTGCAGGGAGGGAGCAGCTGCTGCTCCCAGAGCTTCACATCACACAGGCTTGTGTGTACAGGCTCTGTTTGCCCAACACATACATGACTCTCCTGACAAATTATTTAGAGGTGCTACAGTCCTGCACTGTTAAGAGAGCACAGACACAGCAGCCATGGGGGTTTGGGAAAATCAGTGGCAGCAGTAGAACCCCTGATGGAAGCACCCGTAAGGAAGGAAAGCAGGGGCCCCTGTGGGGTCAAAAAGGGGAGCAAACCACTGCTTGGGCAGCATTTACTGCTCATCATCTGTCCTCCTGCAAGGAGGAAAATGGCAGGCTGAGCAGGCTATCAGGCTGTTCTGTACAAAAAGGCCAGAGAGTAGGTCAGATAACGAGGCACCCTGAGGACACAGTGAAGGGCAGAAAGCGTGCTCAGGGTAATACACACATCTTGGTTTCATCTGATGAGAATTAGCATTTTGCCTTCTCGACCTTTTCTTACACTTGGGGGCTGTTGGGGCTTCTTCAGGTAATTGAGAGTGCCCTAGAAAATGGCCTTTTTTAGAGCAGCCCTCTCCCAGCTGGTGAAGGGCCATTGAGGTGCCCTCAGTCATCTCAGCTCCTCAGATCTTCTGGCAATCTTCTCTAATGTGTTCCCTTGCCACTGCAGCCAAGGGAAAACCTGCTCTTGAACCTTTCCCTGGCTCTGTCCAAAAGCCCCCTCTCCTGATGCTGAGGCAGGACTGCTGCCCTCAGAACCCTGATCCAGGGTAACTCCCCACAGGAGAGAGGGCTAATTAGCAGAGGAAGTTCTTCTGCAGCAACTGGGCATTGGCTTCTGGTACCATTTCCACAACTGCATTAAACAGACCATCAAATCCAAAATCAATTCCTCACCCCCTCTTCTACTTGGCAGCTAAGGGCTTGAGTTGCAAAGGCTAATTGAGTGTTAATGTCTAGCTAAACTCTGTGCAAGACATCTCTTACACTAACAGGTCCTATTTTATAAGTTACTCCTACCTCAATAAATTTAGACAAGTATAATTTGAGACTATTATTTATGGCATGAAAAAAATCAATATCATCATAAAACTGCTGACAGCAATCAGCTCTTAGGCAAAGACTGCAGAGCACGAGTTGCTGGTGTTCCAAACTTGCTGTGCCTACCCTGCACTGAGCTGTACCTTTTGCAAACCACCAGAGAACATTAACACATTTGGCCCATTTTCTGTGACGAGGGGACAACACACGAAGTCCATCCCTGGCTCTGCTGCCTGTGCACAGGGCTGGAGGAAACCCCTCTGCTGCATTATGCACAGACACAGGCACCAGAAATAAGTCTCAGCCCTTCCAATTAGGAGCTTTCATTCCACCCATGAAAACAACTAGCCCGTATTTTACAAGTGTCTGCTCCTTTTGTAACCACCCTCATAAAACCAGCAATTCCTGCTGCCTTGGAACTCAGGAGCAATTTGGATGTTAATCCAATCAGCAAACGCAAACCCCCCTTCAGAAGCAGTAAAGAACTAACAGCTCTGCAACATAACTGTATACACTAAATATTTAATACACACACAGAACGCATCCATGGAGGTTTACTTATGCCCAAGGAGAGGGAGAGAGAGAGAGAGATGGAATTAGAAGAACAGGAATGTGCTTTACTCTATAAAATAGACTTCTCCGTTCTCCGTGTAGGCCATCTCCCAGTTTTCGGGCAGAGGGCCTAGGCTGTCCTCGGCAGAAGGAGGTAGGTACTGGGGGAGGCTCTGGGATGGTTCCGTGGTGGGGACGTGGGGGTGGCTCTCGCTGGCGGACACGGGGGCTGCCTCTCGGACGATGCGCGCGCTGTGCTCCTCCTGCTCACCAGACTCTGCTGAGGAACAAACAAACAAACAAACACAGGTCAAAGTGAGCATCAGCCCTCTTCTCCCCCGGTTTGCTCCTCCAGGTTTGTCCTGCCAGTTTTGCTCTCCTTGCCTTTTAATTCATGAGATGCAGCCCCAGATGGAGCAAGGGCAGAGCCCCAGCAGCGCCTGCAGCACCAGGGGCGAGCTCACCTTGCCCACACACACACTCTGCCAGCCAGATCCTCACAGAACAAACCAGGAGCTGTGATCAGCTCCTGTGGTCACTCCAGCAGGCCCTGCTGAGGTACCAAATTCGTCGAAGCTGTCTGAGGCCAGGGCTCACTGGTGTACAGGAGTTCAGTGTGCTTTTGAGCAGGCTTACAGGTTCACTCCTGCAGTGCCAACTGCGGGACAGGATTAGGAGGATAAAATTTCCTCTTTGAAGAAGGATCAAAAGAAGAGATTTTACAAGTGCAAAATGCTGCCAGAAACTCAAAGTCAACAAGCTAATGGTGAATGCCTTCAGTACAGGGCATTATTTTAAATTAAAAATTAAAATGAATGCCAGCACTGTACCATGTGTCCACATGTTGCTGCTCGCTAGTGCCTGCTCTTGCTGTCTGAGGAGATTTGTTCCATGGCTCATCGCAGTATCCTTCCAGTCAGTGTCAGTCAGGAGTATTTTGTGCTGTATCTGGCCCTTCTCCCTCCAAGGAAATGTTTCTGGTGCTTGTATCCATGCAGTTTAGAGCTGTATCCATGAAACACTGCTGCTCATCCCTTCTCATAACTAATCACAGTAAATGGTCCCCAATAAACAGGTCTGTGCCCTCACTCCTTCACAGAGAGGTTTTGGCAACAACGGACAAATTTGAAAACTAACCCTGTGTCTAGCAATGGGATTTTCTCTGTTTGGCTCTTGAAGGTGTTGAAAATTTATGGCAGCACTTCCACATCCCCTGAGAACACCAGTACAAGCACAAACAACACGCTGAGCAAAAGACAGAGAGATCAGTGTCACCCTCTGCCAAGACCCCAAGGAGTGGGACTCAAAGGGCTTCACAGACAGGACCTTAGCCCTGCTCTCCACACTAGAGACCATGGACATCCTCAATTCACAGCCCACAGCCCTGGAAAGAGCTCCTGCATGATTCTGGTCTGTGTGCTGCCATCACCAAAAGAGAAAAACATAATAAACTGTGAAGAATAGGAAGAAAAACATCTAGACTATACCAGTACCCCCAGCGTTTGCTTTTCAGCCCTCCTGGAGTTTGATATTTTTAGGTAGAAGATGACAAGATAAAGAAGCATGAAAGAATCATCGTCAGCTTAAAACTGAGAGTATAAACATGCCAAAATCTGGAAAACACAAGTTACCGAGAGGTCTCCTAGGGAAGCAGGAGCATTTTAATATGGCTAGCACACTTACATGTGAAATAAGCATAAGGAATAGCTTTGGTATATGAGAAATAACTCTTTTCTTGATTCTGTGCCCATTTAATGAAGGCAAGGGGCCAGGGTGTGATAACGTTGTGACAAATGAGCTGCATCTTCCAGTATTTCATCTCGCAAAGGAAAACAAGGAAGAGAAATGATGCTCAAGCTACTTCAGGGGCACCAAACTGAGACGGGCAGCAAGGAAATCAAATAACAGATCTCCCATCAGCTTCTTCCCAAAATCAGATCTTGTGACAAAGGCTGAAGCTGCTGTCATGTCACAACATGTGAGAAACCACCTCAGTCCAAAATTTTGTCAATGAGCTGGTAAGCAGAGACAGAAATTCCAAACTGGGAGAAATTAGGCTGGCTAGGAGCAATTTGAGTTGGAAACGGGTAGCAGGTAGCAGCCAAACAGAGCACAACCCTCAAAAGCCGTTTGACAGTTTGGCCCAGAGAGGATCAAAACTAAATCTCAGCCTAAATCCTTTTAAAGCTCTAAATATGTTAGAGCCAGGACATTGGCAGGTAGGAGCTGGCAGGACAGATTCTCTGACTCATCAGAGGCTGGGAAGGAAAATTTTCATGGTGACAGAAAGTGATCAGAGGACAAAGGATCAGTTATGGTGAGCTCCCACAGCAAGCAGCTGGGAAAGGCTTGAAGGGGTGGACAATACCTGCTCAGTACCTGCCTCAAAAGGAGAAGATGAATTCAGAGCTTGAAACTGAGCTGAGGTAACAGTGCTCTACACACTAATACTAGGCCTGGGACCATGGGCAAGAGCTCTTGCACCTCAGATCTTCACAAACTTCCAGCTGATTTCTGTGGAAACTCAATGGAACTCCAATAGAGTTTTATTCTGAATCTGCCTGCACAGCACTTGACTTTAGATTGCTAAGGTTTGCAGTCATCTTTCAGCCAAGGCTTGATGGTAGTAGCCATGGTGGGAACATGGTGGGAATAAGAGCAAGGAGGACACAAGACCTTCATGAAATACTGAACTTGCACCCATGCTTCAGATCTCCTTCCTGCAGCAAAAAGCTTTCCATTTGCTGGTAGGTACCTTGGAGAAGAGGACCTAGTACAGGAACTGCATGTGATGCAAGGAGGGACAAAGGACAGCAACATATTTAGGAAGGAGCATTAATTAATTTCAAATGTAATCCTGGTTGAGTAATTTCATACTGTTTGTAACTGTCAACCATAGCTCAACTCTTCCCCAGCCTTTCTGCGATTAATGGATCTGAACTTGACCCCATTTTTGTCTCAAACAGTTCAATCCCACCAGGCCTTTTAGGAAAGACACAGCTGTGCACGAGGTTGTTCACACCTGGACATCTGCCATGCAGGTGTTTGGCCATTCTGTTTGACATTGACAGCTCTGCAGAAAACACATTAAAAACAACACCCCCCCCTTTCAAAATACCCTCCAGAAGCTTTCCCCATGTATTCTAACTGAAGGACAGCAGTATTTTTTTGCTTTACCTGTGAAGCTACTGCTCATTTCAGGTACATCATCCTCTTCCTCATTCTCTGTATGCACTATGCCAGCATTTTGCATATCATTGTAAGACTTGGTTCGCTTTGGAGTCGACTGCTTGGAGCCAGACTGCAGGTTTTGCAAAGCATTGGTGGAAGTCACTTTCCCACTGAGGGGCTGGCTTGGAGGCTTCGGCGTTCCATAATAGTTACCTAGGCAATAGAGACACATTTGCATCTTCAAAAGAGAACAGTTTATAGCAGTGAGGTTTCTATTTCATTTTCTTTGCGGTTCCACTGAAATTTCCGTCCCTCCCCACAGATAAGTAAATAAAGAAGCTAACACGTGCCATTCCTATTTTTGGGGGTGCACATTTCATCTCTACTGCAGACACAGAAATATTTCTTGACTTTTTAGTTATTCTTGTTGAATCTAAAAGGAGAAGCAATGGTGGTATTGTTTAGGTGCACTGAGCGTACATGGGCTAAAACAAAAGGCAGTCATGGTGAATAGCAAAACTTCATCTCGTTACATCTGAATTTCAATTAGTAGCCTTTTTACATGTGTGCACCCACACAGTGCTGTGGCAGATCTGGAGTCAGCCCTGCAGAAAATAAAAAATTCATGACTGCTATCACCAAGAGAAGTGACGAAAGGCTCGATGGCCTGCTTTAGCACACAGGTTCTTCTAGGGGGGATGTTGCATTTGGAAAGCAAAAACTATTCTCTCTCTAAAAGAAAACTTAAGTCAAAGGAGAGAAAAGGAAAGATACCACATGGCACTGCTTTCTTCAAAGAGGAAATTCAGCAGTTGGGTCAACTTGGGTAGAAGTGAAGAACCAGACCTTAAAGCTAAACAGATGCACCCCCAGTTATGCCAATACACACTTGGAATCCACCACCAGCTGTGATGGAAACAGTGCAAAGTGCTTGGGCTGCTTCCCTGCCATGGTAAGTGACCATGAAGAGACACAGAATAAGTGCACGTTCATTCATGCCAGAACAGCACAGAGGTATTTCACTGCCCCTGTTTCACTTCACCTCCACACCACAGCAGTGCTTGATTTGCCCTGAAAGTCTCCACAGCAACCTCAGGTCTGGAATCTGTTCCCACAGCACTGGGCATTACAGGAATTCAGACCTATTGCAAGGTAAATATTCTGATTTTTACACAATTATCCATTATATAAAACAGTTTTACATAAAACTCTCCAAAATTTCTCTTTCACGAATTATTGTTAATTTTTATTTGCCATCCTCAGATTCCAAGGGTAGGCTTAAAAATTTTCCCTATGCTCTTTGTCATGACAAAACACAAAAGATGCCCTCCCATATAGCTCAATTGTGGCAACAGTGCAAAATTCTTCTCTAAAACATATGTTTATTTACACTCTTCATTGATCTCCACATGCTATAAATATAGCACATATATCTCCACATGCTATACCTGAAAGCATTATTTTTCAATTTTTTAGTACATATTTTCTCAGCCACCGTAGGAGAAGATCAGGTTTGAGACCATCTACGGAACCTGAAGGTGCACAAGTCCATGGGAAGCTACGAGGTCCTGAGGGAACCTGGATGGAGCTGCTGTGTCACTTTTCATCCTAACTGAGGAGTTGTGGCAGTCTGGTGAAATTCCCACTGACAGTAAAAGGAGAAACATAACCCCTTTCTTAATAATGGAGGACCCAGGAAGAGGCCAGCCAGTCTCACCTCTGTGCCTGGCAGGGTCATGGAGCAGATCCTGCTGGGAGGAGGATCACCAGGACCCATCAGGAGTGGAATCACCCTGAAAGGAGGATCACCAGGACCCACCAGGAGCTGGAATCACCCAGAAAGGNGGAATCATCCTGAAATGAGGATCACCAGGACCCACTAGGAGCTGGAATCAGCCTGAAAGGAGGATTACCAGGATCCACCAGGAACTGGAACCACCCTGAAAGGAGGATCACCAGGACCCATCAGGAGCTGAAATCACCCTGAAAGGAGGATCATCAGGATCCATCAGGAGCTGGAATCACCCTGAAAGGAGGATCACCAGGATCCACCAGGAGCTGGAATCACCCTGAAAGGAGGATCACCAGGACCCACCAGGAGCTGGAATCACCCTGACTGGCAGAGTCCATCTGGGAAGACCATTCAGGAAACACTTGTAATCATTCCCCCTCACTGCCTCCTGTGAGGTGAAAAGGTATTTCTCACCGAGCTGAAGCCCAAGAAGCCAGAGCAGCTCCCAGCTCCACGCTTTCACAGCTGGAGTAGCAGGACAGCAACACGTGCAGGTTTGTGTGAACAAGGTGTGCTCCAGCCTGTACACAACAACGTGGATCCAGCTCCACGGGAGCAGCAAGACTGTGCAACGCTTTCGTCTCCTGCTCATCACTCCAGAATCTTAAATGTACATTGATGCATAATTTATGGGGGGAAGGAAATTACTTCTTCTGGAAAGAGCCTCTAATGGGTACGGAGGCTCCGCGAGCAGGTTGCAGTTTCTGCTGGAGAAATAATTCTTATGCTCTACATACTGCAGGACTGTTTCATGCAAAAAGAGGCAGAATGGGGGAGAGAGAGTGCGAAGGGAAAATACAAACGTAGGAGGGGGGAAAAAAAGGGTTAATTAACCCTGCTCCCATCTATCCTTTTTGGCATTTCTCATGAAGAATGACACTGCTCTGGGATTTTGTGGGTTGTTATATTTGTTTTTTTTTTAGGTTGTTGCTTTGTTTGGTTTTCTAGGAAAAGAAAAAAAAGTGTTTTCTAAGGATATTAACTGCTAAGCAGAGAAAGTCATACACATGAAAACAACTTTTATTTATAGCACTGCACATCACTATTTTATGCAAAAGTTATTTTAGGGCTGTTGTAAACGGTTAAATTCTTTAGGATGGATGCAACAAAGAGGATGAAGGGGATATATAGATGTTGATAGCGTGGGTTTTATTTCCCCTGGACAAGAACAAAGCACAGATGGTACCATCCCTCCTCCAATTACAGAGAAATGTATGATTATATCTTTGAATTTTGTTCCTCTTCAGTTCCTCTAGCAACAGCAAAGCTGGAGTTCCTAGCAGTCCATGGAGAGCTGTTCCTCAACAGAAAAGCAGGCTTCTCTAAAGTATTTCAGGTTTTCTTACACTGAAATCATTAGTCATTTTTCAAACCAGCCATGGTTGTTGGTACTAACATTAGTGAATAATTACTTTCTACCGAGACAGTGTGCTGTCTTAGAGGATCCCTGTAAATATAAATGAGCGTATAAAAAGAGCAAATATGAATTTGAGCATGGCTCTGCATGTGTGGGGTTTATGGGAAATGCAGCCACTGGGGCTGAACTTCTCTTTTTTCTCCACAGGAGGCAGATTAAGCCTGAGTCAATATACGAAAAAATCAGAGCTCTTCCTTCAGATTCACACAAGGACAAACAGGTGGAGGAAATAACCCAGCTCTTGATGAAAATCTTTTAAAGAATGCTCCAACCCAGCTTCCAGGTGACATGGAAAATGAGAGAAAGTGGAAATGCTATCTTTCCCTCATGTTTGCTGGGTGCAGTCAGCCCTATTTCTCTTCTCTAAGCAGTTATTTTTGAAGACATGGCATGTGGGCCTGGGCGTGGGAGCAGACACAGTATTAGGGGGGACTGGTAAAAATAATCATCAACCCTCATGTTTCATCCTCAAAACTGGAAATAGAAAATATTTACACTGTGACTCAGAAATCCAAACATGCTCCATTAACAACTGACAGTGAACAGCCCAGCAAGAGTTTTACAACACTCAGACTTGACATTATTCGTTCAAATTAGATCTATCAATGTTTATGAAAAAACATACATTTAAAAATAGGCTTTAACAGTGTTTTGTGAGCCACTTGTAAGCCTAAAGAAGGGGCTAACTTCATAGCCAGTGTAATTTGTACTGAATATCCAATCAGCTCTAATTATTAACAGCATGTTACATGTGCATACACAAGCATCTGTCATCCCAGAGGATCCCAAAACATTTTCTGAAGTCAGCACAGCAGTCAGGGCAGGACTCCCCAGGGTGCTGAGCTCAGGTGAAGCTCTGCAAAACTTCTGAGGACTCTGACCCCAGCAGGATGTCTCTGAGCTGGAAAGGAGCTGCCTGTCTCCCAGACAATGGAGATTTCCAGAATCAGACTGCAGGAAACTCTACTTTTCTGTGGAAATGCCAGTTCTGAAGCAGCCAGCAGTGGCAGGAATGGCACTTTCCCACGTCTGATTCCTGTGGGAACTGGGCCTCTGAGCCTTGCCCTCCTCCATCATATTTGGATCCTGCCTTCAGCACCTGAATTAATAGCTAGTAACAACCCATTCACTCCACAGATGCACATACCATTAACTGAATCCCTTGTCATCACTTTTCACTAACCCTTATTTTATTCAGTCCCTTGGTGCTTAAAACTTACTTAACCACAGCTGAAGTTTGATGGCAGCATCTGCAGCCAAATCCATGACTTAATCCATGCACTCTAAAGCATCACTCAGGAGAGTGCACAAAAATAACAATAATAATGAAAAAACCCGAACAGAAGAGCCATTTGGAATGAGCTGGTTTCTTTTCATCTCCTTATCTTTAAGTGTCGGCAGCTTACACATTTTAGCATCACACCCAGTAATTAGACTTTGGTAACAGCTTATCACAACAATAAGACAAGTTCACATCATCATAACACTTCCTGCTCTGCCAATTCAAGCAGTGATCACAATCAATGAAAGCAATCTACAGCAGCTTCCACCCTGTCCTGAATTAAAGCAACACTGTCAGTCAAGAGAACTTTCTTTTTCAGTTTTAGAATCCAAGTGGCAGTGGAAAATTTGTCTTATATTTCTAATAACAAAGCATTGTTCTAAGTATTCCCCAGGTAGGCAGTAAGTTCACCCTAAATTGTTTACGTGACTTGGATGTTAAAATACAATTCACAAAAACTAGCTACCAACTAGCTACCCTTAAGTAAAATAACTCTGAACCTACCCCATAAAACCCTTGAATTCACACTATTGAATTCAATTCCATTTGGGCTGAAAGGACTCCATCCAGCCAAGATGCTGTTTCTGGAATGGGCAGAAATGCACAAGAAGAGAGGCACAATCTAACAGGTTCAAATGTGGAATGGACACTAAAAGCAGAGAGGGAAGTGGAGACCATGGAGGCTGCTGGGGTAGGGACAGGGAGCTGAGACGGAGAGGTGGAAGAAAGCAGAGTAGCTGACTGCAAGGTCAAACATGAGTTTGAGCATTAATTCTAATGGCACAATTAGAGCAATTGAAGAGTGTGGTCCCAAACCACATATTTCAGTTACTTGAACCTGCAGGTGTTTGCTCTGCAGCTGCTGTTCTCCTTTCTGGAGGAAAGATGTCTATGCCTAGGACTGGGAGTGCATTTGTGTCTCAGCAAAGGATCAAGAAGAGTTGATGCAATTCTGATTTGACTGATGCCTACTTGAGAAGTCTAATTTTGCAATTATAAAAATCCCAAGAAACTCAAAAGCCTCTGTGCAGCACAGAGGGCCCTGTGTCCATGAGAAGTGCATCTGATCTTCAAAGCGACCACTCTGTGCTAACAAGGACTCCATTAATAGCTCAGGGTTTAAAAAGCACTTCACAGCTTTCTGTCTTGGTGCAAATGGGTATTTTGGGAAAGACACTTGGAAGTTAGCGGCAAAATTAAGCAAGGCCTTGACACAAAGACTCGAAATGTAATTATTAATGTAATTGTTTTATTTTCTGACACTCGGCTCTCCTTCTCTGCACTGTACAAGACCCAAAACAATCGACCCTTAATTTCAGCAGAAGAGCTTCTGCTCATCTAATCCAGCCAGAGTGCTTGTGTCTGATTAGCACAGGGTGAATCGGTTCCTGGGAGCAGAGCTCCTGCAATAGTGTTTTGTCTGTTCTCTTCCCAGATCACATTCTGCTGCAGATTTCCACATTTAGATGACAGATCTGGTTGCTGTCTGTGGGATTCACCTAGCTGCAACTGCACATTGATTAGCAATTGCCTTGAGGAAATTCAGAGTATCCAGGCAACCGGGAGGAGGCTGTGGATGCAGCATCTGGATGGGAAGGAAAACAGGCAGTGAAGGAGAGCTCAGAGAAATTAACCTACAAAATATGCCTTTCCTTTAAATAGGAGGTTCTCTGTCAGTTTTTGTAGTTATTAATGATGGGGTTAACTGAAAGATCAGTTTGGGTTTCTTGTTAAATAAGTCAAACAGTTACAAACTGCACATTTCAATCAGGTCTGAAATTTAACACATACCCCAATTAGTGTCCTAAAGGCAGTGGCAGCATGGCAGAAAGGCACCCACAGAACAAATCACTCTTACTTACTCTGATTTTTGCTGTGTTATGATTAGGTGTTGCCACATGCTATTGCTAGCACTCATGTACAAGTGCATCCAAGCACATTTAAGGCATATGGAAATCCTAAAACAAAGCAATGATACTAAAAGTGATAAGTAAGCAGTACAATCTTGTCAGCATGGAGCAGGAGGGGGCTGGGGAGGCTCAGGGTGCTCCATGAGACCAGCTGTGTTATATCAACTGCTATATCCACACTCAAACAGATTTAAAAAAAATGGTAGGGAACATAAATAAACAGGTGCTTGTGTATGGTATATACAGATAGCAGGAGAAGCAGCTGGAAACACCCTACCTAGCATGGGCATAAAGAAAATACCCTGTCAACCCATTGCAATATGAAACTCTTCTTGCAAATAGTTAAATATTTGTAAACATAGTCCCAGCATGAGGATGTGTCCCATTAACACCTCCCCTCTCTGGAAGGCAGTGGCAGGGAGCTCTGCAGGCAGGGAAATGCTGCAGCCTGTGGAGGCCAGGCTGTCTCTGCACAGGAGCTGGGTAACACCAGCAAGAAGACTCTGGAGAGCCCCAAGATCACTCTGCACCAAAAAACCGATGCCAAAATGTGCCTGGACTACTAGAACAGCCTGCAACACACCAAACTATGGTTAAAAAGTAAATGATGCCTCCAATAACCTGAACTCTAACTTAAGAAGAAAGCAACTAATTCACCGTATCTCCTTTTTGCCAGAGATGTTTGGGAACCTTTTCCCCAAGGTTTCTGTTTTAAAACGCACAACTGCTAATTAACAATTTCTGACACAGCTCACACTGAGAAACTTGTTATTGAAAGTTCAGAGAGAGGAAGAAGTCAGTCAGGAATGCTGCAGGAAATTCAAAGCCACTCTAAAGCCCTATCAGATATTTGAGTATTTGCTTTTAGAGAAGGAGAGTTACTCAGGTACCACTTCAGCTGTTTGCAGAATGAAGCATTGTTATCAGATGACACTTCAGTACAGCAGCACTCATCCTTAACACTGATAATCGTGCACATACACAACAAGGTGTTGCCTTTTTTTCTCTACTAGTGGTTTAAAAAATAGCAAGAAAAAAGCAAGGAAAGTATTAAGAGGCAAAGATAGAAGAGGAAGCATTCTGCAGTGCACAGATATTAGGATGTGGATATACAATGTGACACATTACAATGGTGCTGAAGAAGCCATTATGATTTACTGAGTCAATCTCTAGTCAGGAGACAAAAATCAGCAGATCTCATCTTACTAAGTAGAACATGTTGTTCACCTGCATGGGCATCCCCAGCATCTGCCACCCTTCCCTGCCCAATCTTCCCCTCATGTTCTGCCTGCCACAGGCTCAGCTCTCATATCCAGATGGGACAGAACTGGTGACACCACAGCCTGCGAAAACACCAGCAAAAAAAATCCACCCATTTTGCTAAAGCAGCTGGGGCAGCATGGCTGCTGCAGAGAAACCCAAGGAGAGCCAGCACATCAGATAAATTAGGCTAAAGGCATCTTGATTTGAAGCATGTTGCTGAATACACCTCTCTGCTTGGGCTGAAATTCAAACTGCACTATTAATGTAATTTATTACAATCATTAAGAACCACAGTCGGAGACCCTGTCTACAGTAGCCAGTTTTATATAGTTTGAAAATGTTAGCAAGTCACCCCATTACATCTTAGTCATGAGACTAATGCAGATTACTTATTACTTCTCTTGGCAATCACATAACACTTGTCCTGGGAATGAAAGATGATGCCTTGACAATAATACTCCATAATGTAATAACCCTTCACATGTTATAAAGTGCAGCACTTTTTCCTTTGAGGATCACTAAGTGCTGGGCAGGCATTCATTCACACAGCCTCACCAGACCCTGGTGATGCAGGGGTATTCAAAATTCATCCACCATGCTCCTGTCCTGTGCCTCTGCACAGCTCCCATCTCCAGGGCTGCCTGAATTCAGCTCAGCCCTCCAGAACATCGTGGCTTCCACTCTCCCCCTCCTATTTGGATGAGCAGAGAGCTGCAGGCACAGGGCATCTGCTGAAATATTAATGAAGAGAGAAGTAAGTGTTGTTTTAATATTCTCCAGGCCAGTAACCTGAAGTATAGAGCAGTTACCTGATCTGCCCAGGGCCACTCAGCAGCTGCGGAAAAAAATGGGAATAAAATCTGGAAGTGGTGGCTGTGCTCAAAACAGCCCTCCCTTGGGGTGCCTGTGAGAGCCTGCAATTCAAATGCAGAAGTAATTGCTAAATAATTAGTAACCTACACAATTACTTCCATGCATCCATCAGTATTTTCTGCCCTGAAGGAGCAGTCAATAAATGCCTGAGACTACAATTACAGTGATTTCCTATCCACCAGAAGGCCTAGACAATGTGCAGCCTAAAAAAGAATTTTCCTTCCTAATGAGTATTGTCAATGGGAATTTCTAACTGGCCTGAGTGTGTTGTGTGCAGCACACACGTGGGGCAAAATCACCAATACTGGGGCAGCACGGCAGCTTTGGGCAGGTCTTCCAGCTGCTGGATTCATGTGATCAACATGTAGCTTTCATCAGGGGAGGAAAGGAGATGTTTCTGGGCTTTATGGTTAAAAATCAGGATGTTAAAACCTGAACAGAAAACCCCAGGAATTAAGGCTTGCCAACGCCCCCTCCCACCTGATTACATATTTTAAGCCTTTTGGGTGCAGAAGACACCAGGGAGACAAGAGGTGACCAGAACAGCAGCTGCCATGGCCACTCTGCCTTCAGGGGGATGTGAATCAAAAGCTGCCCAGAGGTACCTATTTGCAGTGCAAAGAAAAAATAATAATAGCATTACGAAGCCCTGTAGGTTGGCAACAACTCTTTTGTCCTGTTCAGCTTGCACTTTCTCCTTTTGCAATTAGAGCACTTTCAAAACGCAGGTTGCTCTGAAAACCTGATACACTCTCCTACCTTTTTATGGCTTCCCACTGTTCTCTTCTGCTTGTTCTTTATTCTTTCCAAATCAATAGTATCTGTATCAGCATCAAAGTCCTGGGTATTACCCCCCCTTCTAATGGCTCCCTGTTTTCTAATCTTTTCCCCCAGAACTTCTCTTCAGTAACTCTTCAGGTGTTATTAAATGCTTCTGTTACCTCTTCTTCTGCAAGATTTTTCCCAGTGACAGCACCCAGGTGACTTTATGTCCATCTTCTCCACCACCACATGCTGATGCTTACAAGTTAAGGCCAGAAGGGTCCTTGGGACCACGCTGACCCCAAACCACCAGCCTGCTTGAACCACTCAAGCTTGTGGCACATGAAAACTTCCCCATTTCTCATCCCTACTGCCCATTTCATAGCATTCCTCTTCCTTCATCTCTAAATCACCTGAAAGCATTAAATCACAAGCAACCCTATCTCTTCAATTGTTCCGATTTCTACTCAGTACAGCAGGTAGAATTAGAAGATTATTTCCTTTTGTTGGGTTTTATTCCTCTGGTTTAGAATAAGCCACCACTGATCAAAAATACAATCAAATTTATCATGGTGGAACACTTATTAAAAAAAAAAGTGGCAGCAAAATGCAGTGTAAAACAAACGATAATTAAAATATCTAAGACTGTAAAGCAGGTAAATAACAGAGACTTGGCCATTAAAAGTCTAACTTGCTTTGTGGTTTGGGCTTTTGGCAGAATATTTTATAGACAAAATTGCTTGGGATTGCAGCATCGAGTCTGAATCACCCCATCTTCCAAGATCTAATCAAGATCAACACTGTCTTGATTGATACAGCTGTAAAATAAGATTTCCAAAAAAAAGTATAACAAAGGCATTAAAGAAATCTCAGAAGGCAGCAAAATAATTTCTTTAAGCCATAAGTGAAAAATGAACTCTATTTATTTCACATTACAATCAAACAGTAATGTGTCTTGATGCATATTTGCACACATGCATCATCATTATTTGGTTTGTTCTCATTGATTTTTTCCTTCCATGGGCCAGCACTCCAGAACCACAATGCACCAGCATCACTGATGTCAACGGGGGAAGAAGCTTCTCAGTACTTCTGACAAATTATTCCTTTAAAGTTCAGGCACTTCTATCACCCACAGAAATGAAATACACATTAGGCTTACGAGAAATCAACCTCATCTTCAGCAGCTGAAAAGAGCAAGCCATGAAAGCTGAACAGTTTAGCTGCTGCTGCAAAGAATCACATAAGCAATGGAACGACCGTGTTAGAACTGTCCCAGATGGATACAGCATTTCCTGAGAACTAATTCCCAGCATGTCCCAGGAGCCAGCTTACAGACAGTTACCCACTTTGTCTTTCCAAGTGGAAAGGTCACTAGAACAAACAGATCAGGAAGCAATGGTGAGGCCTTTCAGCTGATCTATTTCAAGCACCACGACAAAAGAAAACTAATTCGGTGTTATAATTAGAAACATAGAGAGGAAAAAGCTCATTTTGGAGAAGAGCTGCTGCTGGAACGTTAGCAGTGGTGCTGATGGAGCTAATCAGCTCAGAGAAGTGGCAGAGTGAAACCAAATTATACATTTAGCATCTTCATGCAAACCAGGTTTGACACTGCAATTGTCTGCAGTTGGGAATGAGCCCAAGGTCTAAAGGTGCCCCTAAAAAGGAGTTCTTAAAGAAGCAGACAAACAGTACTTCAGGACTCTTTCTTCAGACCCTGAAAACCAAAACCACATGTCACAATTTTTTCTGTTCATGTTTGATGACTACTTTTCAAAGACTTTTGGCTATTTGTGTGTAGTTTGTATTTTTAAATGTATTCCATATTTCTTACTATAAAGAATAATTAGAATAAGGTTGCAAGAATAAGGCTTTTTCCATCTCTCATAGTTACAAAAAGAACCATTAAACTCCTTTCAAATGGAAATACGAAATGACTGAGCTGAAGTACACTGGAAGGACTTTCAAACCTGTAAAGTATTTCTTTGTAGTGTCTTGTCAAGAGGTACATTTGAATGTTCTCCAGAGGAAAAAAACCCAACCCACTCCAAAAGGAGTTTTCAATTTAAAGGAGCTATAGACTGCAGGTTTAGTTACACAAATCCTATTGTGTGCCGAAAAATGGCCAATTTGCCTTGCATTTCTCTGGAGCTTTTCCCTGTTCTCACCCTGGTGACATTTCAGTGCCCCTTGGCTGTCTCAGTGCTGTTGTTTGCAAAGTTGTGCTGTAAAAAGGATCAACACAATGACCCAAGTTAGAAGCAATTATCCAAGAACAAGGAAAAAAAAAAAAAAAAAAAAAAGCAGCAGTGCATCACATAGCTTCATAGTGACACACAACTGGGTGATGAAGGAAGTGTATTCAGGGAAAATGGGGGGAGAGAGAAACAGCAGGAGGAAAGAAAAACTGAACAAGGAGATGAGCCCTAGTGGATACAAAGAATAGATGGATACTGCCCCAGTATTCTGTTATGGGATTACATATTGGGTTTAACTTGAAGCCGAAAGACAGAAGCACAGCAAAACTGGAATTCCCTCTATCAGGTTACAGAGAAAAGGAAAGCAGAGCACCAGGATGGAGAGCAAGGTCCTAACTCGAGCGAGGGTGATGCAGATGTGCTGTCCCAGCATGGGTATCTGAAGTGCTTTTTCACTGCCCATGGCTCCATACCTTCATAAGTTCCGACTTCCAGAAGTGTCCCACTTCGCTCCAACTCCAGAAATTCCTCCACAGTCAGAAAGTTATAGTCCACACCAGGCACTTCTCCTTCTCTTGGAGGGCGAGTTGTGCCTGAAAGAAAAAATTAGAACATTATTAGAGTTCTTTTCTTATCAAGAGTTAAAAGGGACAGTAACAAATTCTCACAGAGATACAACAGTATCTGTAAAACACAGTTCTGTGAGCTACAAGGGTCAAAAGAAGTTTGAATTTAGCACCCCATGTAAAAACAAGACACAGATCTCAGGTTGAGCTGGTGGCACCAATTACAACAAAACAACTGAAGGACAATGTTTCTTGTATTCTCAGAAAGACTCTGGCAAAGAACTCTCTCGTCTCTGTGTCCAGAAACACAGCTGGGAAACTTTGGTACTTGGGAATATGAGAGCAATTACTTTCCTACGGTTAGAATTGCCTCTCATACTTCACTAAAATTGCAATCTGTATTATCAGATAAGGCAACTACTTCCCAGGTTCCATTATTTCTGTGTCACTATCTCACCAAATGTTCTCACATCATAAACATAATTTCTCCCTTTTTTCTTCTTACTGTTTTATCTCTATTTATGCCATTATTTTCTATTCAGCACTAAAAAAGATACCATGAGACAGTTCTGATGCATCATTCACACATGCCCACTAAAGAGACAACCTGCCAACTCTTCTCACAGAAGTTCACCTACAAGCTTATTCCAGTTCAGGAATACCTTTGGGTAATAAGTCACACTTAATCTCTCTGTCCAGCACTTGACAATTTCAGTAGCACCCATGGAGAGCTGGCTCTGATCACTGCCCCTCTGCCAGCTCTGAAACTCTTCTCCCTTCTGGCCAGTTTAGAGCACTCTGAAGCACAGTGTAAGATGAATAATTTCATGACTTTGTTCCTAAGATGACTTGGGATGATGCATTTTGGGTCACTGAGCACAGCTTCATTGATCAGGATCAATTTCTGTTCAATAGCCTTTATTTTCCATTACTCTGGAGGCTGGGAGGTGACTGGATTCTGTACATCTGAGATTAAATATAAACGACAGATTTACAGACGGTGCAGGAAACTGAATTTTGGAAGAAACACCTGAGTTAGAGAGCTGGAGGTGTCTGAATGCTGTGGCTGAAATCAGTCTGCTGGCTTGGGAATAACTTCAGAGATGTGGAAACCACACCTAACATTTAACAAAGCAGAATTTCTCACTTCTGAGGGACTCTTCTGGCCCTTGGGCAGTGTCTTCTCAGTGCACACCATTTCTTAAACCCTCTATAAAAGGACAGAAGAATAAAGAAGCTGAGCTTCTGAAAACTAATTGGGAAGACTCCAGCTCTCAGAAGTTGAAAGAGCATAAATTTACCATGCCTGCATCTGGCAAATGTTTTCCTCAAGTGCCAGGGAAGCGGAAATTCTGCTTATCTCCTATTCATCTGAGAGACTGCTCAAGAGGTCAGTCTTGACAGAGTGACACCCTTGAAAGACTGTCACTAGATTAATTTCCTTGACTGACATCCACTTTCTCTAGCATACTCCTATTTCTTGTTTCAAAATAGAAACTCTCTTTTTTTATTATTTATTATTTATTCAGCCTTTGG
Organism: Drymodes brunneopygia; assembly: GCA_013400955.1. Taxonomy (NCBI): domain Eukaryota; kingdom Metazoa; phylum Chordata; class Aves; order Passeriformes; family Petroicidae; genus Drymodes; species Drymodes brunneopygia. The sequence continues at coordinate 16,060 of VZTZ01032677.1, read as the reverse complement.
AGAGTCTATAAATTCCTGGGCTTTTTTCCATCTCTTGGAGTTGTATGAATGGGTGAAGGAGGGACAAAAAGTAAGGAAGGGGATGGAAATAGTGATGGATATCTCCACCCTGCTAGCAGAATTACTCTTTCCTATTTGGAAAGGACTCAATCTTGCATTCTTTGTACTTCTGAATCCTTATAGTGAGGCTACAACAGTTTTTACTGGGTAGATTGTAACAGAAGACAATTTTCTTTCCCAGATCTAGTCCAGAGAAATGCTGGAGCTGCACCACGTGCCCCTCTGTGCCCCAGTGCTGGTGCTTCCACCCAAAGGCAGGTCCAGTGCTGGTGCTTCCACCCAAAGGCAGGCAGAGCAGCTCACTCAGGTCCCTCCCTGGCACACGAGGAGCACGGAGCACACAGCCAGCAGCCAGGATGAAGGGTCACAGCCCAGATGCCACATCTTCTCCCTGAGCACTGGCACTGCCATTGAGGCTGTGGGGACCCTCCCCAGAGCATCGTATCTGGTGGCCACTGCCACCTTCCCCCAAACCTGGCCTGTGAGTGGGAAGCAAGAAGGATGAAAAGCCACAACAATAACTGTGACCAGTGGTGTGCTGTAGCTGTCCCATGCCTGGAGCACAATGGAAGTGAGAATTAGACTCTGTAGCAGTGCTCATCAATCAGCCAAACGTCACCCCCAGCCATGGGGCACGTGAGCCGAATGACAAAGATCGGGACGTGTGTTTTCCCAATAACTACTAACACATTGATGAGACACAAAGATCAGGGAACTTCAGGATTGCTTCAACCTTATCTTTTAAAGCCTCTTCTTTTCTTTATCTGTATCTTCCCACAGAGCATATTTATTAATCATTTTTTTTCCCCTTCCTTCTGAATTTTTATAGCGGTGAAATTGCAGTCAGCAGTTTACTAGTGCCGGCTGCCTATTTGACACGACAATTATATCTCTGCCATAATTCCTCTGAGCCATTTTAATGGATCTATTTGTTTCATCTCAGTGTTCTTAATTTCCTGAATATGTTCGAGTCAAAAAAATCGCAGCTGTGCCTGCTATCAGCACGACTGCCTGCAACACAGGCAGAAAGCATTGGGAAAAGTCACCGCGGAAAAGGAAAACATCGCAGCGCTGAGATAACATTTGTCACCTCAGCTGGTCCTCAGCAGCAAACCCGGGGAAAATAAAAACTGCACTGGCTGGGATATCTTATCTGGGCGAAGGCGAAAAGCCCAACAACTTTCCATGCTGCTGTCTGGAGCAGAGATTGCTTGCAGATGCTCCGGCTGTTATCCCGCTCCACATCTGAGCCAGTGTCGCCGAACGCGAGGCAGGAAGGCAGGGGGAAGGGAGGGAGAGCCCGCCTCCGTTCTTCTTGCAGCAGAATGACAGGCTGCCGGCTGGACACACGCCTGGCAGATGGCATTTCAAAGAGTTTTCATGAACCATCTGGGATGTGTACAATGATTACAAACCACACTTACAACAAAGCCAGAAGGGCTGCTTCACAAGGAGGGTGGGGGGAGAGGGCGGGCGGCAAGAGAAGGGGGAAGAGAAGAAAGGCAAGAGGCACAAACTCCGTGACTTTTCCCAGGCACAGGACACTGGGAATAATCAGCACCTTCACCCCGAGCCCTTTCACAGCCTGGAACAACTGCTCCATGGTTGTGTGTGCACAGCCCAGCACCATCTCAGCCTGCAAGCCATCACTGGATAAGTAAACTCCAATTGTAATTAAGTCTCCCATCCACTAGCATGGTTTAATTATGTACAAAAGCAAAGCGTGTGTATCCTCCTTCCCCCTTTAAATTGCATTTCAGCATCCTTACCACAGGATGGTCTGCAGTGAAGGGGATGGCCGTACGTTTTATCAGAGCTAATAGCAGGTCAGACCACTGCTAATGGCAGAATTAATTGAGCACAATGAGAACTGTATTTAGCCCAAACAAAAGATAAGATACTCCACTGGAGAAGATGAGCCAATCATATTTAAATACGTCTAGTTGCCTGTCTTGTTTGCATTGAAATATTAAGTGGCATGAAATCTTATTGCCTTTAGGTACCAATTTAGCTAATTAATTTGAGCTATGTCCATTGTGTGACTACCTCAGAACTGCTAATGCTGCAACAAGAAGGAACTGGAGGGGAAACTGAGTGGCTACCAACTCCTTCTGCACATTTAATGGTTCATAAGCTTTCAGTTTTATTTGGCTAGCATATCCCACAGCATATACAACTAGTTAGATACATTACATTCACAGGGGAATTCCTCAAATTTCCTGTAACCACGAAAGACTTCAGAAAATAAAAAAATAAGGTTACTGGTTAGCATTGCAGTTTTTACCTTCTCTCATGGACTGGGGAAGTAAAACTACATCTAACATGAGTGGCTCAGATGAAATGTTTGCCCAGCTGTTGATCTGGTTATCACCCCAAGCTATCTGCATCCCAGTTTATTCACACATCCCTAATCCTTGAGCCACACTAGAGGGGTCTCATCATGGGCTGGAGACCCCCCCTCAGAAACTGCTTCTAGATACAGGTGAGTGTGCCCAAGGAGAGCTCAGTGCTGCATGTGAACTAATTAGAGCTTGTGCACACATGCCTAGAATAACTGGACTGTGGCTCAGATGTATTGATGACTATCAACTACTGTGCTGAATAATTTAAGAACCCATTTAAAAGACAAATAGCTTCTGCTCTTGTGTTGCCTATCAACCATGCTGACACTTACCCAACAAGAGCCTCAATTATGCTATGGCTGGACAGTTAATACACGACTCAGGGGCTGTTTAGCTCTTTATCAATCTACCAGGGCTTCAAGTTAAGCTGTTAATATTCACAGATGCCCTGCTGCTAAATTAATCAGCATCCTGCCTATTGTAATCTAAAAATAAGAGTTAATGGGGCTGCAGTCACTTCAGTTGCTTCCATGTTGAAACAAGAAGAGTTCTTGGGCAGTAATATTGTTACTGTGCACCAAAACAGCCCCTAGCAAGTCATTTGGAAGTCACCATTTCAAGTGCAGAATACTTACAACTCCCACTTGCAAAGCAGTAATTTCTGCAAACTCCTCCAGTTCCACTGGCTGGCAGTGACGATCTGGTGAGCCTCCAAAATACATCTGATCAAACCACAAACCATTTGCTTTTCATCTCCACTGACCAGCACCTCTTAAAATGACAGACAGTGTGGGAGTTGTACACTCAAAGTAATGGTAATAGTTGCTACAACCCTATTTTATACAGACCCAAGCCACTGGTGGTTACCAGCAGTGGGTGGAAGTGCAGTAAATAAGGTTTTAATGTGAAGTGTGCAGGGATGCTCCTCACTCAGGAGGCTGCAAGGCCAAGTGCTGCTGTGGGAGGTTCAGAAAGACTGGGGTGGGAGGAAGGCAGGGTGCTGCTCTTCTCATTGTTCTAAAAAACTGGTATTTTTGTTCATTCAGCAAGAAGAGACTGCTCCCATCACCTACACGGAAAAAGCCTTCAGCTGCCAAAGAAGAAACGCATGAGGAAAAGCAGCCCCTTTTCCCTCCCACTGTGTTTGGAGGTCACCTTCTTCCCTCACACCACAGGGTAATTTGGAGAGCCTGCTTTGGCTCTCCTGCATCTGTCACCTATGGTGCCAGACAACTGGAAGGCAGAACAAACTTCACAGATCTGCTAATAGCAAATGGAGAAGGGAAAACACAGAGACAACCTGGTCTGTCTCCAGAAGAGGGAACCTGATCAGCAGCCAAGCTCAAGGCAGAACTTATCAGCAGCACAGTACTAAAAACAGCCTTATCCACATGCACAAAAATAAAGTGTAACCTGTCTGTAAGAAGACACTGTACACAGAACTACCTTATCTTATTGACTCCTGGGGTTATTCAGACTCAGAATACCTTATTTTTTCCCCAACAGAAGTAAAAGGAATTGTGTTTGGACATTGTTGTGCAATCCATTATACACTGTAACCCCATGTACCTGTGGTAAGGGGTCATTCATAGTTGTACCTACATAAAATACAGACATTTCAGACAGGCCCAATCTGTTACAAACCAAACACGCTCCACTTATAAATAAAATTTTCTCCTGAAACTTGAAACTCAGGAAGCTCATTTTGGGATTCTAAATTCTGTCCATCCCTTCTCTAGCCAGCGACTTGATACCTATAAACCCCAAGAACGTGACAAGCATTCAAAGTGTCTTGGTGGTGCAGCAGAAATTCAATCCAAAGAAGAATGTGTCTGCTGCTAGAAATTAACTCACAACCCTGTTAATGATGCGTGTGCAGGAGCAGATGCTGATTGACTCTTCCTGGCCACACACACAACTGCAGGACTAAAAGCAAATTTCTCTCACCAGTCAGCAGGAACGACTGATTAAACCCAGAAAAGAGCTGACCAAGACAAAACTGTCTTTCTACAGACACGTTTCAGGGAGAAGCACATTGCATGGCTGCAGTCTAAAGCAATTTTTCTTCCATGGGGGAGATGGAAGGGATTTGTACAAAAGAGCTCAGTACCTCCTTCTCCCACCAGCCTTTCCAGCAAGCGGCCAAAGAAGGATCCCAGAGCAACAGCTTGTGGGGAACCCCTCCTGCCCAAAGGGCTGTGCCAGCCATCCCACAGGTGCTGGCAGGCTGACCCTCAGCACACACAGAAGCTCTCCCTCTCTCCAGGAGCTGTGTCCAGCTGCACCTCCCTGGCCCTTCCCCTCAAAGAAGCACGGACTGCCCTGAGCCTCCCTGGAGAAGTGATTCAGCCAAGCCACACAGCACAGCTCAGATTGTGTAAACCCTCCAGGCAGTAAGTTATTTTTGTCCTTTTAAAATCTATTTTTGGCGTTTCAGTGGCCTTCCCTGCCACCAAACAAGAACGCTGGTAATCTTCAACACATTTATCCTCGCAGCGCTCTGAGGTAGAGAAAGTGGGTTTGTTTCCGGTTAATAGCACAAGATCAGCCAAACCCAGGCTCTCAAAGGACTGCAGGAACCTAATTCTAGAGAAATCAATGGGATTTAGGGAACCCTACAGATCAGGATCAGGGCCTACCAGATTAAAAAGGACAGAAATAACTTGCCACCGTGTCAGGGCTTTGCAGGCTCATCTGTACGTGTTGGGAAACACCACGCCAAGGCTGCACAAAGCCAGTTCAGCATTCAGGGATTCATTCTCCACTGTAATACCAATTTAAAAGAAAGTGATAAATACTTGATGATGAGAAGTAAGAGTATAAAACCTGCCACACTCCCCAAGAAAGCCACTTAAAAAAGACCTGTTTAAGGATCCATGCCAAATATTCAAACAGAGCATCACCCCCCTGACCTGAGAAAAGTACCACCAGTGGTTCTACTGCCATGTGGCACTTGCTGATGCAGCTACAGCCTCTTCATGTGTCCTTCAGAGCATTCACTTGCTTTCTCCTACGCAAAGAAAAGAGTATTCTGGCACCAAATAAAGCATAAATAATAAATATTCTCAGGTTTACAATAGCAGCAGCTCTAGACCCTTTTTCTTTGAGTGATTGCTGTTACCTCACCAGACACCTGCAGTCAAATCCCTCTTATTTCCCACGAGGTGGGACACCCACCAAGAAGATTAAACTTCATGAACTAATGAGTTTGCCATTAATCCCATGTTCCTAGAGTCCAACAGCATGACATCCACTAATTTAAATTGTGAACCACTGATGAAAAAGCAAACTATGTACCTCCTTGGCAAGAATATCTTAGCTGCAACTACGCACAGTTTTATTCACTCTAATATATGGATTAGTGTAATAAAATGTAATTTCATAAATCAATACAGCTGTAGTAAGGAGATTGCACTGTAATGTTCTGCTTTTAAATACTGGCACAGAAATGAATGAAAATTGCCATTTGTCTAAGTGTGGATGCAACTTAAAGGAAGTGAAATTAGCTGAAAGTAAATTAACAAGATGATTATATATTTGCACTTCTATTCCATTTCTCTCATATATACATTTTTAGAAGCTTAGACAGTTCTGCAGCCATGGCACACACCTTAATTTCAAAAGGTCCACCTTCCAGCTACGTAAAAATTATCACAGTTACTTTCAGTAGAAATGTCTGTCTTGGGAAAAGCTGAGGGTGGTAAATTAAATACATAAATACTGGATAATTACAGAGCACCCTGATTAGCTGGCTATTTTTAATCCTGTAGATCATTCACTGTGGGCTATTTCAACCCAAACCCAGCCTGACCCCTGCAGTGCTTGCATGGGGCTGCCCCACATCAGTCACCTGCAGGCTCACCATGCTGAGGCAGAGCAGGGGAAAAGCACAACGTGGGTTCAGATAACTGTTCCATAAGAATGAGCACATCTGTATTAAATACAGCAGGCCAAAGGTGTGTGTGGGGAAGTGCTTAAAATACCCTTAACTCACAGGAGACCTGGGATGGAGGGTTGCTCCCATGCATTCAGCACTTTTAAACAAATACTTCATTGTCTTATTTATACTTTCACATTTTGGCAAGTAGTTTATCAGGAGGTATTACCTATCATGGTTTGTATCTGCTTTTTTCATGGCTGCCTGCAGAGCTATCTGATTTCTCCAAATTGCCAAAGAGAAGGTGTAGCCTGGTCTGAGAGCTTCCTAACTCCAGGACAGCATTAAACCAAGCTGTGAACTGGTCCAGTAGCAGCATTCCAGTAGCAGCATTCAGCTCCTGAGAAAGGAAAGAGCCATCTACTCCCTGTGATGTTTGGCTGAGTGGCTGGACTAAGACAGTGCAGTATTAAAAACTGCATTTCATTAGCTGTCAGGTCTTCACATGGCTTGGTACAAGTTTTGAGTAGGTTATACAGGAGTAGAACGATAGAATAGGTAAGAAATAAATGGCTCTCAAACATTTTGCTTGATGCTCCAAACCAAAGGCTGGGAGAAAAGGGCTTTGGAAAAGATGAGGGGACAAGACAGCATTCAAGACTTGGTATACTGTGAACTCTTGCAGGATGAATTGCCAAGTCACAGAGCAAAGGCAGACACAAAACCAGGGAAGTCTGATAAGCCAAACTCACTGATTTTCTGAGAAACCTTAAGGGTTCTATAAACATTATACAATCCTTTTTGCCTGCCATGAAGCAGTGGAGGAATTTTCCTCTTTGGAGAAAGACATGCAGTGGAGTTTTGAAGCAGAAAAACAGTGAAGAAGAACACAACGACCAGTTTTATAAAAAAATAATGAAAACTTGTTTGGGCAGTATGTGTGAGTATTTCACCAAAGGAAGAACACTCTGACAGCCACACTCCCAAGGCCAGAGACTTTAATTTCTGGGACTGGAAGGCTCCTGTGGTGTCTCTCAGTGTCCATTCACCAGGCTGGCATCCCCCGTCTTCATGTCCTTTGTTATCCCAAGGGTTGGTAGTTCACGGCCTCTTGTCTGGGGCTCCCACCCAGAGTTCAAAGTGCATTTCAATCTTCATCTCAATCTGCAGTTTGCGAGCTCAGCTACCTGTACCAGGGGTATTCCTCACCAGCACTACTACACAAGCTGGCACAACTACTGGAAGAAAAAAATGCAACTCTTTTCCTTAAAACTTGGATACCAAAACATTTTAAAATCCACAAAACAAGATAACCTATTTTCTATTCTACTTCAAGGCTTCAAACAGGCCCTATGATCAGATACCGTAATTAAGCTCATAATAAATGGCATTTTCAACACAGACTGAACACCTGCAGTATTTCAATTCAGCTTTTACTCAAAAATAATGTTTGCTTTTAACATCTGCATGCATATGTGCACATATATCCATGAAAAGATATTCTGCACTTAAAAGCCACAGTACTAAATTTCAGATTATTTGATGTCCAACAGCTGATTTTTTACCTCCTTTTGCTGTTTGAGATACAACAATGTGGGTCATCCCTGTTTGGGTGTGATATAAAACTCCTTCTGACTTTAACTGCCCTTGCAGCAGATCTCTAATTTGTAGTTAGAAGTCTAAATAAAACACCTCACCTAATAGCAGGAAGATCAGTTCATTAGACTAATCTCTATAACATTCCACCACAGGAAGATAGGAAACACACTGATTTATCTCTGAGGCATTGACTCAAATTTGTTTCAATGACCATATCCAGTCTACTGGAAAGAAGAGTTTTTTCCCATTAAAAAAAAAAAAAAAACCAACAAAACAAACAAACAAACACCATCACCACTACCCCCATTCCACCACACTTCCACAGGTCATCAATATAGTTATTAAAGCAGTCTTCTTCCCTAAACACACTGGAAACACTGTCTCCATGGAATACTTCCTCCTATAGCCCAGAGCCATGAAACGCTGTAAAACTAATGGACTTCAAACTGTGAGAACCTCATCACACTCTTGGAAAGTCAGTCTCCTGTGGCTCCTCAGTTTTTGGTTCTGCCCACTCACCAACCCTTGGTTCAGATGGTTCTTTTCCCCTGACAAATCCTCCTCAACCTTTTTTTAGCAGTTTTCCAGCTTCATACTCAATACTGACCAAAAAATGCAAATGCCTGTGCTACAGCAAGGAGGATGCAGACTATAGGAATGTGCAGGCATGTAACCATATGGATGCACTTGCTGTGAAACTCAAGGGAAGGACAGGAACAGACAGCAAATCTACCCAGCAATATGCACATTTAGGCACTATTCCCTACAGATCCTGTCCCTGAATTTTACCTGTTCATAACTGCTACCAATTCCTGCATTTTTTTTCAGTAGCTCTGCATGCAAGGCATGCTTTAGCCCTTCATGATTGCTATCACTTCAGCTGGTTGAAAATATTCTCCTGCTTCACCTTCTGTGATGCTGATTAGATAACAGCTTAAGATGCTGAAAATATGCCAAACACTGAGAAGGTGATTGGTGTTTTAGTTTCACATTCATCCCTATTGATAACTGGAAGTGTTAAAATGTAAAAGAAATCAAATACATAAATTTAAAATGTTCTCTTACCTCACTGAAATAAAAACTGTTGCATTATTTTGTTATTTACAGCTCCTTTGCTGCAAATTCCACATCCCCCAGCTCCACCATGAAAAGAACTTGTAGCTTTTTAAGTGCAATAGAATACTAAAGAAAATTCAAATTACAATACATTCTCCTCACTTTTAATTAAAACATTTCCTGGTACAGTAAAAGCCTCCTGGTTAGGTGGTGCGTAACTCTGCATCTCTGCAGTGCAAAATGAACTGTCATGTTATTGATAATGTATACAAGCATCTCCATTGATTTTATTGCTTTTCCAGTTGTACACCAACAATAAAAACCTCGCCTACAAATCCTGTCATCACCTGTGAGTTACACAGGACACACTCTCACAGGGTGCTTTACTCTGCCCTTCTGAAGCCAAGCAACACCTCTGTAAAATACTCCAGTGTTTGGCTTAAATGATCTTTGCTTCATTTCATCTGATTACTTCTAGCTCTACCTTCTCTCTGTTCAATGTCCCTGCGTGGTTGTTCACAGCTCCACGTTCACACGGAACAATCATTCCATCGCATTACACACTCCATCATTTTATCAGCTTCTTGCAAATAATTTTCCACAAGTGCCCCGATTTTAAATGCCATTTTAAATTCATTTGCTGGTTTATCAGTGCCCTGCTGGTGCTGACTGGGCACCAGACAACACGAGGTGGCCCACGGAGCTGTAACACCGGCAGCTCCAACTTTCGCTGTGGTGAGTGATTCCAGAGCATCTCCAGGTCCCCACCACCACTGGCTTGAGTCCAACACAAATAAACAGCACACAATAATTATCCTCATGCAACTGTCTGGCAGCCCAAACAAATGAGCTGTTCCTTGTCTTGCCTCCAATTCCCTGCAAAGAAAAACACCACCAGGTTTTAGCTCACGGTTGTGCTGGCATCACACAGAGGATGAGGCAGAAATCCTCAATACCCCAATTACCTCCTTGGCTTAGACACGGCTGGTGGAGGGTGTTGTGATCCGAGGTTTGAGGAGACAGTTTCCCCAGAAATCTGATTTCTCATGCTGCTAGATCACTACATGCCTGGGAAATGAATGCCTGGAAGCACACAATGAGATCCAGGCTTTAGAAAAACCCTGAGATGATATTCTCTCAAAAGTGTCTGTATGTTATTTGACTTAGAGGACAGTCGAGTGATTACCAGAGATAGACTGCTTTTCTTCAGGACAAGAACATCATATGACAGATAAGACCTTACTTAAAAAAATAAAGTTTAGATTTAAACTCCAGCACTTATTTTCAAAGTGTGAAGCATTTATCCTTTGACAGCTGTGTGGAGTCCTTCAGAGGAGTGATGCAGGTGAAACCACTCTGCCAGACAGATGCTGGTATAGAACTGATAATGGGACTTGCTGCAAATCACCTGCTCAGTTCAAAGCACACAATTCAAAGTATCCCAATTGCTTCAAGACCAATTTCCATGATTGGTATTAAGCACATGCTCAAGCTTTTGCAGGATAACAGCCTTGGGGCAATAAATGTTTAGTGGATTAAAAAAATAAAAAAAAAATTTAAAAATTGTCTTTTGGTTCTGACTCAGGACACTGCTGATTTAAGGTGGTCCCTGCTGCCCACGGCACTGGTGGAGGTGACAAGGCTGGAGAGAGCCAGTGGTTCCATCTCCCAGCACCATTTTTTAAAGAAATATTCTCTCATCCTGTCAGGGATGTGTTGTAGAAAGGCAAGAGAAAAATAATAGAGAAATCCCTGCTACCTCTGCCACCACAGGATGAGGGTGACCAAAGTCCAATGAATGAGACATAATTTCACTGGAGGCATTTTAAATACATAAAATTAAAATAAAACAAACACCCCCATCTTCCAACATACATCGAAAAATCTCGCAGGTCTCACTTGTCAGTACATTTGCCTTCTAAATGCCTCCAGCAAGGTGGGGAGATGAAACTCACATGGGTTATGGAGGCACAGAACAGCCAAGCTGGCAGCCCAAGCACAGAGCCGATTAGGAAGGAAAAAGCAGAAGGTCACTCATGTCCCACAGTCCTGTGGTTAGCACACAACGTTTGGGAGCTAATAGCATTACGTGCTCTGTGATGCTGATCTGTGCAGATAAACGTGACAGGCCTTGGTGATGGCTTCATCACAGGGAACTGCTGACTCAATATTCAGGCATAATGGCAAGAGCTGTTTATATGCATACATTGAAAAACAGCAGATGACTTCTGGAGCAAACACATGGGGGAAATTTTTCTCGAGGCAATACAAAAGAGCCGAAGTAGCCAAGGCACTTTCCCACAGTGACTGTGCAGTAAAGTTAATTAGAGCTCTGAACAGCAACCATCCATTACCCCATGTATTTTCAGCAATTCTGAGATTAATAACTGGAAAGGGCCTATAAAACAGCACTAGAAGAAAACACACATCCTTTTGATGAACTGCCACTCACTCCCTTTCAGATCACTTCATACCTCAACAGAAAATCTGAAGTTTGAAACATTCACTATAGCATTTTTTCTACCACTATTGCCATTTAAGTTACGCTTTACACTTTCTAGATGAATGATTCACATTAATTATTTCTTTTTTCCCCTCTGACTGTTCAGCCAAATTAGGCTACTTCCAGAGTTGAAGGGGAAAACGCAATTATTAACGCTTCCAAACATCCATTTGGCAGAAAAACAGGCAGAAGGGAAGACATTCCTGTGAGCTGTGAGAAATCATTGTCTATTGCACAAATACCATCTTCTCCTTTATTGTTGTGGCTGTCTTCCACCTATAAAAATTTTACTCGAGACAGGATAAGACTGTAAACAAGTGTATTTGAAAATCACAACTCTGAGACAACCTTCAAAATAAAAAAAAAATTATTAACACTTGTGCTGGGAGCCAATTCTGGCAGGTTAGAATTGTAAAACCTGCAGCTTGGAGAGATTCATTCATCTCTCTTCCAACTCTTATCAGTTCTTCCCAGCCCTCCATCAGAGACCACAAAACTGTTATTCCGAGAGCTGAAGCTGATTTCCTGGATCATTTTACTCAATGGGAATCTCATTTATTATTGAAAATAACAGAAACTTGACCTTCCCTGGAGACTTTTACAGAAGTTCAGACTGGAGGTGAATTTGTCCAACCTGCATAATGCAAGTCAATTCCTCCCAGGGTAAAGCAGCATTCAAAGGGAACAAGGCTGGTAGAACTGACCCTTTTGTGCATAATTAATGCAACCATTGATCAGCCACAGCTTGGATTAGGAATTTTTCTGAAAGATAAATGAACAGCAACAAACTTACACACTTTTTAAAAGTCAAACTTCGAGAGAGCTGCTTGGATCAATGAGAGGCTCTCGCTACCACAGACCTAAGCAGGTATTTTCCATGGCACACAGATCAGGGTCATTCAGCTGGAATGCTTCATAGCAGACAGTGCCAGCTGTAGCTCTTGCTCATCACAGATCTCCACAGCCTCTCTAATGGTCAAGAGAGTGATTTCCTGGTTTATTCCCCACTCAGTGCATGCAAATGATTCCCATTAGGAGCAGTGGGAGCGTGGAGTGGGAGGCCATGAGAAGACAATGAAAGCTCAGGTGCTGATGATATCTACAGGCTGTCTGTGGTACTATTTCATGATCTTTAGCTGAGACTCCTCACCTCTTTGAAAACCATGACTGTGAGTTAACCACAATGTATGACTCCACAAATAATAATGAATTACTGTAGACTGGTATACCTGCTTGTCAGGTAGCAATGGTCACAATATTTATAGAACTGGATTTGTAAAGCTGCTTATTCTCAGATATCCTGTCCTTACTTTTCTTTCTCCCAGGCCTAACAGAAGTGCAGAGGAAAATGAGTAGTTTATTTTGTATCCTTTGTGTTACACAGGCCAGTAACTTTGTGGACTGCTGATAGCACCTGTTTAATTAGTGACATCCTACTTTCCCATATACCACTCCCATAGAAAGGACTTCAGAATCCCAGGGTGATATTTAAATGTCTAGGTAAAAAACTATAGCACTTATAGGTAGATTTGAAGAGAATTCAACATCAAAAATTCAAGTTTGCAGGAGGACTAGCTCTGCACTAGGAGCTACAAGTGGTCCCAATGGTCAGTGGCTTTGAAACCATGAAGAGCAGAAAAATAACTCTCCCCATCATGTCTTTCATGGATGATGATTATGCCAAAGCTGCTCTTGCCTTCAGGTAGAGGAATGGATGAAATGATCTCCTTCAAGGTCTCCTCTAAAGTTTGCAAATCACAAGAGTTGGCAACGCTGTAATCACGTAGCAGAATTTTCAGGAGGACAATGTTGTTGTAACTTACGTCAGAGTTGTAAAGTGTGCTGGTACAAGAGGATTTTCCCTTTCAAAGGTATCCAAGCCAATTCATTCACCTATTTAGAGCAGGCCTCTTTCAAATGAGTTTTTACAAAGTGCACATTTACGCTGCAGTCACTCGAGGACAGAGCTCAGCAGCCAAGTATTTATGGATTTGTTAGGGCAGGTGCTACATCTTACCAAGGGCAAGAGATCCTGTGTCTGGATTAAGAGCAACACTCGACTTCAAATCCAGCCAAGGACCTTTACACACCTGTGATCAACACTGTCCAGCACAGAGTCACACACTCACAGAATCATCACAGAATATCCTGGGCTGGGAGGGACCCACAAATTCAACTCCTGGCGCTGCAAGGGACACTCCAACAATGCCACTGTGTGTCTGAGAGCACTGCCCAAACCCAAACTCTTCCCCCAAGATCCTGGAAACTCACCAGGGCTGGGAGAGGAACGACGATGGAGAAGGGATGGAGGAGGGTGCTGGGTGGGACTCACTCCTGGGCCAGCACTGCACGCTCCAGGACTGTATTTAAAAATTTGTGTATATAAATTTTATATATAGATATAGATATATAGTTATACACTCGTTCTATGTAGAACTGTTATATGTCCTTATACATATAACAATATATATATGTAACAATATACATATGATCAATATGTTTGTTATAGATCATTACAGCTGCTGGGATCGAAGCCCCTTCACCACAGTGGCTCCAGTGACCGACGGGGACACCGCTTACCCTCCCCACCCCCAGCCAGACCAGCTTTCTGTCCCGGTCCCACCCCAGCATTCCCACGGCACAGTTTCGGGTGGCTCTTCCATAAAGCCATTCATCCACAGTAAGACAGGAACAGTCCGAGCCGGCGCCTCCGACCAGGACCTCATTTTCACCTCAAATTCCCTCCCCTGTAACTCGGGTTTTACCCTGCAGTTCCCGGCTGCCGCCGCCTTCCCTGCTCCGTG